>CM034147.1:263220637-263469398 GCA_019776745.2 Taxus chinensis | reverse complement strand
TGTGGTGCATGTCGACGTGTGCGTGTGTGTGTTGTTATGGGAACAACGCTAGTCTCAAGGCTTTGTAGATTGTCATAATAACATGACTGTAGAGGGAGTTTGATGTAGCTACTTCATGAAATAGGTACGGCCTCATGAATTAGGTTGGAGAGGAACCGGGAGCCACAAGTGCTATTAAACCGTTATAGCATATGAATTTTTTCCCTACCATTGATATTGAGAAGGCAAATCAGACCATTTTTGCAGATAAAAAAGGCATCTCTTTTGGGCCCGGAGAGCCTACCATATGAAGGGAATACATTTTAAGAAAAAAGTTGAGATGACTAACCTAGTGATTAAACAACTGCCATATTAAACTTATCGGCGAGTTTCTTAAAAGCCATCTTAAGCTAACTCTTCCACTGATAGCACTATTATCATCGAGGTTAACATGTGTAATCGATCACTTTGATTATGTCTCATTTTTCAATAAATTATGCATATTTCCATCTTCCTCCTTGAATCAAATTTATTTTTGTGGACTTATACCACAAACAACGATGGTTAGTGTGTGAGATGAAAAGTAATAGGATTTAGAGAAAAGATTTATATGATTTCATTTACAATTAAATGCTTTTTCTTTGGTTACAGAAGAGAAAAATGGAAAATGTCAAAACCTATGTAAACTGAAATCTACAATGAAGGGAAACTTATGAAAAAAATATGGTGTCTTGAGAATCAGTGTCTATCTTCATGTACACCCTCATTCTTCCTTTCAAATAATAAATGATATAAACATGTATTCATTATTATTAATAATACTATTCTTGATATTAGTTTTATTCGATACAGATATAAAATCCATGGGACTTGAAATTGTATTAGAAGCTGGTCAATCCTATGTAAGGACTCTAATCATAAGGAAAAAAAATTCTGACTTGGATTTCTATGAAATTAATCTTATCTTGTGCTACACTTACGATCGAACGTGCCTTCCAAAAGAAAGCACTTCAGGAAATCCTGGAATAAGCAGAAAAACCTATTGCCGATGACTGGAAACAAAAAGCAATAGAAGAAATTCGACCTTCAGATCGCGGATAAAATCCACCTTGTTTTCTCGAACAGAAGCATCTTGGTATTATCAGTTTTCAGTGAACGTTAGGACTCGCATGTAAACAGGGCGGCGCCAAAACAAAAAACAAAGTTGCGTCTGAATGCTTGCAGTGATATAAAAGACAATCATGTGAGCTCGGGAATAGTCTGATATCTGCACTGAGGAAATTGGTATGAGTCAATTTCAGTGATGAAACCCAAATGAATGTACAACGTTTACTATTGGCTTTTAATGATTTTTTTCCAATCCTTAATAAGTCCCGCACTTATCATTAGAATTTGTGAAGAGTTAATAATTAATAATATGTTAAATTAAAGTAATAGTTTTGAAATTAATATCTCTAACCTATAAAGTATTAGTTTTAAAGTTATTTAATATATTTTTTTTTTCTTCCACAGCACAAATGTTGAGGTTTCTTTTTGTAAGGTATATTGTGATCCCCTACAAACTTTGAGTCTTTTTTTATCAGGTAAAAATGGTGGTTTTGAGGGGACCCAAATACAAATGGATAAAGATATAGCAATGCAAATCACAAAGGAAGGCCTCTATAGGGAGGGAGAGAAACTAAATACACAGCCAAACGGACCTAAAAGCGGAAATCATGGAAGAAGTTCAAAAAAAAGCTCCGCAAGCTAAAGAAAGCAAAACACGGAAAAAGGTTGACGCAAAAAAAACGAAAGAGCGGCCGAACACAGACCCGCTGCGACGCCGCAAGACGACTCCATGTCAAAGCTGCGATCGCTCAAAAAATTTGTTTTTTGTGTGGTTTCTAGGGTGACCATAGTCCACCATACCCATCATCCTTGGAATCATGTGAAGTCAAAAAACTTTGCCAAGGAACACCTAATTCATTAAGGGTGTATCTACACCTAACGCCGAAAGTTGAGAGGGAGGTTGTTGAGGATGATGTCCTCATTTCCTTGCAGCCTTTCACATCCCCCTACCCACCAGCACCTAACACCTTTATTTTGGAGCCAAAGCAAATTCTTAAAATCAGAGGGATCTTTCCCCCACACCTCACGATTACTCATGAGCAAATCACATGCCTAAGAGGGATCCGCTCCATCATACTCAAATGCCATGCCAGCTTGCTAAAGCTATGATTAATTTCCGCTGTACAACTCCTTAAGAACAATGATTAACTCTTAATTATTCCTTGGAATATTCCTTTCTTGGGCCACAAGTCTTCATGCACTAACCTTATCCACTTATCACACCTACCCACATCCTCAAGTGTTTTCCATGCAACACCATATTCCATAATGGTGTTAAGTCTCAGAACCCTCTTCTGCTTTTACGCATGCACCAACCTCTACGCACTTCATGTTTGCTCAAGCCCTTCACTCCAGAACCGCTCAATTGTTCAAACTATTGGTGCACACTTAGTTCTCCCTACATGCTCTTAATCACGCGCCTTCTTCCTAACTTGCCTTCCGCACACGCTCATCCTGTTCTCCCTGCCTATGCATGACTCATGTCCCCCTGTGGTCTAAATCACATGCACACCCGATGCCATGCTTGCTGGAGTTTCCCCTATCTCTCTTCGTCCCCTTTCTTCTGTCGGTAGGTCTTCAAGGATGGAGATTTGGAAATAGGTGCTGTATAAACCTTGTTGGTTTATTCAATCAAGATTTTCGTACAGACATTTGGCCATGGGAGTATCTAAAATAGAACATGGAGGGTTGTCAAAAGATTCCATTATATAGAATCATGAAGGACTATTTTAGAGATTTTATGACAAATTTTAGACATCTATAAGGTCAAAATAGGGGAGAATAGTGTGGACAGGAGAGCTAATGTTAGACCGAAAATCTTCTCTTTAATGACTATCCACCTCATGAGAGGTTTGGCACAGGTTCTTGTAAAACCATAGATGGTTTCTTGTATAACCGAATGTCTATAAATTTAAGGCTTGGAAAAGCAATGATGTGGTGATGAGCTTTGCAAGTACTGTAAGTTGAAATCCTCCTTATGGTTTATGGTAGCTACTCCCTATAAGAAACTTGCTATACAAGTGATGTAATCTTGTTGTTAGATTTGAAAATACATGGAGTGGGATTTATGGAGTGTGGGGTTTGTATCCGAAAGATTTTCCCATGTATACCTGCGGTTGTTTGTGTTCTTGTGCATGAATATGTTGAGTGATATGTCTAGAACTATTTTACTATGGGGAAGTTTTTCTAAGATCTCCCTCAAGCTTAGCGATGGAAGTGGTTCTATTACTCTTAATTTCCTATCAAGGCGTATCAAAGCTTGATCACCTTTGGCTTCAGTGTGGGTTGTTGAGTTTTGTCTAATCCGGGTTTGAGTGGGAGTTGTGCAGAGAATACTTTGTATCTGTTGCGCAGAATTTTTCAAATGGCGAGCACTGAGCCCATCTGGGATGATGATGTAGAGAAGTTTCTGGCACAAACTTTGAAAGTGGGAAGCATGAGGATGGAGAGCTATTGGTTGATGAGGGATCTATGGGATGCATGCAATGAAGAGAGGTCAATAGGCCTACGGATCCAGTTTTTGGCTACAAAATATGATGTAATGATAGAAAGCTAAAGGTTTATTGGATATGTTTGTGTAGATTGCTCTTGGGATAATGTCCATGAAGATCACTTCAGAGAAGCTTTTAGAAAAAAGCGGGGTGAGAGATACCAATATAAGTCTCTAGTAAATAAGATTTTTGAGGAAGAAGTTGTATTCCTTGATAGTTGGTAAAGAAGGTGACAAATATAGAGATCTAGAAAACATTCAATACATTGGTGACCTCAGTTGAGCTCGGTGGGTTAAGTGGATGAAGAAGAAGTGGGTGGCCAAACTATGTGGTTCATTGCCAGACTCATGGGAAAGCCTATTCATGGCCCATTGGGAGCACTTCAGTCACTCTGGAAGATGGAGATGATGGTGGTTCTCTACTTTCCGAAAGAGATGAGAAAGGAGGTCTCTTTGCATGCCAAGAGGCTTTTGAGTGTTCAAGGAAGAACAAAAAATGAGGCAAAGATGAGAAGAAAGCGTGGCCATCCGAGAATAAGGGAGAGATCAAAATCCCCCTGTAAGTCCAAAGCAATGGATAGAAATGTGGCAATTTGGACCTTCCGACGGGAATGCAAAGAAGAAGAAAGAAGAAAAAGAAAAAGAAGAAGCCATTTTTGATTCTGATTCTGCGTCTAAAAAGGAAGATTGGGAGCTGCCTTTATTGCAGCTTTGGTCACTGTGCAGGTGATAATGCATGTTGATAGCACTCAGGGCATGCTTCCCATGCCTAACCAAAAACCGGTTAGTAAGTATGAAAACTATGATGTGAGAAGTGTATTTGAGTGATAATTCTTTTCCTTGAACTTATTGGTAGTGGTCGTTTCAAGTAAAATTTCTGATGTAGAATTAGAGATTTGATGTGTCTTGAGATTTTCCCACAGGACGAGCAAGAAATTATTATCTGTTAGCCAAGCTAATAGATGCAGGGTGTACATGTATAATTTCTAAAGCATGTGTGAACATGGTTTGAGAGGTGATATGGTGATACAAGAGGAAGTAGATTGGGTTACCAACTTGATGCATGCACGGTTGAGTGCAATAGCACTTCGGATAATAAACTAAGCTAGTAACTATTTGCTTAAAAAGGAGAGGGTTTCCTCCTCTGCGGATGGTCAGGGCTTCTGGGTACCCAAGGTGCTCGTCTACCGAATCAAAATTACCTACAGAGAAGACCATGTTATGGCACCAAAGGCTTGGCCACATGGAGAGAAGGGTTAAAATCCCTGGAATAAGAACCTCGTTGAGGGGTTGAATGATTGCAATCTCGAGTTGATTTCTGTGAGCATTGTATTTTATGGCAAACAGACCGCGTTCAGTTTTACTCGTCTACTCATAGTCTTCATGTATCTTGGATCTAATCCATTCAGATGTATTTGGGTCCTGTTAAGGTTGCTTCTATTGCTAAATTAGTTTAATATGTACTTTCATTGATGATTTTAGTAGGAGAACATGGGTATATTTTTTAAAGAGTAAATCTGAAGTTTTTAGTCATTTCAAGGAATTTAAGGCTATGGTTGAAACTCAAACTGGGAAGAAAATTAAGTGTTTGAGATCTGATAATGGCGGTGAGTATTGTTATCTAGACTTTGAAAGATTTTGTACAGATTGTTGGATTAAAAGACAAAAGACAACTTCGTATTCTCTAGAGTAGAATGGAGTTGCAGAAAGAATGAATAGAACATTGATGGAGAAGGCTAGGAGCATGCTGATTGGAGCTGGTCTAGAAAAAAGGTTTTGGGCTGAAGATATTACCACTGCTTTCTATTTGATAAATAGATCTCCTACATCAGTACTTGTTGATAAAATGTCAATGGAGGTGTGGTCGAGGAAAAATCCTTCAATTAAACATTTGAGAGTTTTTGGCTATGAGGCATATGCACATGTGCCTAAGGAGAAGAGAACAAATTTGGATTCTAAGGCTGTCAAATGTATCTTCATCGGATATGGCTATGGTGTGAAATGATACAGCTTTGGGATCCTGTTGCACAAAAGGTAATATACTCTAGAAGTGTTATTTTTAGAGAGATTAAATCTGTCCCTGTTAATTTTAGCCAAAACAACATAAAGAACATGAACAAAAAAGGATGTGGTTCAACTTCCTTCTACACCTGAGAAGTTGAATCGAGACCCCAAAATAGACAAGAAGTTGAGGAGAGCTCACCAAACTCTGAATATTCAAAGAGGTGAAGAAGAGGAAGAAGTAGAAGATTCCACCTCAGCTTGTTCGAAAGTCTACAAGAAAAAGGAAACCACCTGAAAGGTATGGGTATTCTCCTGATGATTGGAAGTGTATATTTTCTTCGAGTACTTAATATTGATGAGCCGAGATCTGTACAAGAGGCTTTGGGTATGCATGATGCAAAGTCTTGGCAAATAGCCATGGATGAAGAGATGACATCCCTTAAAAAGAATTGATACATGGGACCTTGTAACATTGCCCTAACGGTCATTAAACCCTATTGGATGTAAATGGGTGTTTAAGAAAAAGATTAGTTTAGATGGAAATGTTGAAAATATAAGGCACAGATGGTTACGAAGGGTTACTCTCAAGTGAAGGTATTGATTATGGTGATATATTCTCTCATGTTGCTAAAATGACATCCATTCGGTTTTTATTATATATTGCAGCAGCTTATGACCTAGATGTTGAACAAATGGATGTGAAAACTGCTTCCTCATGGTGATTTGGAGTGAAGAAATATATATGACACAGCCAGAGCACTACATGGTGAAAGGTAAAGCAAGAAGGTTTGTAAGTTAAAGAAATCCCTATATGGCCTTAACAAAGTCCTAGGATGTGGTACAGAAGTTTGATTCATATGTGTTGAGTTTGGGCTTGTGCGGTCTAAATATGATCACTGTGTATATTTTAAATCTGATGGTGATTGTTCCTGGTAATTACTTTATATGTTGATGACATGTTGTTTATTAGGAAAGGAAAAGGTTGTGATTACAGAATTGAAATCTCAGCTCTCTGCTAAATTTAAATGAAAAGATCTTGGTGCAACAAAACACATACTTGGGATGGAGATTATAAGAGATTGTGAGAACAGAAAGCTATGGCTTGGCCAGAGTAAGTATGTTTGTTCTGTTTTGCAAAGGTTCAACATGTAGGATGTAAACCAATTTGTGCTCCTGTTACTTTGGGAACGAAGCTCTCCATTTCACAATGTCCTCATCCCCATCAGAGATGAAAGAAATGAGCAGAGTGCCTTACCAGAGTGCAGTTGGAAGCTTAATGTATGTTATGGTCTATACAAGACCAGGCATTGCCCAAGCAGTGGGAGTTCTTTCTCGTTTTATGTCTTATCCTGGAAGAGTGCATTGGGATGTAGTTAAGATGGTCTTCAGATATTTGCGGGGTACATCAGAGTACTCTATATGTTTTATGACATCTATAAGGGTCAAAAATAGGGAGAATAGTGTGGACGTGAGAGCCTAATTTCAAACTGAAATATTTCTTTTTAATTCTATCACCTCATGAGAGGTTTGGCACATGGTTTTGTAAACCATAGTGGTTTCTTATATAACCGAAGGTCTATAAATTTAGGCTTAGAGTAGTAATTGAAGTGGTGAGCTTTGCAAGTATTGTAAAGTTGAAATCCTCCTAGAATTGTTTCTAGTGATACTCCTGTAAGAAACTTTCTCTGCAAGTGTATTTAATCTTGTTGTTAGATTTGAAATACATTGAGTGGGCTTTTGGAGTGTGGGGTTTTTTATCCGAAATGATTTTCCCACATATATCTAGTGTTTGTGTTCTTGTTATGAATATGTTGATGATATTTCTGTAACTTTTACTATGTTGAAATTTTTGCATAATATCTCTCCTCAAGATTAGCATAGGAAGTTGTTCCGTACTCTTAATTTCCTATTAGACACATCATCCTCAACGTATGCGCCCTTCTCAAACTTCGGCCTTAGGTGTATTTACACCCTTTGTGTATGTACAGCCTTTCGCACATAACACCAATAATTTGAAGTTCTTTCACCAACTCATCTCCACTTGACACCCTGCTACATCACCACAGGGAACATATTTTGAGTCAGTAATGGGTCTACCAGCCGAGTAAATGCATGTCACAAAATTTGAGTTTTGAATGGGCCCCTCCCGCCCAAAGATCTTGCTCAACCTGTCCTCTCTCGAACGGTCATTGAATCCTCCAATCCGACACCTACGCGCACCATGGCAGAACCAACAAGACCAAGCACCGCATCATATGGCGAGACACGTCGACCGAGCACGCCACAAAACCCGTTGTCCTCCTCCTCTTATTCGTCCGCATTGTTTGAGTCTTCATCCCCAAACTCATCATTGACCTATGAAACAGACCTCTGAATTCCACCATTTTCCACCCTCTCTCTGAGTCGACATGTTACTTGACTGCATTTCTTTATTTCATAGCCAACCACTCTGCATTTTTCACAAACAATCGGTGAACTCTAAATCTCAATCTTTTGTTCTCATGTTAGCAAACTCATATTCCAAAAAATTATTTTGGGCATGTGGAACCTGCAGGCATGTTGACGCACAGCTAAGCAAAAACCAACCTAGATCGTGCTTTTTGCCACCAGATCAACTTGATAACCATCCCCATAGATCTTACGATCCCCAAAAATACTTCAGGCTCCTAGAACTCCAAAGGCAAAGTCGAAAGGAGAATCCAAATAGGGAGTTCCTAAAATTTAAACCCTTGAAATACCCTTGGTTTTTAGTGATGAGGCTAAGGAAGCTTCCTGTAAAATCATGGTACACCCTGTAACACCCTTTACAAATCCGACTCTTCTTTGAAATAGAAAAAAATTCATACCCTGTCAAAGCCCTAACTTCCCGTTTGCAAGCCCATTCCTCCTGCACCGTCTCTTACGAAATTGATCTTAGGTCTAAGGCCAGTGAAACAACCCACAACCATGTGTTTATATCTCATTTTATCCATGTTAAAAAACAACATTTGGAATCGCCAAATGTGGTTTGTCATTACTACAAAAAGGGTAAAGTTTAAATGTTGCCTTATGTTCAACTTCGACCAGCTTAGCTTCCCACATAGGATGAGCCGACAAACCAAGCTAGTTTTTCGTCCTAAGCCTCCATGGTGGCCCATCTCATTCATGCCCGTCCTCTCCTTCACTCTCGTCTCTCATTCCCTCCCATCTACAAACTTTGAGTATTTTTTGAAAGGAATGAAATTTTTTGAAATAAATGTAGACACGGAAAGGGATTTCCTTGTAAATGTGTTAAAGTAGCCACAACACATTGTAATTTAGATCTAAAATGCACATCAGACATTCAAAACCTAATTATATGATTAAGGGGGCAGTCTATAACATTGGAAATCTAGAATAATTTAAGTATTTGAGAAATATGGGTTTTTAGAGGATAATATTAAATTTTATGTGGGTGGCATGCGAATCTAGAGACAATCGTGAATGAGATGTGTCAGAAGGCACGTCTAGATAAGTAGGATGATTTAACCACATGACATGGATGAGAAAATATATGGTCTCCACAAATTTCGAATAGGCTCAGAAACATAAACGCTTTGCCTCTCATAAATGGCTATAACTGTGGCAAAAATATGTGAAATTTTACATTAATTTTTTAGACGTGAAAAAATTGATATTATGTGAATGCATTGTTTGTACTAATTATGTTATAGAAACCTCACTCGCTTTATTTAGTTCTTACAAATAACTACCAACCTTATGTCCCTCTTGAGAGCCCTATTTCAATTGTAAATTTACAAAAATGTGTATGAAAACAAATAACTATGAGCTTTATGCTAAACTAGGGGAAAAAATAAGATTCATCAAAATATTTATCAAACCCATTGACTTGTCTAAAGAACATTGAATAGAGAAATATTCCCAAATTTTATCATAAGTGATCTTCTTCCAAATAATTCCCTAAATATTTCGTGGTAAGATTACAATTATCTTCGTATTTCGTTTTTCGTGTGCAAACAATAGATTGTAGGCAAGTATACAAATAATGTCTAAATGAAAATCGTAGATCAAGGAAGAAGTTTAGATTCTTAGAGTTTAAGGAAAATTTATTTATTTATGATGTCAAAACTACCCAGCGGGGGTCCTCTCGTTATAAATATAGGATGGAAGTGGGTTTTATATCAAAAATCTAATTATGTTGTGTCTTTTTTTTCACGTTTGGTACAAGTTTGGTTTTGGCATGTTTGGTACAGGTTTTGTTAACCACATCTAAATATACAGAACAATCTTTTCTTCTATGTGAAGAGGGGTTTCATAGTTTATGTATAGAAATGAAGTTTGGTCAAATTTTTTGTTGGTAGCAAGTGTTCTAATAATTTACTCAAATCAAAATTCATACATTATCTTTCATTAATCTACTTTAATGTGTTTGGACTACATACCCAATTAAATTTTATATGTAATTTCTCCGAATAAATGTCTTTTATGGAAAAAAAAATTCAAAATTGATTAAAAATGTACAAACAATAATTTTTAGCAATTGCCCCAATTTTGTTGAACTCAAAATCGAGGATAATTCAAATTGTGTACATTAAAATAAAGCATTTGTACAAGAAATGGATAACCTATTGGTGGAGAGAATAAGTAGTATCAAGAAAATAAGTAAATTTTAACCCCTCTATGAACAATCGTTTTCTTTACAAGAGCATAAGGAAACAATAGACCATAAAATTACCTCTAAATAGAGTTTGGGAAAACTATCTCAAAATTGTAGTAATAAAAAACCAAAATATGAAGTTTATTGAAACAAAAAGATCTTTAAAGATTAATTATGTGGGATTTGTTTTTTTGTTGGAAAATACTCTTATAGGAAGATTCTTTGGCATGGAGTAATTTGAGTCAATAAGTAATATGTGGGTGACTAGGTAGTAATTAACAAATATTATATATACTAACAATCACACATGGGTAGTGCTTAGTGCCAATGGAAAAAAATGATATGGAAGACGCAAGTGGTACATAAAAAAAGATGATGTGACATGAAAAGTTTGTAGGGGCGAGTAGGAACAACCTTTTCACAGGTGCCAAAATGTTATGGCTAGGGGTGTTGTAGAGCAAAAGTTAGTCTCTATTTCTGGGATTTACATTATGGATGAGAGACATGTTAGAGTATCATTTAGATGAAAAGGTTGATATGTCAAGTTCGTAGGAAATACTCCTATAATTGTTGTGGGCAGTAATCTTTTCAACTTTGTATCTTATAACATACAAAATTGAAAAGGACTTACTTCCACAACAATTTCTAGAGATTTTCCTAAAACTGGACAGTTCTTGAGTGGTGTTGAATAACTGCCTTTCAATTATGTATGTAGTATCGTGTGTACGCCGCGCGCGCGCCGGAGCGCACACAACACCACACACACATACACACACACCACACACCCACACACACACACACACACACACACACACAGAGTTGGTGTTGAATAAAATCCGAGTGATGTGCGGTGTGTGTGCATGTGCTGTGCATACGTGTGGGCGTGAGTGGTTGTGCATGCGGTGGATGTGCGGTGAGTGCTGCGTGCGCGTGTGTGCGTGGTGTGTTGATGCATGCGTGTGAGTGATTGTGTGTGTGCATGTGTGGCGTGCGCGTTGCATGTGTGTGCACATGTGCGCGTGTGCGTGCGTGCGTGCGGTGGCATGTGTTGCTTGTGTCGGTGCAGAGTGCGTTGTGCGAGTGTGCGAGGTGTGAGAGTGTGAGAGTGTGTTGGGTGGTGTGTGTTGTGCAGCGCAGCGGCGCGCGTGATGGAATGCGTTGTGTGGGTGTGTGCGTGTGTGTGTGGTGTGGTGTGGGGTTGTGTGTGTGGGTGTGTGTGGTGGGTGTGTTGTGTGGTGGTGTGTGTGTGTGTTGTGGGTGTGTGGTTGTGGTGTGTGTTCATTCACTTAATGTGTCGTTTAACAACTTAAAACTAGTATGTTACACAAAAGGAAAAAAAAAAAAAGTATTTTTATAAAATATAACATTATTCTACACTTGTTAAAATCATCATTCTATGGTTTTAGTGTTGTAAAATTTTTTTTTTCTAAGCCATGTATATAACTATTATCACACAAACTTGAGTAAACTTCTTTTTTGATAAAAATGATGTAACTTTTCATATAAAGGTGGGCCACAAGATTTTGCACTCAGCCATAAGTAAATTTGAGGGAGTGAAGGTGAATTTTTGTTTAAGTGGTGTAGAGTGATAATGAAGGAGTTAGTGATGAATTTGGGGGAGAGACATTGCTGGCGTATGGAGGGTACATAGGAGATCCTCTAATTTAATTTAGTAAGGCACATATAGAAAATATTTCATTTTTGAGAACCCATTTGAAGGAGAAAGGTAGTTTTGCACATTCTAGAGCGGAACACAACCTAAAGATAGTTATGACGTAATAGTTACATCAATACTTCTAATGTCACAAGATTATTTTTCAATGTCCTAATTTTATTCTTGGAGAGTTAGAGGCCACTTGAGGGATTCATATGTGGTGTTTCGTGTAAAATTATAGAGCTAGGGGTGTTATAGTGGTATTAGCATCTCATGTCAAGCCAATGAGAGATGGAATATGAAAGCCATAAACTAAAAGCGGTCTGTTGGTTTTTGTTTCTTTATGGACAATATATGAAATTTGGATGCTGATTGTGGAAGGGAAAACCCTACCGATAAACACAATGTTAGTTGTAGTATACCCTTTTGGCATCATGAGTGGATGAAAGGGGACCTATGAGAGAGGTCCAACATAGATGGTTAGACCATTGAAATTCCCTAGAATCTCAAATCCCCCTCCAAAATATTGAAACTCATAACACAATCTTAATATAGCACATTACCATATAAAAATAAGAATATTTTTTAAGTTGTATAGACATATGTCATTATTAAAAGTTTAAAAAAAATAAATCTTAGATTTTGTACGAAAAAAATATTAATTATATTTAATTCAAAATATTTTCAAATGGAAATAAACACAAAATTGAAGACAGAAGATGAAAAACCACACCCCATCAAATCAAAAATAGGTTTAAGAATTAAATTTAGAATATAAAATATCAATTAAATTATTAAATTGGACCAATTATATGATTTATTGCTACCAACATTCTTATAATCTTAAATAAATGAAAATATAATTTGTGAATCTAATATCACTCAACTGGATAATGATTTTTCATCAGCGCACAAATATTCCATAAAGGTATAGGAACTAAAACCAAAAAACAAGTCTAAAATGTAAAAAGGACTCTAAAAAATCTCATGCCTTTATTTCGCATTTATTCATTTCTATTCAAGTGATTTCCATTTCAACTAACCATGATTTTTCCATAAACACAACTATAGTTAGATTAACATCAATTAATGCCTACTAGTTATCAATTTTAATTATTATATTAAAAAACAAGGGAAGTATTTAGTGCATTGTTTTATTAGTAGAACATTTCTAAACGCCTGCCAAAATGAATGGATTTACTTTTAATGGATTTTTTTGTAACTTTTGTTAGAGCACAATAATTACATTATTATGTGTTTTTAATAGCATAAATTATGAACGAGTACAATGAACTGAAGATATGCACACAAAATGAAAAAGAAATAATACATTTATGTGTTTAAAAAATAAGTGTTGAACGCAATACATGTCAGAAAAACAATCCATAAACAAAATAATGAAGATAGAAAAAAAAAATTAATAAACACAAAAACATGGTATATCAAGCTAAAAAGGACACAATTTAAGCTCGGGAAAAAATCGTATCACACTATTTTAAGGTTCAGGGAAATTTTGACCACACATTTAAGGATTTACAGCAAAATTATGAACCTATTGTAAGTGTTTACACACCATATTTTGTTCCTCTCATCCTTGATCATAAAATCCCGCAAAACAATCCTATTCACCATGAGAAGAAACATATACAATAACAATTATTAACACGTTCACCATACCCAAATGAATAATTGGAACATTGGATATCCCTCTACCCATTACTAGTCCTACATTACTACAAATCTCACACCCACTATTCCTCCTTATCGTCATTTGAAACATAATTGAAAAAACATATAACAAATAAAAGGCACTATGATATCATGTCAGGACTGATGATACTCATCCAAGAACATCAAAAATTGCATTCACCTCATTTGTAAGGTGCATACAAAAAAAATTACACGCCACATTAAGATGATCAAAGGATTTTACCTTCACCTTTAAAAAATAGAGTTGATTTTTCCCTATAAATTTATCGCCCTGTGTCCACATCTCTTAACCCTAGAGGACAAAAGAAGCTCACTCTTAAATTATTCAAATGTACCATTCTGGTAGTAATAGTGGTATAGAAAAACATTGTCATACACCAATTTGGGTCACGGTTGAAAATGTATCCCATAAATAGCTTTTTTCTCGACAGCTAGGGAAGGGTAATAACAAATACATGGAATGTTGTGATGGGGAGAACACGAACTGACCTGTGTTAGTTTGATAACAAGGTGGACGTACTGCTCCCATCTTCCTTCACCACACTTCCATGAATGGGATTGTAGAATTATTTAAGAGTGATGAAATTGAAGCAATGGAACTGTTAATTACCATGTTAACATAGTAAGAGTTGAATACCTTGCGGAAAAACTATAATAAGTATATGTTCAATGATGGCCCCACAAAACTGATCACTCCCTACCATTTGTTAAGGGGAGTTCCCTACTTTTTCCAATAAATCAACCTATCATCGTAATTATTAGATTAACACAGAAAACAAATAACGGATTATAATTTTTCTGTTACAATATTGCTTAAAACATAGTAAGAGGAATCCTTATCTAAGAAAATAAATTCCCTGGCTGTTATAATCAAACATGTGCATGCATTCCATTTTTTTAAAACCATAGGATAAAATATGTAAGTCAAAAAAAAAAAAAAAATTATTTCGCGTTAAGTAACTTATAAACTAGAAAGGTGTCTAAAACAAAAACATTTTCTTATATTAGGTGTTGAGAACTAAGTAGTTTTAGGTGATACAACAAAATACAGAAGCCGAATTTGTTCACTATTTTTTTAAAGTGGAATAGAAATGATAGGTAAATATAGATATAAGTATTTTTATCACTATAAAGCCGAAGCTATTGTGATTAGACCTATAAGATTAAGCTCAAGTTTTCTTCAAAACCATCATGGTTTAATCATAGAAGGAGTTGTAGTGTAGTTTGAAATATGTATAACTTAAAGGGTACCTTCAACTTAGATTTAATGGTTTTCTTTCTAAACCTTTGTCACTCATTTTTGGGGGTTCCACAATCAAAAACATGAACTGTCATGTGAGTGCATGAGGAGTTAGAGATTATTAAAATGGGCGATATATTGCCCTCAGATAAAGATTAATAAGTAGTATATATAACGGGTCTTTTTAAAATATGCTTAAGTTATCGGTATGGGGAATGATAGGGAGGGTGCTGTGGATATCTATGGGTTACATGATGAATTCCTAGTTCTCTCATTTTCATTTGTGTGGGGTTTTTTTTTTTAAAAAAAATTAGTGCAATGTTTTTAGCGAATCAATATGTATTCCATAATACGGACACTTCATAATTACTCAATAATTTGGACAACTCATAGTATCATGCTACAGATAGTTTTTCACTTGGATTCAGGTTGTGTAAGAGAGAATGGATGTCGTGAAGATTATAAAAATTTCACTAACAGAATACAAACCATATATGACCCGTTTCACATTACTATAAAAAGTATGATTAATACATGTCAAATGTAGGAATAAAAAAGGAAGGTAGAAGGAAGGTAGATAACAAATAACACATTAATGAGGGTTTACTTTTCAAGTCCATATGAATTTGACATGGAGTAAGGAAAAAATATAATCATATTGTGAAAATGAAGACACTGAATCAACAATTGAAGAGGTAGGAAATTAAAAATGGGTATTACACAATGTTAGAGGAAAAATCGGTTAGTTGGAGAATGTTAAAAGAATAGTAGTTATAGTTCCAACTTTGTATTAGGCGGGGTTATTGATAATAGAAAATTGATAAATAAATTGGAAAAATAGAGTTTAGTTAGTACCTATGAATGCATTGTGATAGGACACAAGTTTCAAGTGAATCACTTGTGTTCACATTAGGTAGGGTTTTCCATACATATCTATGTACGTAAATACTACTACACACTTTATTATTGAAATACCTGGATGATATTTTTATTTCTTAATTGTAACATGTTTTGCAAGTATGAAAACATGTATTAGAGGATTCAAGGATTTGACTCATGAATTCCATTGTAGTTTTTAGAACCTTACATTGTTTGAAATAACTAAAGACTGCACAAACCCATGGGAAATGTCCAACCTAACGATTTAGTGTAAAAATATTAAAACATTACTAATTTTGACCTCAAGGGTTACTATACGAAATTATCAAAATTATACTCGCCTTTTAATAAAGAATGCATATGAACCTAAATCTTAAAAAGTTAAAACTCTTATTATAGTTTTTTTGTAGATGTAGAATATTAAATTATAATGTTTATTAACACGGGAAAATAAAATACTTACATTACTTAAAAATTTTATATGTACATGATTAAATGACACTTCCAATAGTACTACCTTAACAAACAAATAAGAAAGCATTAAGCATGGCATGTAAATCATTGGTTGTCAATATTGGTCACCATGGCAATATTAATTAATAATATTATACTTATTAGATATGAGAACACCAACTCAATAAAACATTGTTCATATGGAAAGCTACAAAGGTTATTGAGGGGGTGAATTGAACACTTCAATGGATTTTCCGCTTCTGTTGATGTCTGTATGGTCAAGACAGAATATGACTCGAAACTTGGATATTAAGGTGTCCCCTTCAGATGTAGAACTCTTTCCCTTCGACACTGAGCTAGGGATTGAAGTATGGGAAGAAAAACATGCAAGGACACATTCTTGGTGGAAGAATGTTGATCCACGTCTTGTTGTTGACATTCCTCGGATTCTGAGTTTGAAGATGGATCTGCAAACGGGAATGATGTGGTTTTAGCGAATGAGGTGGTTTATCCCTTCGTTCACAGTAGAGAAGGTCCTACCCCCTAGTTCTAAGTTTGGGGACTTGCCTTTCTCTTGTTATAGGAGGGGAAAAACAATATATTTAAATTTGCATTTCCGGTCACACAAATGAAAATGTATATTCGATAACTTGGTGATGTTCGTCTAACGGTGAGAAGAAGGAAGAAGGCGAACATTGAATCCATTAAGATGAATCTTATATCCAATGGGAAGGGGTCCCAGGGATGAGCTCCTTCTTTTTGTTTTGTTGTTGTTTTGTTTTAATTCTAGTTTTTCAATGTGTTGTTTTCTTCATCCCATAATATATCAAAGAAACTGACATTAATTTTTTAAGGATCGTAGGAAAACTACAAAGGAGAAAGGAGAATGACTGAAAAAATATTAGATTCCGCTAGTCTAAAATGTAGAACATTTTTGAGGAGCACATTTTGTTGTCGATATAAGATATTTCTCCTTTTGGTTAAGGGGTCTAGAATTTGGATTTTTAAATAAGGGCGCCACTTTCAAGATGCATTGAAAAGATATCCTACTTAGCCAATGCCAAATAAGGAGTTAAAATTATTTAATTAATATTTTTTGGATTATGAAGTTTACACATGGGAAAAGGGAAGCAAGTAATGTAAATTTAGATATCCAACAAGCACAAGAAGAAACATAATGAAGTTGAAAGTGCTTTGAAGTTTACAACCATAAATACTTGTTGAGGCAATTCTAGTTATGTGGATAGCTCCCATAAACAAGTTAATAGATAATGTGTTAGTCTTTTCTATCCTTACTTACAGTATCAAAGACTTGACCTTTATTTTTCAGAATATGAAGTCACCACCAAAAGAAAAGGAGAATAAGGACTGAAAAATTAGATCTCTAACAAATCAATATGAAATTTAAAATGATAGAAATGTCCGAATATTTTTTGTCTTTCTTTATGAATATGAGTTTTCTGTTCCTGATTCTTAATGTGAGGAATTTCTATTCTCGAAAGGAAGTCAAAAAATTTGGATTCAATTTCAAAAAAAAGCAATTAAAAATGTAATCCTACTAAAGAAAAATCGAGCTCATACGAAATATTTAAAGGAGATGTTTTTTAGATTATAAAGTTTAATAATGAATGGTTAGGCGCAAGCCAATGTAAATTTAGATGTCCATATAGATACAAGAATGGAAAATATCCTACTTAGACTAGTAAATGGGTAATTAAAACAAATATTTAAAGATATTATTTTTTTTGATTATGAGATAAATTAGATGTCCCACGCGGGTACAAGGAGTTAGGAACATGAGGTCTACCATGAGTACCAAAGCATTACAATTAGAGTTATTTATTACTATTGGTGAAAAAATCCATCATCCTAGCTTTCAATGATGCCACAGCAACCTTACTCGGGGTGTCCGCGTCCTTGAACACTTCCCAGGAATATTTGAAACAATACGTGGCCTTCTTCGACCTCCTCCTTGCTAATCCTCCTCAAAGTGGCCACAATTCTATGATCTGATTTGAAGGGAATCTAGTATGCATTTCTGCCAATGTATCATTGTATCAAGGGCTTCACATAGTTACTGCAATGAGCACAGGAAAGAGTTTCCGGCACATTCAGCTTGACAAATCTGTATGAAATTCGCTTGCTGCCAGCAGGTTGCAAAGCCCAAATGTAGAGTTTCATGAGATTTAAATAATTATACTGATTAGAGATTCATCTGGGCTGGTCACATTTGGAAGTATGCTGATAATTGTTGTTGGGATGCCGGAGATACTGCGACCATGATGTCATTCTCATGGTGGCTTGTTGTGAACTTTATGGTCCTGAGAATTCCCTCTTCATCCCAAATATGTGAGGCCCTTGAAGTTGGTAAGAAGTCTTCTTGCAAAGGACTTAGGGTTTGAATTGTTGTTAAGCGTTTTTCGGGTTGGAGGGGAGCTGATGTCAAATCGGGTGGGGATGGTTAATGGTTGTGCTGTCGTGAGAGGAGTGAGGCTAAAAGCCTCTTGGTTTCCAGGGATCTGTTAATGCCCACATGTAGGTGGAATGAGACAACACATGAGTTGTTCCATTGTTCAGTATGGTAGCTGTCCTTGGAGGGCATATACTGGATATAATGTCCACAAATACTAAAAAACAAACATGCTCATTTGATCGTGGGTGTACCATGCCGGTTTTGTGTGAACCCATAGAAAAATCTGCACAGTCATAAAATTATATTGAAATGTTGTATACAGTATTTGACTAGTTTTTATTTGTTTAGATTATGAAAACCAGTGAGATCAGATGGAAATTCCTATTTGAATGCCATAGTTTAGGGCATTCATTTGACTTATGGTCGAGTGAAGTATGTACTCAGATTACAGGTATTAAAGAGCGTTTATGATTTGAAATTACCAGGAATCTGATTTTTTTTTAGATTACAAGCTTACAGAGAAGAGGGGAAGGAGACTTAAATCCCATCACATATTATGCCTATTAGAAGTGACTTTGTAGGGACATTCACCCTATTGGCATAAGAATCACCATTTTATGGGCAATAGATAACATTAAGCTACCAATTATATTATTGGACAGGATGAGTAGTTTCATAGGAATTAAAGTCGTCCATGATAGTAAAAAGGTTCTTCAGTAGAAGTAGAGTATGTTTATAGCGTATGTAGCTTCCACAGGAGCAATATGTCAAACTATTAGATAAGAAGGAATCCTAAAGATTTGAGGAGAATCAGGAAGAAGAGGAGAAGTACACAATTTTTTATGACAAACAACTAAGAAAAATTATGTCCAAAACATCATGTTTTTCACAAGAGAGCAAGCATTATAGACACGAGGTATGCATTTCATCAAAGAAAATGTTACGAAAGAACAAGATGATGTCTAAAATGAACGAATTATAGGTCCAACTCCTAACCTAGAGGGTTCGTTTGGGTGCTAAGATCATGCAAATAGAACAATAATGAACACACACAAAACCTCACGAAGAGCCCTGTAGAAACAAACTTTATATTAAAACGAATTAGACCACCTTTTGCACCTTTCTCTTGCTTCTTGCTTATAGAATACAAAGTGAAACCTTTTATTATAGAATTTCAACCTTCTAGTTAGAAAATATCACATCAAAATCGTATATTAGATATTCTAGAAGCTTTGGAAATTTGCAGATTTCTAACATTCTATATAATATCTCTTGATATTTGATAGAATACTACTCACTACTTATTATTGAAATACCTGATGATATTTTATTTCTTATTTTATAACATGTTTTGCAAGTATAAAACATTGTATTAGAGGATTCAAGGATTTGACTCATGAATTCTCATTGTCGTTGTTTCTAGAACCTTACATTGTTACTAACATAAAGACTTGCACAAATCCCCATGTAATTCCAACTAACCGATTTGTAAAAATATTACAACTTACTAATTTTTTTGACCTCCTGTTTACATGATACGAAATTACCAAATTAACTCGCTCTTTTTTCATAAAATGCCCGAGGAACATAATATTAAAAAGTTAAAAAATCTTATTATATTTTTTTTGTATAATATTTAAATTATAATTTTTATTAACACGGGAAAATAAAATACTACATACTTTTTAACAAATTAAATTTATATTACATTATTGAAATTACACTTCCAATTACCACCTTAACAAACAAATTAAGAAAGCTAATATGGATGTAATATCATTGTTGTCAATATTGTCACATGAAAATTACTTAATAAATATATACTTAATTAATATGAGAACAACACAATAAAAACATTTTTTCATATTGAAAGTAAAAATTGGTATGGTTGACATGAACACTTCAATTGATTTTTCCCGCTTCTGTTGATCTTTTGTTCACGACAGAATATGGACTCGAAACTTGGATATTAAGTTTCCCCTTCAGATTGTCGAACCTCCTTTCCCTTCGACACTTAGCTATGGATTGGCACATATGGGAAGAACATGCAAGTAGACCACACTCTTGGTGAAAGAATGTTGATCCAAGTCTTTGGTTGTTGACATTCACTCGGATTCTGAGTTGACGATGGATCTGCAAAGCGGAGGATGTGTTTTGAGCGAATGTATGTGGTTATCCCTTCGTCTACACCTGTAGAGAAGGCTCTACCCCTAGTTTCTAAGTTTGGGACTTTGTCCCTTTCCTCTGGTTTATTAGGAGAAACAATAATATTTTAAATTTGCATTCCGGTTCAACGCAAATGAAAATGGTATATTCCGATCACTGGTGGATGTTTGTATACTGTAGAAGAAGGAAGAAAGGGCACTTGAATCCCTGAAGTGATCTTCTATCCCTGGGAAGGGGTCAGGGGATGAGCTCTTCCTTTTTGTTTTGTTTTTTGTTTTTTTTTTTTATTCTAGTTTTCAATGTGTTGTTTTCTTCTATCCCATTTAATATATCAAAGAAACTTGAACATAATTTTTTAAGGATCGTGAAACTACAAAGGAGAAAGGAGAATGGACTGAAAAATATTAGATCTCGATAGTCTAAAATGTTAGACACATTTTTTTGAGGAGCACATTTTGTTGTAGATATAAGATATTTTCTCTCTTTTGTTTAAGGGTATAGAATTTGTATTTTTTAAATCAAGGGCGCAATTTCAAGATGCATTGAAAAGATATCCTACTTAGAATGCTAAATAGGTAGTTAAAATATATTTAATTAATATTTTTTGGATTATGAAGTTACACATGAAACGGGAAGCAAGTTAATGTAAATTTAGATATCCAACAAGCACAAGAAACATAATGAAGTTGAAGTGTTTGAAGTTACAACCATAAATACTTGTGAGTGCATCTAGTTATTGTATAGCTCCCATCAAACAAGTTATATAGATAATGTGTTAGTCTTTTCTCAATCCTACTTACATGTATCAAAGACATTTGACCTTTATTTTTCAGAATCATGAAGTCACACAAAAAGAAAGGAGAATAGACTGAAAATATTAGATCTCACCAAATCAATATGAAATTAAAATGTAGAACATGTCTTGAAATATTGTTTCTTATGAATATGAGTTTTCTTTTCTCTATCTTTAATGTTGAGGAATTTCCTATTCTCGAAAAGGAAGTCAAAAAAATTTGGATTTCAATTTTCAAAAAGCATTTAAAAATGTATCCTACTTAAAAGAATAATGAGTCATACGAAATATTTAAAAGGAGATGTTTTAGATTATAAAGTTAATATGAATGGTAGGAGCAAGCCAATGTAAAATTTAGATGTCCATATAGATACAAGAATGTGAAACATATCCTACTTAGAATAGTAAATTGGGTAATTTAAACAATATTTAAAGATTATTATTTTTTGATTATGAATAAATTTAGATGTCCACGCGGGTACAAGGAGTTAGGAACATGAAGGTCTAACCATGAGTACCAAATCATTACAAATTAGCAGGTATATTATTACTATTGGGAAAAAATCCCATCATCCTAGCTTTCAATGATGCCACAGCAACCTTACTCGGGGTGTCCTCGTCCTTGAACACTTCCCAGAATATTTGCAAGCAATACGTTTGCCTTTCTTCTCACCTCCTCCTTGCTCATCCTCCTCAAAGTGGGCACAATTCTAGCATCTTGATTTGAAGGGAACTCTAGTATGCAATTTATGCCAATGTATCATTGTATCAAAGGGCTTCACATAGTTATCTGCAATGAGCACAGGAATAGTTCCTGCACATATAAGCTCTGAAAATCTGTATGAATTCGCTTGCCTGCCAGCAGGTGCAAGCCCAAATGTAGAGTTCATGAGATGTAAATAATTTATACTGATTATAGATCATCTGGTGCTGGTCACATTTGGAATTATTCTGATAATTGTTGTTGGGATGCCTGCAAGATACTGCGACAATGATGTCATCTCCATTGTGCATGCTTGTGAAACTTTTATGGCTCCTGAGATTCCCTCTTCCTCCCAAATATGTGAGGCCTTGAAGGTAAGAAGTATTTTCTTGCAAAGGACTTAGTGTTTTGAAATTGTGTTAAGCGTTTTTTTAGGTTGGAGGGGAAGGCTGATGTCAAATCCAGGGCGGTATATGGTTTGATGCATGTCTGTTGCGAGGAGTGAGGCGAAGCCTATGGTTTCCATGGGGATCTTTGTTAATGACCACATGTAGGTGAATGAGACCAACACATGATTTGTTCCATTGTTCCAGTATGGTAGCTGCCTTGGATGGCCATTATACCATGGATTATATATGTCCACAAATACTAAAAACAAACATGCCTCATTGGGATCGCTGGTGTACCATTCGGTTGTGTTGAACCCATAGAAATATCTGCACAGGAAATCAAATTAATATTGATAAATGTTTGTATAACAGTATTTGAATAGTTTTTATTTTGTTTAGATTATGAAACCAGTGAGATCAGAATGGAAATTCCTATTTGAATTGCATAGTTAGGCATTCATTTAGACTTATGGTCGAGTAAGGTATGTACTTAGACTTACAGGTATCTAAAGAGCTTTTATTGAATTTTGAAATTACAGAGAATCTGAATTTTTTTTTAGATTACAAAGGCTTACAGAGAAGAGGGGAAGACATAAACCAATCAACTATTATGCTATTAGAAGGTTGACTTTTGTAGTGACATCACCCTATTGGCATAAGAATCACCATTTTATTGGGTCAATATATAAACATTAAGCCTACCAATTAATATTATTGGAACAGGAGTAGTTTCATAGGAATTAAAGTAGTCCATGATAGTAAAACGTTCTTCAGTAGAAGTAGAGTATGTAGCTTCCACAGGAGCAATATGTCAAACTATTTAGATAAGAAGAATACTAAAAGATTTGAGGTAGAATCAGGAAGAAGCTACACAATTTTTTTATGACAACAACTCAGAAAAATTATTGTCCAAAAATCATGTTTTTCACAAGAGAAGCAAGCATATAGACACGAGGTATCATTTCATCAAAGAACTGGTTAAGAACAAAGAGATATGTATAAAATGAACGAATTATATTGTCCAACTCCTAACCTAGAGGGTGTGTGCTAAGATAATGCAAATAGAATCAATATTATGAACACACACAAACTCACAAGAGAAATGTAGAAACAAACTTTATATTAAAACTACTCTAGAACACTTTTGCACCTTTCTCTTGCTTTTCTTGCTTATAGAATTACAAAGTGAAACCTTTTATTTATAGAAGTTTTCCAACCTTCTAGCTTAGAAAATATCACATAATATCTTATATTAGATATTCTAGAGCTTTTGGAAATTTGCAGATATTTCTAGACATTCTATATAATATCTCTTGATATTTTATAGATATTCTACTCAATATCTTTTGATATTTTGGAGGAGGTAATATTCACATTTAATGTGAATATTTTTTACATAAAGTTGGAATTTATCTATCACTAGATGTTTCCAACATAAAATTTTGCAAATATGAAGATCAGTTCCTTGATATCTTCACAAATGTTTTGGAAAAAGTATTATTTGATTACTTGAGAAGTTATTTGGAAGTTTATGATCAAGGATATGTGAGATCCAGAAATGCACACTCAGCTCTAGAATAATAAAATATTGGAGGTCAAAATTAAGAGAAGTGTTAGAAATAGATCATTTATCCCAAATCCTATTATTATGAATATCAAATTAAACATAAAAACTATGTTTTTATTTTCATGTTTTAAATGCTCTAGTTTCAAATAGAATAGTCTAGTTTTAAGATTCCTATTTTTAGGAAAAGCATTTTAAAATGAAGTTTTTTTTTTACAGCATGAATTGTTTTAACAACAATCTATTTTAAGGAAAAATCTATTTTTATGTTTAAAGACCTCTATATATGCCCTGTATAGAAGTAGCAACAAGCAATGTAAGGAAGACCAGTAAACCAGAAGGAAGAAGTAATAGAAGAAATACGCACAGCAGTAGTGCTCTGGGTTTAATTTATGTGATATTGCAGCATTTTTCATTTTATATTTGCTGTTTTTTATCTGTTATATTCTACACTGAAGAGGCACATCAACATGATTAGCAACGTAACCAATCTTTTCTGAAAACTATAAAAAAAAAATTTAAAAAAAACAAGACGGAACAAACAAACATACTCATCCAACAACAAGAAGCCAACCATTATCCCAACAATGCACCCATATGAAAATGCGTTGCTGTTCTAAAACTCAAAAAATTAGTGAAGTACTTTCACACAAAACAAGTGAGATTTCCAAAGAATGTACCTGTGAGGGGGAGATGGTCTATCGTAAGTGAATATTCGGATGTCCTTCATATTCTCACATCTCGAATAGTTGAAGCAGACGTCCATTGAACAACGAGGAAACTGTACTGGGTAATGCCACATTTTATTTTGTTCATACCATGGTCCTTCTCTCTCACATGGAATCTCCTTCACAATAACTGTATTGTTAGCCAGAGGACATGGAATCGAAATTACAGAGGCGGTGCTGTTTCCAGCAAATTTTTCAGCAGAGCTACAATGACTCTTTATGTCCACCAGCTGCGTAAACGATTTCACTATCGAAAGATGTCTTTCAAAAGACAACATTTCACCAAAACTGAACAAGCTGAAAACTATGAAGATGACTGTGAACAAAAAGAAACAGAAAACAAATCGACCTCCACTCATCGTCATGAATTAATCCTTTCTTGTTTTCCTCAAACAGAAGCATGTAGAATTTATCAATTTCAGTGAATGCTAGGCCTCGCATGTAAACAGGGAAGGCGCCAAAACAAAATGGTCATCACCAAAACGTGATGCAACAAAAAAAACAAAGTTTGCGTCTGTCTGCTCTGCATTGAGATAAAAGACAAATCAATGTGTTGCTCGGGATTATGTTTGCTTTGCACAACGTTGGTATTAGACAATTTCAGTGATGCAGCCAAAAAAAAAACCAAAGTAAAATTGCTTTTATATGATTTTTTTCCAATCTCAATAAGTTGCCGTACTATCCAGGTTGGAGTCTTTTTTCGAATTACATGATTGTTGTTAGATTGAGACTATTTATCATTATTATTGATAAATTTGTGAAGAATTTAATGGAATTATTAATAATTATAATATATTAAAAATTTAAATAACAGTTTTGAAATTAATCTCTCTTGACCTATTGATGTATTAGTTTTAATAGTTATTAATATATTTTCCTACAACACAAAATGTTGAGGTTTCTTTAAATGTATATTTCTAATCCCCTATAAATTTTGAATATTTTCTTAAAGCAATTAAGGTTTTTAGAATAAAATGTAGATGTGGAAATTGGTTTTCGTTAATGAATGTGTTAAACTAGCCACAACACATTGTAATTTAGATATAAAACTAGTGATCGCACAAAAAATCTGTGATGGAAACGCCAAAGGGGAGGCATTATAAGAAGTGAAACTCAAGGGGTGGTTAGTGATTAGAGCGGTAGAGGAAGAAGGATGAAGAAGCAGGGGTTTCAGGGAGGTGTAGTCGAAGTGCGGGGAAAATCTTGCACGGAATCTATATCAATCTTTTCTTTCCTATAACCATGGTTCATTTTTGTCAATCACTAACCATTTTAAAATATATTTTTTATAGTGTTAAAGATTTGGTTTGGGTGGTATTTAGTTTGTTAGATAAGACAAAGACATGAATGTGAACGTGGATATTACAATGAGGGAATTAAATACTTGCATGTGTCATTGTATCTATCTCACTTGTATTTTTCATGTGAGTGAAATTAGCATTTACAGTGGTCAAAGTAAAAATAGGGAAAATGCAAACTGTTCGAGGTTTGGAGTAGCATGATGACCGTGACAAAATGGGATTGTGCAGTTGAAGAGGCCAAAATAAAAAATGGGGAAAAAAAAAAAAAAAAATCTTAGTTGAAAACCCAACTGGGAGGATTGATTCTTGTAGCAGCTTAAATAGCCTCCCTTTGTAGTTATAAGCATGAGTAATTGAATGAGAACAACAAATACGCAAAAAATATTTCATAATTGAGCCCGTCAAGAAGTTGGGGTATCAACGAAAACTATATTTTAATAGCCGATAGAGATTTGCTAATTTTTTATTTAATTGCAATAAGGTTTCAATATGGATGATGTATAATTTGTTAGATAACAAGTTAGGCTTGAACAAGAAGTTGGAAATAAAAAAAGGAGGAATTAAATACCTCCATGCACCACAAGTAATCTATTCCGCGGATGAGATTGTTCCTATCCAAAAATATATACGCTAATTGTGTGTAACTTTTATCGGACTAAATCTCACATAGGGACAATTCTTGATCTCAGCTCGCATTATTCACATGGAGGGCAATCTATGCTTAGATTGAGGAAAAAAACATGCCAAAAAACCAATTAGGTTTTCAATGTTGAAAAGCCAATAAATCATTGCGTGGAAAAAAAATTCATTGCATCAAAGTTTTCAATTAGAAAAAGTTTTAATTCAAATTAAGGAGAAAAAACTTACTATTAATGAAGGAATATTGGAAATAAAAAGGAGGGAATTTTTAAATACTCCATGCACCCCATAGATCGATTCCGCGGGATAGATTGTTCCATCCAAAACAATTAATACGTAATTGTGTGTAACTTTATAGGACTAAAATCCTCACAAGAGGACCTGTCTTGATCCCTCAACTCGCATTATTCAATGAAGTGCAATCTATGCTTAGAGTGAGAAAAAAAAAAACATGCCAAAAAACCAATAGGTTCAATGTTGGAAAAGCAATAAATCATTGCTGAAAAAATTCATGGCATCAAAGTTTTCAATTAGAAAAAGTTTAATTCAATAGAGAAAACTTACTATAATGAATGGAATATTGGAAATAAAAAGGTGGGAATGGAATATTTGTATATCCCACACTGATTCCATGACATAGATTTTTCCTACCCAAAAAATATTTTCAATTTGTGTTCAGTTTAGTCAACTCAATTTCATGTGCATTATTCATGTGAGTGCACTTTGAGCTTAAATGGGTCAAAAGAGTTCCATGTTGGAAACCCAACCAAATCCCTTGTTACTTGTAGTGTATTGTAGGCCAACTTTTTAGTTTTAAGCTATAGTAATTGCAAAAAAGAAAGCAATGTAGGAACACTCAGTAATAATTAAGTCCCTGCAGCATATGGACATATGAGTAACAAGATATTTTTATTTGCTAATCGAGGTTTTTTATTTTTTATTTTAGTTTTCTACAATGTAAAGGTTTTGTATTGGATGATGTTAAATTTGTTAGAAAATGCGAATACGTGAATGGAAACATGGAAATAAAAATGGGGGGAAATTAAAACCATACATGTCACATACCTATTCCATGGCTCAAATTATTCCAATCTAAATAACATCTACTATATCATCTCAATCTAACTTGCATTATTCACTGCATGAGTGTAATTTGTGCTTAAATGGGGAAAAATAAATATTCCTAATCTCGAATAAGTTCCATGTTCAAAATCAACATCTTTCCAAATAGGATCTCATCCATGCACACTCTTGACTATTTTTAAATAGACTAACCCTAAATCCAGTAGGTGAAACTCCTTCAGCATAATAATTGAGCCAATACACAATCATCAACCTAATGGCCCCACACTCCCCACCCCAAATTGTCTTAATGATAATAAATAAATCACCTTTATAAAAAGAGTTTTATGGTACTTTTAATAAAAAAGGATTAGTGTTAATCATGTGTTACTATCATTCCGAAGCTCAACAAACACACTACAAGTTTAAGAAAATGGTATCCTCTTTGGCAAAGTGTGTTGAAGAATGGTTATGTAGACATGTATCTAAATGATAGGCAGTAACCATTGGAAATCTAAATATATATACCAGTATATAATTATAATTATACATATATTAAGCCATTTTATAGTTAATCATTTAGGAGTAAAATTTGACATCCATTTTGACATTTTAAATGTTATTAGCCGTGAAATACTTGCAATTATTTTAAATAACCATTACATGTGACTTGTATATTTAGAATATAACGTTCATTTTTTAATTAGACTCGCAAGTACACTATATAAATAAATATTTAAAAAACTTAAAATTAATGAAAATTCTTGTATATATTTTATTAGTAATGTATAAATAATGTTATTTTGCATTTTTGAAGGCCAATATTAGAAAATCACCCTGACCTAAAATTTGTTTGATATGCATAGGTAGTTATCAAACTTAACCTCTTTCAACCTCTCTTCATTCTGGAAATCTCTCATTTTGTTAGGAAACTCATCTTTTTTGTTGTTTAAACATTGACTTGGCTTAGAGTTTCAATGCAAAGATGAGCTAGCTTTTCAAAATAAACAATAATAAATACACGGGGGGTTCATTATCTAGGCAATAACCTAACACGTGGGTTCATATTGAGGTAATTAAAATTAATAAAATTAATGTAACACCCGCTTTTTAGTAACACAAAAACAAAAGTAAAAATACCAAGATAATTTTTTTTTGACTTACATTTCTCACTACACAATGCCACAAGGACTCCAAGTAAAGAATACTCAAAGATGCATACAACACTTACAAATCATCGGCTCACAAAGACACATGAAAACACCATAGACATGTCAATGCCACACTTTCCCCAATGAATGAAAACTAGCAATGACCCAACGACAAGAAAAGGACTCAAGGATTGGCAAACCCACAACACATCATTTCATTAATTGCATCTTAGTTACAATTAACATTCCAAGAAAATTATTGAGCAAGGATAATTTCCTCTTTTTTGACCACTACAGATTCTTAAGTTCATTCCCCATTTAATTTACAGTTCGACCATTTTAAGCTGGCTTTTTATCCTTTACAGAAATTTCCATACTTTCATCCTTATTTGGCATAAATCAAATTGCATACAAAGTACTTAATTATCTTATTATTATGTTAAGAATATTATTCTCAAACATTTATTCGATGTCTACACTTTTACCCTTATAACTCAAGTGAATGTGACTTGATGTTCAGAACACAATATTAGGATTTAAGGGAGATTTAGATACAAGATGGATTTTTCCCAAAAGCATTCTCTGATCATGGTATAGTTATTTCCCTACCATAGTTATTCTAATTCAATTACTTATGGAATTCCACTTTGATGTGTGTGTGTGTGTGTGTGTGTGTGTGTGTGTGTGTGTGTGTGTGTTGTTTTCTCGAAGTTGATCACACCAAGGCAATTCATATTCTTTGTAACTCATGAAAATGTTTAGTTAAGTGATAAGGACTCCAAGAGTGGCATTATTCCTAACCTCAAATCTTGTTTTCACTCTTATATGCTTTACTTTTTCATCACATTAAGGTCTCATCATTACCATCGCATTATAACAAAAGAGTTACGAAAGAACTTGTCTGACATCTCAAGGAAGTACATGGTTAGAAGCATTATAACTACACATGAACCACAAGTGTTTTGCGTTCAAGGTAAGGTCCCATGTTTCTGCATTTCACAATTCCACATGTGAAATATTATTTATTTCTTAATTACATAAAACGACATAACAAGGTATTCTGAGAAAAAATTCTGATTTCTTGGGTTCTCTTAAGTCAACATCTTTCAAATCAATTTTGTTTGCAAAGAATTACTTATAATTTTCTACCTACATGTTAATCTCCTAATCAACTAAGGTTTAGTTTAAATCCCAATTTTCACTCAGGGCTTTAATCCCTATTATAGATTAGATTAAGGTTAATTCATGTTTACTCTATAAACCCTTCATGAGAGATCAAGGAACTATATTGTCACAAGCCAAAGATAAGACATTTAGCTGAGACGATCAAAAGAGGTTAATAACAAGATTTTAAGTGATAGTACAACTTTTTCACTAGCTCCATGATGTCATCTGGGTCCCACAAGCAATTCATTCAATGAAGAAGTTAATTTCTAGATCTTATCTCGCAAGAACTGACAATCCAAATGGATACTAAGGGAGTACTAGCCCTACTTACCCCACGGATGGTAAGGTTACACTAAATAGTCGTTGCTTAGAACAAGGACTCATAAGGTGAGTTCCATGGCAGTCTTCACCAATCAACCATGGTGTCGGAACTGAAGAGAGGAAATTCTCCTCACGGTTACCAACACTAGAAGGAAACCACATACACTAGATAAATTTGGACAATGTAATTTCTAAAAGGTGGGTTCACGACAAGGTCGTTCAAAATGACGACTATGATGGTAAACTCCAACTAGGGGTTTTATTTACCTAGACTATGAGGTTCCATCAAGTGCAAAGTTTAAGTTCATTCTATGGTTTTTCAGTGTCTTCTACGGTAAAAATTATCACACATGAAGACATGTTATGCTCCGATATTATACACGGGTTGAGTGTTTCGATTAAATCTCTTTATTTCATTTACAAGGTAAGAATATAACAAGCAAATTAATTAATCATTTATCGAACACTGAATATGCACTACAAGATATCACTCCAAATTCATTTACTATATATACATCAAATATTTTTACCATATGTACTATGAATCAAATTGAACCTATGATTAAATAAACATTTCCTAGATGTCCCTAAAAACTAGCATCTTATGCATATTAAAAAATTTCGAATATAACTTTTTTGTAACATGATACTACATTGTACATATATTCATTTTATAATGAACTATATAAATTACAATGATAAATAATGAATTCCACATCACCATTTTTGCCATCATTCTTGCATCCTACAAAACCAAATGAGCATGAAATCAGTGATAAATCACTGGCACGACATCCACCCTAATCTAACATAATTAACTTTTTTCAGGTTCTAATTTACATATAATAATAATTACAATTTGCAATCAAAAGAAAAAGGTTTAGAGACATGTATTCATTACATTTCATTTCACTTCATTTCATAACCCTATAGAGAGAAAGAGAAGGGAAGAGAGAGAAAACACCATTTTGTCAAAAAATCTATTTCACACAACAGGTTACACTATAAAGCTTCTAAATAGTTATTAACATGTGTCAAAGGATTCCACGGTGGTTTGGCAACCCGAATAGGGTCCCACAACTTTCGATTTTTACATTTTCTTGCTAGCTACAAAAACGTTCAAATCGGGCTCGGAGGCTAAGAAACCACTTTCAAATGTTGTCTTTCGATGAGAAAACACACCACGATTAAATTTCTATGTGCCCACTTATATACCAAGATTCATAGCAGCTGACGGAATGTGGAATTGGCGAACGGTTTACGTTTGGCAGCTAGTTTTCCAGGGCCACGGGTCGTAATTGACCCAATTGCAAATGAACAAAAGTTAGCTCGAGGGCTCAGAAAACCATGTCCAAAACTGATGTTTGATGGATGAACACACAATGAGAAACTTCCTACAAGTTCCCCTATATAAGAAGAATTCATCAGAGTCAACGGGACTGAAAACTAGAAAACCATTTTCAAACGACGACAAGTTTTTTGGAGTGACAAGTTGAAATCAGTCCAGTTTGACCTTGTCAAACTGAGATCAGAGGCATACAAAATGGCTTTTCCAAACTATACAGAAAAATGTTTTCCCCTAAACTAAAATTCCCATGTAATTGTCTTGTAAAAACACTAGAGGTTCACAAAGACAGATAATAATTTCTCTAACCAAGTTTCGAATGGCGGTTTAAAATGAAAGCCAACTTTCTAAATTTAACAACTTCCCATCACTACAAAATAGTGTAACATGGCTCCTATAAGGGCGTGAAAAAGATAACAAATGTTCATTCAGGTTCAATCCAAGGATTGAAGTGACACCTTGTAACACACCAAAATTACCAACACAAGAACAACACAGTGAAATACAGGATAACTTTTTTTTTTGACTTGCTTTGACTCAACACGACACAACATGTCGTCACAAGGTTACAATCAACACTTGGAATCATTTGTTACGGGGAAGACCACAAGGTCAGCACGGAAACGTTCACACTTATCAAAGACAATTTATTTTTCTTTTGACAAGACAACATGAAAGTCCAATCCACATGACACACTCACAGCTAGGGCAAGCCACAGTAAGAAATGGTTAGGGTTTATTTATTTTGGTAAAACGCCCTTTAGCTCGTGACTTAAGTTTTCCAAAGGAAATCAATATATGGTTTGCACAAATTCATCTCACCAACTGAGTTAATTTCTTATACACTGAAGAGTAGTTCACTTAAAGTCTTCTCCTACTTACTAAATCTTAATATCTTCCAGAAACTAACCATTGTTTTCCTTTAAGCTTGTTTAAGAGTTCACCCCAAAGGGATAGTGTTCGCTAGTTTAGCTAGGGGTATCAATTAATAAATGTTTACCTCACAAAGGATGTTTTCATTTTGATCACTCATGGAATTATTTGATTTCAAATAGATCACCTTTACATTTATTTGTTGAATATAAAATCATTATTTCTGTTTAGCTTCTTTAAGGGTTACCGACTCATTTTTCTTTACTTATAAAATATTGTCGCTAAGTCTTAGAAGGATTTAACTTAATAATTTATTCTCAAGATCAAAGTTTTACAATACTCATATCAATGTAAAGATTGAATGCCATTTTTCACAAGGATAATTTCAAGCTTAACTACACAAGAACAAGACACTTTATTTCACCATTACCAAACAATACAAGGCAAGAGATCATATCAACTCTCTTTACAAGCAATGTTACACAATTTACAACACATTGGACATTTTTTTTTTTACAAGGAACTTCATAATGGTACAGATGAAACTTTTACACTCTTTTCTTCTAGTCTACTCGCATAATCCATCTGCACAAATATTAACTAAAGTCAGTTCGCAAGAGCTGAGCATGTTAAGGCTACACAATGCAATAGTAAGCTAACAATTAACAATATCAAGAAAGGAATATTCTAAATTCAGAAATGGATTAAAAACACAACTCACAACTCTAATATTAATCTCATGAGAGAGAAAACTAAAATTATCCAACAAGGAGAAAGTCCAAACACTAGTAAGAACAAAATTACATAAATCAAGGCAAGACCTTATGGGTTGGGAACAAGGAAGTCAAGAGTGTTGATATCTCCTTCATGTAATCCTATAGGTTACGTGATTGGAATCCAAAATTTACTTCATCCAACTAAGGGGTCCAAGAGAAGACAAAGCGTACTAAATATGATCGTAGGCACGAAGCAAAAAAAATGACGTTATCCAATTCTTCCAGAGGGGCTTCAAAGTAATATGGGTTCGATGCCCTTAAAAGAACACAACTATAGTTTTGGTTTTAACCAAGGAGTTTACCACTACCTCCTTATCGGATTTCTTAAAACGTAGTACTAGCAACCAAAACAAATCCACTTTTCCAAAAGCGTACGAAAGAGACACAGAAAGGGCCATTATTCTACCAACAAACCCTATCCTAATCTTCAACTTCTCTACATAATATAAGGGAAGACTAAACCCAAAAGTCGTTAATAATTTTTTTATATAATTCAGACAATGTCAATAAACATTAAAATAAAAATTGATTTCCCTAACAAGGCCACAAAATGGGACCTTTTAGTAACCAAGTTTAAGTATAAGGTATTCGAGTTCGAAAACAAGGAATTCGATACGCAGAGGGCAAAACACCAACGATGCCCCAGACTCAAAAGACCTTACCACGAGTACAAGCACAAACCAAGAACCAACGCACATAGCTATCAGGAAGGTTACACAGTGCGGTCAAGGCTAGAAGTTCTATGAACTCCTTGCCAAAGGTATAGAAGATGGAAAATTTTACCCGATCCAGGTGGGCTTATCGAGGAAAGGTCTTAGCAAATATCAAACAGATAAATATAACAGCCACTTATGATATTATTACTGAAATCAGCTGTCATCTAACAGGAAACGAGTTCACGAGTCCAGTACCATGGATTCACCTACAACTTTTGTTTCAGTCTAGATAGTAATAGCTTGCTTGCGACCCTTAATAAAAATTGTAGATATTTCATTCAGCTAAACTTATAATGTTTCCCCTTGCTTTAATCAAACAAGAGTTTACATCAAGAAATAGGTATAGTAATACTCTCAATACGTGGAGGCCAAAATAGATGCCAGGTTATCCCTCATCTAGACTAGGTACAACAGTCAACCATGTACAGTTCTAAAACAAACCCCAAATGCCATTTTCTAATCAAACATAAAGTAAGGAATGCCCATAGGCTTAAACAAGTTTCAGACACAACGTCACTATTAAAGTACCTTTTAGCAAAACAAGAGAGCCCTAAACAGGAAATGCGTATTTATTCAACCAAAAGAGGTATGTAGGCTTAACCTTCTATTTAGTAACCTTCAATTATAATTACCATCACAGAATTCTTTTTAAGAGAAAGTCATGTAAGCAAACAAAACTCAATAATGTTTCCTTCCCTACGAACTAGACTACATCACTCAATATTGCAGTAACCCATTTAGACAAATATGAAATAGAGTAAGCTATAAGAGAGGAAGGAACATTCCAAGAAAAATCAGCGAAATTGGAATAAGATTTAAAGGAACAACCACACAATCAGGCAGTGATATAAACAACCACAAAAACATCTAGTCTAGGCGCCATTCAAGAGGAAAGAAAATTCATTTCAAGATACTGAAAGGAGGTAGAAAACTATTACAAGGAGTAGATTTAACATGCCTGGTTTAAAACGCCATCTCCATATGCATATGATTGTTTCAATGTCGTTGCTTGCCTTTAACCCAAAGTGCTTTGCGAGCTCGAGCTAGCGCCACAATCACGCAGTGAAAAACAGATACAAACCAACCCCATGATTTGAAGCTCGGACACGAGACATATTGATTACACCACGCTCCTGGCTCGGGTAGGCATCTACCGTGATGATACACAACCTTTTCCTTCATCAGATTTGGGGACAGCATCAAAATCTCGGTGCAAACATTGCAGCTGTAGCTTGAAAGGTGTGATTATTCCAACAGAAAACTTTATGCTTGCCAGCTTGGTGACACGCTGAAGAAGCTCATATAATAGCAGAGTAAATTGTGTTTCATGAATATTCTGATATGAAACAGGCCCGCCTCTATGAGGTTCTCTTCCATGAGTTACATCAAACAGCAAGAAGATCTCTAAAGAGAATCTTTGTATATAAATTTCATCAGGTCTCCTGGTAACAGCCACACTGTCACTTAATCGATTTTGATAAAAACTATCTGGTAGGAGAATCTCGAATTTGAGGGTGCATTCGACACTTAACAGAAAATAACATAGCAACAGATGTGCATTGAGGATGTCGAGGCCTGAAATGGCGAAGTAGGCGAGAGTGAGACGATTAGTGTCCTGCTCCATAACCGATCTGCTCCATTGCTCAGCTCCCACACTATTCTTCACCCTCTCGTCATCAGGAACAGGGACCATACTAGCCATTTGAGGCCAACAGTTTCCTCCAGGACCCAAAACCCCACAACTGCGAACAGTGCAAATTTCACCTGAGTTTACATCCTCTCTGGCACGTGCTTAAGGAGATCAGTGTCTCATTTTCTGATAGGGGTATTCTCATAGGGAGAGCACCTCCAGTGCAAAATATCATTGAAATTTTTGCATATAACATTAAGAAGATTCAGACACAAAGGGCGGTGGGAACAAACTAGTCCACAGGCCAACCCATGACTCAGAAACGGCTCGGCTGACATTTAGACAGACAACTCGAAGGAGGAGTTGGAATGCCCAACGAACAAGCAAAGGGTGTGGCCTTAGCCGCAAAACAAACTCACTGCCACCTAGTCGATACAGAAAAACAAATACCTTGAAGGAGAACTCGAGTTTAAGGATGCATTCTGTACTGAACAGACAACAATGAAGTTAGACAACCCGTTGGTTGGAGTGCTCAAACAAAACTTCTACTACTGCACATGCCTGCAGCCTAGCTAAATAATGATGCGGGCAGTTGCTGTGGATCCCGAACAAGAACACACCAGACAGCACCCAAAGGACGTGGAGGTAACACGCCTACCTCCCTATCTTGCAGCTTCATCTGTAACCGCCATATCAAACCCATGGCTAGAACAGCAAGGAATAGTGGTAAACACGATCTCAGCCTCACCAGCAAAACTTGCCTCAAGATTTGATCGAGCTTCTTCCATGTTGGATCCGCCACCTGGACAGAAGCGACTTTCCACAATGAAAGGGCAAGACAGCTCAACAAACCTTTATCTCGTTCTTCAACTACCGCTGCAAGATTTTGCACAACTGGTCATGACTAGTCGCGTGCAACCAGAACACCAGGCTCAACACCAGCGGTGCCTTGGGATCACCCTGCAGCTGTCGCACTTCACTCTCTCTGGAGGCCACTTATTTTCTGAGATAAGTTTACTTCTCTGCTTTGTAGCTGCTGCATAAAGCCAACACTTCCTCACGGCACTCTCTTCGGAGAAAATTTTTGTTCTACGCTCCACTGAAACTACCTGTACAGCACGATTTGAGAATCCACAGTCCAGAACACGGTGTAGCAATTTATCTGTCGCAACATCTGAAGGAGCACAAGCAAGCATTCGAGGTTCAGGGCAGGAAGAAGGAGGCGTCTAGGAGAAAATGTGAGAAAAAGGAACTTGAAAGACAGATTTCAATGCCTTCTCAACCACTCCACATGCAGGCAAATCCACGGGAGATCTCACGCGGTCCGAGAGGAAGCAAGCAGGTCAAACAAGAAAGCAAAAGATTTGCAAATCAGGAAAATCGGTGGGTGCAGCCACCAGCAAGGTTTCCATCATGTCAGAAAATTAATTTCTCCATCCTCCATGCCAAGGAGATGATGCTGACTGAGTCCAGGTAGGCTAGGGGGGGGCATTACACACCTCACATAACCAGGTACACAAATAAATCTTAACCTCCCTTTTTTCAGAGTTACGAAGTTTACTTTGCGAGTCCCCAGAAATTACAATTTATCTAATTTAACAAGGGAGTGGTCAATCATTTACAGGGAAATCAATTTCAGTCTGTCAATTAAAAAGGGTAATGTAGAAATCTAGTTTGGTTGTGACATTTAATAGATCATCACGACGTGAGTGAACAAGTTTATTGTCTACCAAGAAATATTGGATCTTGTAAGTTACGATACAAGGTTTTACTATTATTTAAAGCAAGTTTATTTTATGCAGTATAATGTATGAAAATCCTTTGGCTATAAATTTTCATTTCATTGCAAAAGAAAACTAAAGAACATAAACTATGAGAGATGAGGAGAGATGAACCATGCCTGGAGGGACGAAGTCGGTCAAACCCGCAGGATTCGGTTCAGCATCTCGCTTGGGCATTTCATCATAAAGTTCACAATTGTTGATCTATCCTCCATGATGCACACAAATCTCTTAGTCCCTTGAAAATTTCAAACAGGATATGTTTCCCATTATGTTATGACGATTGACTAAGGCCTGCTCAAGAATTCAAACCGCCATATTTTCTTGAAAGTTTCTATGACTTTTCAACGAACTTAGATTTTGTATATCTGGCAAAATTTCCAGTCCTCGAGCCACATTTCATGTGTTTAAACAAACAGTTCACCTGTCAACACATGCTTCCATGTTTTAAAATAGGGTTCCACATTTACATACATGTTCTAGAGGGCACTTGCAACTATGATGTGTGATGAAGATATTTATTAAGCTTTGAAGGATGAGTAAAGTTATCATTTTTAATACTGGCTGAGAAAATGTTTCCTTCCAATTACCCATTATGTGTATATATTGAGACTTCCATTGACGACGATAAGAACAAAAAACATGGGAAATTTCACGCAAAGGGAGAGAAAGAAAGACAAGCATTGTAGGCATACGTGGAAAAGAAGAGAAGGGACTTCCAAAGTCTTAATCGATAACATCAATAACTCAAAATAAAAGATAAATAACAGGAAAAAGGAGTGGTAGACGTTTGATACAAGTGATGCAAAGGTTATAGTGCACGTAGCACCATTTCAGAAGCAACATAAGTAATTCAATCCAACCAAACGTCTTGCATGAAATGAGTGCCTCTAAATATTTTTTTTTGTTTTTCCCTTCTTTTGCATACAACAAGAATAGAGAGGAAGGCATACATTTTCTCTTAGAGGAAATTGAAACCATTGTGGTTGTAGATCTAGATTAGATGATTTGTACATAAAAATATGAGCTGATAATAGTATTACAAGTTTATCTCTAAGCAACACTGTCCCACTTAACATTCTATTTATTTAATTATAAGTGAGCCGCCCACCTGCTGCATTTTCTACCATGATCCAATTATTGGAAAAATTTCAACATTAACTTGGGATACAATGTGGATAACCACTGAAAATTTCAATTCATCTGCTTGTATTCTTATAAAAGGAAAATGACAGACATGATGGTATTTTGACATGCCCACATGCTTGTCAGAGAGCCCACATGCCTTGGCAGTTGAAAATATTATTATGCAGTGGGAAATGACAGGTTTGAATGGACATTACTGGAAGCCCATGCCATGTCCACATCTGACAAGGACCTCTCTCCTCCAATCACGCCTTTACTAACTCCACTCACCCACCATTCACGCACTTCACTTCTTATATATTTTTTTAAATTTTACTTTAACGTTATTTTATAGTTGGCACTACATTTCCCTCCCCTTATAACAGCGTCTTCCTCGATGTGACACAACACCGATGCTCGAGGAATATGTAAGCAAGAAATTCAATAATGACACATGTCACTATCAAATCAACTCGTCGGTACAAAGTGACCACAAGGAAACAAGTAATTTTGGAAATATCTTAAATTTGAATGTTCTGTGAAGATTGGTAGTTAGTTATCTTCTACTTTACTACTCAATTAGTATGTTATTTTACAATATTTCTTATCTCAAGGTTATAATATTCATTGTTTAGAATTTTGCAATTGTCCTATGTTCATGGGTGCCCAACAGTAACTAACATCAAGATGTCACACAAAAATTAACTCAACGCAAACAAAGAAATCTTGCTACATACTTTCATGAGTGTAACACGTCACAAGACCATTAATTCCTCCATGGAATGACAACAAGTAGTCCACATAGCAAATAATTTCCAACAATTATGTCATAGAGATAGATCTAATACGCACATGTGACTAGACAAACAAAAAAACATCACGCTAAAAACATATACAACGGATATCACATGACCCAAAAATCCATTTCTGTACTAACATAGTTCCAAGTCAATATCCAATAGTCTATACCAATGGGAATGTCAATCCTCAAACATAACAATGTCTAGCCAGACCCACAAGAGTACACATAACTCACTATACCAACTCCACACATCACAAGACATCACGAAACAATCTCCAGATATCTCTAAAAGCAACAAAATACAACTCCATATACCTCCCCAAAGCATCACCAAATCAGCTCCATGTATCTCCCAAAGCGGCCCAAAACAACTCCATATACCTCCCAAAGTATCATAAACAAATTCATATACCTCCCAAAGCATCAGTCACACCCACACAAGTCTCTTATGCCTCCCTCAAGTGTCTCTTATGCCTCCCTCGAGAAAAATAAAATAAAGATAAATTTTTCTTTTTGCTCCACAAAAGAGGTCCGTCACCCTATGGCCCTGGGCACATAAGGTCCAAACACCTCTAACCCAAGTGACATAATAACTCGTGGTTCAAAAACCTACTAGTTATCTGTAACTCCTTGGGGCGTACCCCCAAACAACGAAGTAGGTCCATAAGTTCCACCACTCTATGGCAAATCCCATGATCCTATTCCAATACATTACGACATTAGAACCAACATAACAAACCATTCAAATTCCAAGTGGAAAGATCTAAATCCTTGGGCTAGGCCATAAAATTTTTAAACTTAAAAAGAATTTTTAAATCTAAGCAAAGCAAATGGCCAAATAACCATAGTTAGTGCAAAAATCTACATGTTAGTGCATCAACCAAATAAATGCCCAAAATATAAGAACATGTCAATCAAGAAAATTGTTGGTTCTAGCAAGAAAAGGAAACGTTTTCAATTTACAAATAAAATACATGTATAAGAATAACACATTACAATAACTACGCAGCCTTATATGGCCACCAAGGGGGTAGTTAACGAGTTTCTGGCACTTGGAACATTAAGCCTCAGCTTATAAAATAACATATCGAATAATACAATTGTCATCATCTCCATTTGAATCATCTCGCCACCACTTCAACAAGGCTCAACATAGTCAAAATCATATAGGCTGAATCCATATGATAACCATATCAAGAGAGAGAAAGGAGTACAAGTCGCCATCTACAGAGCCTAAGGTGTCCGTGAAACACAATATGCATGACACCCGTTGAGCAAGTGTCACACATACCAAATGAACAAAAGTGGGTTTTCAGCCTATGTGAGGCTCCACTTCCTATCTCGTACTCAGCTCGAGTGACTGGTCAACGGTACACATTTCCTCACTCCAAACATACACATTTTACCAATTTCCCTTAGGGTCAGTTAGTGTAGGGTCCATAAGATAACATATAACTACATCACTAACACAATGATGATTCACACAAATTAACCATAGCATCTTACACATGGTATATATACAGGGTAAAACACAATCATTACTTTCATGGGTTATGATACATCACATCACCATATTCTGCACCCAAGGTGCAATCACTGTACAATAGGGATCATACGCTCACAATATTACCCTAATTCACGACACAAACCCTTGTATATTCCATGAATTATACGTATGAGGAACACAATGTTTAACTTTACAACATATATTCAATTGCAATACCACATGTTGATGCACATGATTCATCACAATATAGTGGTGACATCACAATACAATCTAATTTGCTTTACACCAATTTTGTCATGCAATACATCAATACACCTACGTACCACATAATGACAAAATGCTCCAACACTTCACAATCCACAATAACATTATTTTGTTACACACAATAAGGTGGTACATCACATGTGAACTCTGCATAGAATCTATGAAAAGGAGAGAGACTACTCTCATCACAAGCACATAAACATGATAAGAAAATACGCACTAAGTGACATACACAACATGTGCGTTCAAAATTTCACAATTACGACATAGTTCACATCACACTTATATAACATTACTCTTTTGATATCCACCACCAGCATCTAATACCATCACAAATCCAATCTGCCCCAGAGGTTCAAGAGCAAGAACCTTCACTCTGATACCAAATGTAACGCCCGCTTTTTACTCACACAAAAGCAATAGTAAAAATACCAAGATAAGTTTTTTTTGACTTGCATTGCTCACTACACAATGCCACAAGGGCTCCAAGTAAAGAATACTCAAAGATACATATGACACTTACAAATCATCGGCTCACATAGACACATGACAACACCATAGACATGTCAATGCCACACTTTCCCCAATGAATGAAAACTAGCAATGACCCAACCACAAGAAAAGGACTCAAGGATTGGCAAACCCACAACACATCATTTCATTAATTGCATCTTAGTTACAATTAACATTCCAAGAACATTATTGAGCAAGGATAATTTCCTCTTTTTTTCCCACTACAGATTCTTAAGTTCATTCCCAATTTAATTTATAGTTTGACCATTTTAAGCTGGCTTTTTATCCTTTACAGAAATTTCCATAACTTTCATACTTATTTGGCATAATTCAAATTGCATACAAAGTATTTAATTATCTTATTATTATGTTAAGAATATTCTTCTTAAACATTTATTCGATGTCTACATTTTTACCCTTACAACTCAAGTGAATGTGACTTGATGTCCAGAACGCAATATTAGGATTTAAGGGAGATTTAGATACAAGATGGCTTTTTCCCAAAATCATTCTCCAATCATGGAATAGTTATTTCCCTACCATAGTTATTCTAATTCAATGACTTGTGGAATTCCACTTTGATATGTGTGTGTGTGTGTGTGTATGTGTGTGTGTGTGTGTGTGTGTGTGTGTGTGTATGTTTTCTCGAAGTTGATCACACCAGGGCAATTCATATTCTTTGTAACTCATGAAAATATTTAATTAAGTGATAAGGACTCCAAGAGTGGCATTAGTCCTAACCTCAAATCTCGTTTTCACTCCTCTATGCTTTATTTTTTCATTGCATTAAGGTCTCATCATTACCATCGCATTATAACAAAAGAGTTACGAAAGAACTTGTCTGACATCTCAAGGAAGTTCATGGTTAGAAGTATTATAACTACACACAAACCACAAGTGTTTTGTGTTCAAGGTACAGTCCCATGTTTCTGCATTTCACAATTCTACATGTGAAATATTATTTATTTCTTAATGCCATAAAAGGACATAACAAGGTATTACGACACAAAATTCCAGTTTCTTGGGTTCTCTTATGTCAACATCTTTCAAATCAATTTTGTTTGGAAAGAGTTGCTTATAATTTTTTACCTACATGTTAATCTCCTAATCAACTAAGGTTTAGTTTAAATCCAAATTTTCACTCAGGGCTTTAATCCCTATTATATATTAGATTAAGGTTAATTCATGTTTACTCTATAAACCCTTCGTGAGAGATCAAGGCACTATATTGTCACAAGCCAAAGATAAGACATTTAGCTGAGACGATCAAAAGAGGTTAATAACAAGATTTTAAGTGATAGTACAACTTTTTCACTAGCTCCATGATGTCATCTGGGTCCCACAAGCAATTCATTCAATGAAGAAGTTAATTTCTAGATCTTATCTTGCAAGACTTGACAATCCAAATGGATACTAAGGGAGTACTAGCCCTACTTACCCCATGGATGGTAAGGTTACACTGAATATTCGGTTCTTCGAACAAGGACTCATAAGGTGAGTTCCAAGGCAGTCTTCACCACTCAACCATGGTGTCGGAACTGAAGAGAGGAAATTCTCCTCATGGTTACCAACACTAGAAGGAAACCACATACACTGGATAAATTTGGACCATGTAATTTCTAAAAGGTGGGTTCATGACAAGGTCATTAAACATGATGACTATGATGGTAAACTCCAACTAGGGATTTTATTTACCTAGACTATGAGGTTCCATCAAGTGCAAAGTTTAAGTTCATTCTATGGTTTTTCAGTGTCTTCTACGGTAAAAAGTATCACACATGAAGACATGTTATACTCCGATATTATACACGGGTTGAGTGTTTCGATTAAATCTCTTTATTTCATTTACAAGGTAAGAATACAACAAGCAAATTAATTAATCATTTATCGAACACTGAATATGCACTACAAGATATCACTCCAAATTCATTTACTATATATACATCAAATATTTTTACCATATGTACTATGAATCAAATTGAACCTATGATTAAATACACATTTCCGAGATGTCCCTAAAAACTAGCATCTCATGCATATTAACAAATTTGAATATAACTTTTTTTGTAACATGATACTACAATGTACATATATTCATTTTATAATGAACTATATAAATTACAATGATAAATAATGAATTCCACATCACCATTTTTGCCATCATTCTTGCATCCTACAAAACCAAATGAGCATGAAATCAGCGATAAATCGCTGGCACGACATCCACCCTAATCTAACATAATTAACTTTTTTCAGGTTCCAATTTACATATAATAATAATTACAATTTGCAATCAAAAGAAAAAGGTTTAGAGACATGTATTCATTACATTTCATTTCACTTCATTTCATAACCCTATAGAGAGAAAGAGAAGGGAAGAGAGAGAAAACACCATTTTGTCAAAAATTCTATTTCACACAACAAGTTACACTATAAAGCTTCTAAATAGTTATTAACATGTGTCAAAGGATTCCACAGTGGTTTTCCAACGCGAATAGGGTCCCACAACTTTCTATTTTTACATTTTCTTGCTAGCTACAAAAATGTTCAAATCGGGCTCGGAGGCTAAGAAACCACTTTCAAATGTTGTCTTTTGATGAGAAAACACACCACGATTAAATTTCTACGTGCCCACTTATATACCAAGAGTTCATAGCAGCTAATGGAATGTGGAACTGGCGAATGGTTTACGTTTGGCAGCTAGTTTTCCAGGGCCACAGGTCGTAATTGACCCAGTTGCAAATGAAAAAAAGTTAGCTCGAGGACTCAGAAAACCACATCCAAAACTGACGTTCGATGGATGAACACGCAATGAGAAACTTCCTACAAGTTCCCCTATATAAGAAGAATTCATCAGAGTCAACGAGACCGAGAACTAGAAAACCATTTTCAAATGACAACAAGTTTTTTGGAGTGACAAGTCAAAATTGGTCAAGTTTGACCTTCTCAAATTGCGATCAGAGGCCTATAAAATGGCTTTGCCAAACTATACAGAGAAATTTGTTTCCCTAAACTTAAAGTCCCATGTAATTGTCTTGTTAAAACACTAGAGGTTTACGAAGATGGATAATAATTTCTCTAAGCAAGTTTCGAATGGTAGTTTAAAACGAAAGCCAAATTTCTAAAGTTAACAACTTCCCATCACTACAAAACAGTGTAACAAGGCTCCTATAAGGGCATCAAAAAGATCACAAATGTTCATTCAGGGTCAATCCAAGGATTGAAGTGACACCTCACATAACCAGGTACACAAAGAAATCTTAACCTCCCTTTTCCAGAGTTACGAAGGTTACTTTGCGAGTCCCCAGAAATTACAATTTATCTAATTTAACAAGGGAGCGGTCAATCATTTACAACTCAATTTCAGTCTGTCAATTAAAAAGGGTAATGTATAAATCTATTTTGGTTGTGATAGTTATTAGATCATCACAACGTGAGTGAACAAGTTTATTGTCTACCAAGCAATATTGGATCTTGTAAGTTACGATACAAGGTTTTACTATTTTTAAAACAAGTTTAATATATGAAGTATAATGTATGAAAATCCTTTGGTTATAAATTTTCATTTCGTTGCAAAAGAAAACTAAAGAACATAAACTATGAGAGATGAGGAGAGATGAACCATGCCTGGAGGGACGAAGTCGGTCAAACCCACAGGATTTGGTTCAGCATCTTGCTTGGGCATTTCGTAAAACAGTTCACAAGTGTTGATCTATCCTCCATGATGCACACAAATCTTCTCGATCCCTTGAAAATTTCAAACAGGATATGTTTCCCATTATGTTTTGATGATTGACTAAGGCCTGCTCAAGAATTCAAACCGCCATATTTTCTTGAAAGTTTCTATGGATTTTAAACGAACTCATATTTTGTATATCTAGAAAAAGTTCTACTCCTCGAGCTACATTTTATGTCTTTAAACAAATAGTTCACCCGTCTATGTATGCTTCCACGTTTTTGCATAGGGTTCCACATTTACATACAGGTTACAGAGGGCACTTGCAACTATGTTGTGTGATGAAGATATTTATTAAGCTTTGAAGGATGAGTAAAGTTCTCATTTTTAATACTGGCTGAGAAAACGTTTCCTTCCAACTATCCATTATGTGTATATCCTGATACTTCCATTGAAAAGGATAAGAACGAAAAACAAGGGAAATTTCATGCAGAGTGAGAGAAAGAAAGACAAGCATTGCTGGCATACGTGGAAAAGAAGAGAAGGGACTTCCAATGTCTTAATCGATAACATCAATAACTCAAAATAAAAGATAAATAACAGAAAAAAGGAGTGGTAGACGTTTGATACAAGTGATGCAGAGGTTATAGTGCACGTAGCACCATTTCAGAAGCAACAGAAGTAATTCAATCCAACTAGACGTCCTGCGTGAAATGAGTGCCTCTAAATCTTTTTTTTATTTTCCCTTCTTTTACATACAACAAGAATAAAGAGGAAGGCATATGTTTTCTCTCAGAGGAAATTGAAACCATTGCAGTTACATATCTAGATTAGATGATTTGTACATAAAAATATGAGCTGATAACAATATTACAAGTTTATCTCTGAGCAACACTGTCCCACTTAACATTCTATTTATTTAATTATAAGTGAGCCGCCCACCTGCTGCATTTTCTACCATGATCCAATTATTGGAAAAATTTCAACATTAACTTGGGATATAATGTGGATAACCACTGGAAATATCAATTCATCTACTTGTATTCTTATGCAAGGAAAATGACAGACATGATGGTATTTCGACGTGCCCACATGCTTGTCAGAAATCCCACATGCCTTGGCAGTTGAAAATATTATTATGCAGTGGGAAATGACAGGTGTGAATGGACGTTACTGGAAGCCCATGCCCTGTCCACATCTGACAAGGACCTCTCTCCTCCAATCACACCTTTACTAACTCCACTCACCCACCATTCACGCACTTCACTTCTTATATTTTTTTTTAAATTTTACTTTAACGTTATTTTATAGTTGGCACTACATTTCCTTCCCCTTAAATAACAGCATCATCCTCGATGCGAAACAACACCGATGCTCGAGGAATATGTAAGCAATAAATTCAATATGGACACATGTCACTATCAAAACAACTCATTGGTACAAAGTGACCACAAGGAAACAACTAATTTTTGCAATATCTTAAATTTGAATGTTCTGTGAAGATTGGTTGTTAGTTATCTTCTACTTTACTACTCAATTAGTATTTTCTTTTACAATATTTCTTATCTAAAGGTTATAATATTCATTTTTTAGAATTTTTCAATTGTCCTATGTTCTTGGGTGCCCAACAGTAACTAACATCAAGATGTCACACAAAACTTAACTCAACACAAACAAAGACATCTTGCTACATACTTTCATGAGTGTAACACATCACAAGACCTTTAATTCCTCCATGGAATGACAACAAGTAGTCCACATAGCAAAGAATTTCCAACAATTATGTCATAGAGATAGATCCAATACGCACATGTGACTGACAAACAAAAAAACATCACGTTGATAACAAAAAAACAGGCTCGTGAATTAGGTGGGAGAAGAACATTTCCCTACATGTTGCCTCTTGGCCCTTATAGATGAGAATTTTTTCCTACCATTTATATTGAGGAATGCACATCAGATCGTTTTTTTTTTGCAAATAAAAAATGCATCTATTTTGGGTGTGACGACCTACCATTATGAAGTGAATACATTTTTATAAGAAACATTCGACTAATGACATACAAGGTGATTAACGCCTGCATATTTTTAATATCTTTTGAGTTTCTTAAAAGGCCATGCTTAAGCTAACTTTTCCACTAATAGCACTATTATTGTCAAGGTTTTAACATGTGACTTTAGATCACTCTTAAATTGTTTTCTCATTTCTCAATAAAACTATTCCATTTTTCCATCTTCCTCCTTGATAGGCATTATTTTTATGAACTTTTACCACCTCCAATGAATAGTTTGTTGTGTGAGATTAAAGGTTAATAGGATTTAGATGAATATTTATATTATTCTTGTAATTACAATTTAAAATAGCTTTTCTCAATTACATGGGAAAATGGAAAATGTAAAACCGATGTAAACTAAATCTACAATGAAGGGAATATGAAAAACATGGTGTCTTTGATATTAGTAGTCTATATCATGTACATCCTCATTCTTCCTTTGACTAATAAATGATAAACATGTATTCATTATTATTATTAATATTATTCTTGATACTAGTTTTCATCTAGATATGCATTTCAATTCCCATGGAGTTACATCCAATACGGGACTTGAAATTTTATAAAGTTGTCGATCTTGTGCATGAAATCAAATCATATGGAATTTTTTTCTGACTTATATTGTATGTGTGGATTTTCTATGAAGTGAATGTTTTGTTTGATTGAACTTTATGAAATATGGAACTATCTCTTACAAGAAACGTGTAATCTTCTCATTGTTCCAACCATGGACGATGTAAAAATAATAGTGGCCAAGAAGTTCTGAGTAATCAAGGCCCATGTTCTTATTCTAGAGTTGGGACAAGAAGTACCTTTTGTCTAATTTAACAAGGAAATTACAGTCTTTGTTATATTTGAAGGTTCTAGTTTTGAACTTTAGTATGATATGGAGGGGGTGAGAATAACATGCCATTGATGGTAGGACATGATCAAGAACTATGAATTAAAAATATAATTTTTTAATTGATGCCATAATGTTAGTAGCGTACTTTGTGGATTGTGAGAGATTAATCCATTTATAGAGGTAGTTGTTTTCATCTTCATTTGCTAATCAAGGAAAATGGCACATTGAAGGGATATTGGATATTATAGGTTATCCCAAAATAAGTTTGAACTTTATAACAACAAAAGGTTGTGGTTACATAGTTTTTGCGCCATTATTATAGATGATGAAGATAATTTCCCTAATTTCACATTTGGCTCAATTTGTCTCAAGCCACAAGTTGGAAATAGCCATATATTATTTCTCTTAGCCAATAATATTATTCGGTTTGATTTGATCAACTTATGCTCCAAAATATATATTGATTTGTATATTTTGGATATGTAAAATTTAGGTAGTGAAGGTGAAAGATTAAATGACGAAGAGAGATAATGAAGAAGGGAGCTGAGGGAGGAGAATTCAAGGGGTCGTAAAAATGTTGGAGGCAACATATGATATCCTCTTATTTATTTTGTTAGTTCACACATGGACCACATTTCAATTTTGTGAACTAGTTGAAGGATAAATGGGTATGTTGTGTGCATTCCAAAGTCAATGTGCCCTAGATATAAATATGAATGCAATATTTTGAAATCAAATATTTCCAATTGCAATAGATGCTTTTGTAATTTCATCGCTTTTTTTGGATAGTTGGAGGCCACTTTGAGAAACAATTATTTATGCTTTTTGTATGTAAATGTAATTTATACATGGACATGTCGGGGGGATTTAGCATTTCATTTCAAACCTATGTAGATGATAAACATGATAACCATCAAATAAGGTAGGTTAGGTGGGTTTTTCCATCTTTATGGACAATATATCGAAATTGGTTGATTATACCATTGACAACCCCAACCTCTACCCGCAAGTTGGTTTTAAGAATAACCTTTTGGTCTCATGGGTGGACTCAAAGACGATGGCACGTATGAGGTCTAACGTGGTTTATTAGACCATTTGAAATCCACAAGAATCTCAAATCCCCCTCCACCATCTCTCGAAGACCACGTAAACACATGATCCTAAAGAGAAAACATTACAATATAAATGTATAAAAAGGAGTTCTAAGGTTTTCTAGACATGCGTACTCTTAAACAATGAAAAATCATTTTTGAAGTCCGTAAGAAAAATAATTTTAATTGTAATTAAGTAAAGATAGTTTTACAAATTGAAAAAATACAAATGCTAAAAGTACAAAATATAAAAACATAAAAACATAAAATCAAAAGAGTTTTGTGTTGATAAAAATTTAATCACCAATAAGCAAAAATCTATCAAATCGTAAGCTAGACCAAAAAATGACTTTATCGTTACCATCATCTTAAATATTATTCATCTTATAATAAAGTTAAACATAAATTTAATTCCTATAGCCACTCAACTGACAACAAAAAGTTTCATCAAAATTATGCAATATTGTTGGAAAATTATAAGATTAAAACTAATTCTAGCTTTATTCACTTTTAACCTTTCCATTTCAATTTATTTATATTCCAACTGGCTATTATTTGGCTAATAGAAATTAATGTTTAGCTTAAAATCAATTCATAATTTTGTATTTAGTTACAAATTTAAATATTTGTAATCAATAAAAATGATTGTCTGATTTAGTGCAATGTTTTTATTAAGTAGTAGATCTATATTTATAGCTACCAACTTGCAAGGTATTTACTTTTTAACGGCTTTGTAATTTTTTTGGAGCACTTTAATTAAATTAGTATGTGTTTTGATAATATGAACATTGAATTAATATAGCAAATAATTTAAATATGCACACAAAATGAAAATAGAAAATACATTATTATGTGTTTTTATAACATAAGCGTTGAATTAATATGACACAAAAATTTCTATAAACACAATAGAAAAAGAAAACAATTCAAAACACAAAACACATGTTATATCAAGAATAAAATTTGACACATATTTTAAAGGTCATAACAAATTTTGACACATATTGTATGGGTCACTAAAAATGTTGACATGTATTCAGAATGTCGCACACTCAGTTTGGATCCTCAAAAAACCTATAAAATACGCAAATCTCACCCATGGGATACATATAATCTGACAAATGTACACATCATGCATACCCAAATGACTAATATGAACATTGGAGCTCCATCCACAATTGCCCAACCATGCTCAAAATAACATTGCCTCGTCTAGTCATGTTCAAAACATCATTCAACGATTTAAAAAACATAAACACAAAAAAGGCCACCAAGTATCATGTCATCCCTTGATGATATGCATACACAACGATCAAAATTGTAACACCTCACATGAAACACCAAATACATCCATTTTACCATGATACACAATATGACTAAAGGATTTTGATCTTCCTTGTCAATAACATAAATGATTATATGCCTTGAATCATCACCCTTAGCATCCAGATTCTCTTTTCCCTCGTAAGTAAGGAACCTCTGTACTTGACATTGTTCACATGTCAACCATTATGGTGGTTTCTAGTGGTAAACACAACATGCCTTCAACTATGTTGGAGTCCTGGATGAAGAGATGGCCTTTAACTGGGAGTTACATTTGGTGGCCATGAGTAATGAAAAATCCATGGCATGTTGCATATGGACAAGTCAATTGAAATTTTATTTTCATTCGGACCAGTAGGTTTCCATGTATTCGTCACAGATCTCCTTCACTACCACATACCGAAATATAATTTCATACAAATAAAGAGCGATGATAATATTTTCATACTGGTACTCTATTATTGAAAGAAATGTTAATATTTTTATGCCGGATTTTATTCCATGTTTCGTGGATGCAGAATCTCAGTTTTGGAGGCTTCGAATATTTGACTAATGAATTCCATTGGAAAATATCTAGAACTGTGCACTGATACTTGCACAAAGTCCATGTGAAATTCCAATCACAAGCGCTACAACATCACCAATTTCTGACCGTCTGATTTACATTTATACTGGAGTGTTAGAAGTATCTCACTCTTTTTTAATAGGGAATCATGGTTCAAAATTTCACCCATCCCAGCCCTTTCTGAGGGTGCTAAACCGGTAGAGAAGTGTAACAAAAAAATTACTCTTCAAAAAAAATTAAAAATTTATTGATCAAATGACACGATGGAACTCGAAATATTCATGAAAAATAGAAAAACAAGGTTTGTTTCTGAAAATTCCCTTCCACATATAATGCCACTCATCAACTATCGACATTTAAAATTACAGCCAATCACTAAATCCCAAAAAATATTACTAAGAGTGTACGAGCAAATAGTGCCATAATTTTTTTTTCATAAATTCACATTTGACGATAGAAAAGTTTAAATTACTAATATACTATCATGAACAATTTCAAGTACAGAGGCTCCTTACTTACGAGGGAATTGTTTAAATTTACGAATTGTTGGCTTGTGCAGAGACAATTTCATGGAATTACGATCCACAAGACCACTATTAGTTAAGAACAAAAATATTAATTTGGACCACACCTTACCAACATTTATTTTAATTATATGCCTTATATTTTACCAACTACCAAGTGGGGTTCATATATTTCATCATGTGATACAAGCATTTGGATAAACTTAAAGCAACAAATTATCATCAATAGAACATGTAAATTTGAGTCATTCAGGGTTTTTAAAGTGAAGGTCTACCAACATGACTTGCTAAATTAGCTATAAAAAGTACCAAATAAAAATTCCTCTACTCAATTGTATTACTACAAATATTATGCCGATAAAAAAATGCTTCGATTTACATGTTAGAAACTTCCAATATATCTAAAATGAGTTTCAAAACTTGAAAGGAGGAGAATCGGGTGGACTTGACGAGAGTAAAAATTCCTCTACTCAATTGTATTACTACAAATATTATGCCAATAAAAATATGCTTCGATTTACATAGAAACTTCCAATAGATCTAAACTGAGTTTCAAAACTTGAAAGGAGGAGAATCGGGTGGACTTGACGAGAGTAAAAATTCCTCTACTTAATTGTATTACTACAAATATTATGCCAATAAAAAAATGCTTCGATTTACATAGAAATTTCCAATAGATCTAAAATGAGTTTCAAAACTTGAAAGGAGGAGAATTAGGTGGACTTGACGAGAGCTAGGAGCTAAAGTACATGATTTATGTGCAAAGTTTGTTAGATTTAATCTATACATTTTGATATTTATTTATACTAATTTGTTAATGTAATATCTTTATGAAATTTGTAATGTAAGAAATACAAAAATAATTAGTAATACTTTCTTTAAAACACTTGGATTTGAATTCCCAAAAATAATGCTCCTTTATAGATCTAGTTTACACTTAAACACCTCTTTTACTTCCACTACAACATTGAAATACACCTATATACTAATAAATTCAATAGTTATTACCATATACTCTTGCGGCCTTGTATATATTTTTTATTTTATTTTATTGAGGACAAAAAATGTCTTTCTAAATCATTATTTTTTTGGTCCCACCCACCTCACCTCCAATTTTACTTAAAGATTGTAAATCTTTTTCCATTCATTGTTTCTTTCAACATTTATGGTTTACCATAAATAGAAGGGTGCTCACAAAGAAAAAAATGATTAATTTCATGGAATCCAAGGATACAAGATAGGGAATCAATCCTACATTAGGAGGGAATAAACTATGTATCAACATTTGAAAGAAAAACAATTGCCAACATTGAGAAATAATAGAGTCAACTAAGGTTTAGATTTGTTTATAACTTGGGGGAATTGCATGGATAATTATTCTAAAATGTTAAACTAGTGAGATATGTGGAAGTGTCATTAATACTTCTCCTACATACCATGTTCAACATAAACGAATAGAGAGAACAAATGAGAGGCAAAATGTCACTAAAGGGTATTGTGCTACTAAATATCATAAACATAGTGCAATGCATAATGTTAACACTATCATTCACATTGGCTCACCATCCTCTTCACAATCCCTTTACCTATTTGGAACACTCACACATTTTATAGACACAATTCACGTAAACTAGTATGTATATGTTATTGACTCTTGAGAAATTTGATAGCGATTTGGACTTAATGTATAATGTATCTTGTAATTGATTGCATCCAAAATACCTTTCCTTATGATATTTTGTACTCAAATGTAATCCCTCATTTAAATGTTTTATTTATTTTTGTGATGTGTGCACATGATTTAATCTTGTCATAAAAAATGATAATTTTTTACTATTTTTCATTGTGGAAGGGTTGGTTGAAAATATACCCTTCTCATTGAAATTTTGACTAGCCCTTCAAATTTGGTCCCTGTATGGAATGCCTATGGGCACAACAATATGGAATACCTATCGTCATAAATATTAAAAATATAGAAATATATATTTTTGTAACTTTTTTATTAAATATTAAATACAAAATTATTTTAAAAATCAACATGAACAATTAGAGAAATAAAAAAAATTTGAAATATTTATAATATTTGATAGAATTTATAATAATTAAAAGATGACGCAATCATTGCAATAGTACCTACCTTGGAAAGTAATAAGAAAACAAAATAGAGCAACCAATTCAAAATTCATGAGTAATTCTCGACTAAATACCAAAATTCACATGCAATTTCTTCGAATTAATATTTTATAGAGAATTTTTTCCCAAACACGAGAAAAATGAGGAAACAATCATTTTTATTAGACTAGCCCATTTTGGTTGAACTCAAAATTAAAGATCATTTCAAATTGTGTACATTGAAACTGAATTCGTGTTCTTTTCTACAAGAAATAGATAACTTGATGGAGAGAACGAGAAATGTGAAGAAAATAAGTAAAATTTCAACCCCTCTATGAACAATTTTTTGCCTTTATAAAATCCAAAGAATGTCAACCATTAAATTACAAATAAAGATAGTTTGGGGAAACATCTTTCAAAATGGTGTTAATAAACAAATATTGGAAGTTTTGAAAACATAGAGCTCTAACAAAGAGAAATTATGTGCGAATTATTTTTTGTTGTTGTCTCATGGACTTTTTTTTAAGGAAGGTTCTTTATCATGGTGGAATTTTAATCAATGAGAACCATGTACTTGATTATATTAATATTAAATTGTACATATGATTATACTAGCAATTGCACTAATTTGATAGGAGAGGTTTAAGTGGAGTTTATAAGAATATGATTAGGAAAGAAAACTAGTGCAGGGGAAGAGATAAGAACAACCTTTTCCCATTTTCATAAGGTGACTACCTACTGGTGAGTTATAGAGCAATAAGTTTGTTGGATGGAAAATAATGGCCTAAGGGTTGGGTGCGCGAATGCAGGGCACTAGAAGAGCATGTGACACTACAATATATCTGAAGGGCCCAGGATTAGGACTTAATTGTTTCTATTTCAAAGGCTATTTTTAGAGTTAGTGTGCTAAGCACACAAAGACACGAAGATTTGCGGTCCACACAATGGTCTTTTGGGAACAAGCAACAGCTAAGCGCCATGCATAGTTTAGGCTAATAATAGGATTTCTACTAAGAGTTAACTATAGGAAGTATATTGTTAGAGAACTTACATGTTGTACATCCTATTGTTTAGCCACATGACTATTATTAGCATGTGAGGTAAGTGCACCAAGTTGGGGGGCCAAAAGGGGGGGTCTTAAGTGGATGTTTTTTTCTGGAAAAAAAAAACTTCAACTTGTACGGGTTTTTCGAAATAGTTACACTCAAAATTAGAAGATGTTGTAGAAATATGAATCGTAGAATTTTGAATCTAGTTTCTAAGCTACTAAATTTTATTGAAAACAGATAAGTTTAAGTGGGTCAAACAACTAAAATACCAACAGATGCTCCTGTTTTTGTTAAAAACATAATAGAGTGACTTTTGTGCCCCCCACCATTTTTTGAGCACCATTTAGTATTTTTGAAAACCCTTTGGTATAAAGATAACTAGGAGCATCTAGTTTGGGCTCCATTGTTTTTAGATTTTTTTAGTGAATATTGTTTTATTTATGATTTTTCTAGTACATAAATTTTATGTTTTGAAAAATAATGGAGCTCCGACCGTGCCCCCCCCCCCCCCCTAACTACCTCAAAAAATATCGAAAATTAGATTTTTTTTTTAATATGTATAGAATTATGCCTAGTTTGGGCTAGTATAATTTTTTTAAATTTTGAATCACCCCAAAAAAAGATACACCAAGAACGACATATTTACACTTCAAAAAATAGCTATAAAAAGGCATAGTTAGAAAATAAATAATATGGAAACCTTATATTAGTCAAAAAAATTGAAAAATTATATTTTTAGAAAGAAGAGACTTTTCTTCTACGTTGTGGTATAATTTTTTTTAAATGGATCAATTATTTTATTTTGATTTATCATAGAGGAAGTGGCATTTTTACATTTTCTTGTAAAAACATGTTGTTTGTTGTGTTTGTGCAGGTCCATGCCTTAGGCTTGGGGATCCAAACCAAATCCCAAGCCTTGAGGCATGGCTTGGGAAAAGAGAAAACACAAAACACGTACGCGTTATAATGTGTACACGTTCTGTGTAGTATAAGTATAAGTTTTTCATTTATTATTATTTATATTTTATTATTTCTTATAATTTAAATTTATTTATGTAAATATAAGAAATTAGGGTCAATCTGCACCTTATGGAATTAGTCTCACAGCTCCATGAGTCATTGTTTAGGAGATAGTTTTTTCAAAGTATAATATGGTCAGTACATAGGTAATTTTTCAGGATTTCAGCATTCAGCCTGAATCTTTTAGCGTTTAACTTCTACAATCGAAACCCTAAACCATAGGCCATAAACCTAAATACTAAACTGTAAACCTTGATCCCTAAACCCTAAACCCTAAACCTTTAACCATGATCCCTAGAACCTAAAACCTCAACCCCAAACCCAAACCTTAAACATTCATCCCTTACCTGTGAGCCCTAAACCCTGAGCCTTAAGCCCTAAACCCTAAACCATAAGCCCTAAACCATGAACCATGAGCCCTAAATGCTAAACCCTAAACCCTGAACCGTAAAAACTAAATCCTAAACCCTAAACCCTGACCCCTAAACCCTAAACCTTAAACACTGAATCCTAAACCCTAAGCCTTGAACCCTACACCCTTATCCCTGAGCCCTAAAATCTAAACCCTAAAACCTAGACCATATACCCTAAGCCATAAGCCCTAAAACCTAAACCCTAAACCCCGAACCCTAAACCATAAACCCTAAACATTAAATCCTAAACCATAAACCCTAAACCTTAATCCCTAAACATTAAATCCTAAACCTTAAACCCTGAACCTTGAACCATAAACCCTAAAACTTGAACTGTAAACCATAAACCCTTATCCCTAAACACTAAATCCTTAACGCAAAACCCTAAACCCTAAACCTTAAACCCTAAATCCTTAACCTCAATCCATAAACCCTAATCATAAACATTAAACCCTAAACCCTAAACCTAAAACTTAAATCCTAAACCATAACCCTGAACCTTAAACCTTGAACCCTAAACCTTAAAACCTGAACCATGAGCCCTAAACCCTATACCCTAAACCCCAAACCATATTTCATCAATATTTCTTAGTCTCGTGCCTAGAACCATCATTGAGTCTACTTATAGAACTACCTTGTTTATGAGATGTGAGACAAGTAACTAAATGGATATGACATCTACCTTATGCCTTGTAATGCATATATTACACATCTCTTCCAAACTTGTTTCTCCCCACATATACTTGCGCTCTTGAATGTAAATTTATTCACACTCTAAAACAAATTTCACATTTCTCATATTTCCATGTATGGTATTATGCAAGCCAGGATGACCCATTGGAAGCTGGAAACAATAACCATCACAAAAACAAAAAATCTTAAAGGAAACAAAAGAAACATAGAGAATATATCAATGCAGAGAAGTAGGATCATAATTGAATTTCCTGTAGTATCCTCTCCTCTGGAGAAAGATAAAGTTCAAGTGTTCTACTAGAATGGATAGTAAATTTGACAGAGCTTTCTAAATTGTTCAAAATAAGCATAGAAACAGGGGAATGGCTAAAAACACTAAGGGGTTATCAATCGCCTAGTAAATCTTTCTAGTTTAGTTCTAAATGGGAGTTACCTAGCCTATGACTTAGTGACCTTCCATTCATTAATAATTCCTTATATGATAAACCCATGGATGTTTTCCAAATCCCTCTGAACAAAAAGATAAGGGTAGTCAACAATCCTAGTGAAGGGTGTGATGTGATTTCCAAGCAACTTGAAATTCATATACATCTAGAGGTCATAACATGAATTTACAAATATCTCTATCATTATAAATGGAAGCCAAGTAACAGTGTCTCCCTGTACATCCAAGGATTGAGGACTACTGGGGTCTTTGGAAGGATTGGACAGTCAGGAATATGACATTTCCCTCCTTCAAAATATCAACAAATGAAAAACATCAAATTTTGATGTCTCTCTTTGAATGTTCTACCTACAGATTCAATGAACCCTGAACTTTGTGATTCTAAACACTTAACCCTCAACCATGAGATCTAAACCCTAAACTATAAACCATAAACCCTAAAACCAAAATAATAAATCCATAAACCCTAAACACTAAAAACGAAACCCTAAACCCATAAGCCCTAAACCCTTAACCCTAAATACTAAATCCAGAGCCCCGAGCTCTAACCCCCAAACCTTAAATTGGTAACTCTAAGCCCCGAACCTTAAGCCATAAACCATGAACCATGAACCCTAAACCCTAAACCATAAACCCTAAACCTTAAGCCTTGAACCCTACACACTAGTCCTTGAGCCCTAAACCATAAACCTTAAACCCTGAGCCCTAAATCTTAAATCTAGAGCACTAATCTCTAACCCCTAAACCTTAAACCCATAACTGATCCCTAAACCTTAAACATGTAACTCTAAACCCTGAACCCTTATTCGTAAACCCTAAACCATGCACCCTAACCCCTAAACCCTAAACCTTGAGCCCTGAGCCCTAAACCGTAAACCCTAAACCTTAAGGCCTAAATGTTAAATCCTAAAGGTCCCTAAACCCTAAACCCTAAACCCTAAACCCTAAACCATAAAAACAAAATCATAAACCCTAAACCCTGACCCCTAAACCCTAAACTCTAAACCCCAAGCACTAAACCCTAAACCCTAAGCCCTAAACCCTAAACCCTAAACCATAAGCCCTAAAAACTAAACCCTAAACCTTGAACTCTGCGACCTAAACCCTTAACCCTAAAACCTAAACCCTAAACCTTGAGCCTTAAACCCTAAACCCTAAACCCTTTACCCTAAACCCTGAACCCTGACCTTTAAACCTTAAACCCTAACTCCTAAACCCTAAATCCTTAAACCCTAAACCTTAAACCTTGATCCCTAAACCCTAAACCCTAAAACCATATACCATAAGCCCTAACCCCTAAACTCTAAGCCCTAAATCCTAAACCCTAAACCCTAAACCCTAAACCCTAAAACCTAAATCTTGACCCCTAAACCCTAAACGTTGAGCCCTAAACCCTAAACCCTAAGCCTTGAACCCTAGGCCCTAATCCCTAAGCCAAAACCCTAAACCTTGAACCCTTAAACATAAACCCTCAACCCTAAACCATAAAAACTAAACCCTAAGCCCTAAATCTTTGAACCCTTAACTCTCAACCCTAAACCATAAACCCTGATCCCTAAACCCTAATCCCTAAACCCTAAACCCTAAACCCTTTGCCCTAAACCTTGAACCTTGACCTTTAAACCTTAAACCCTAACTCCTAAACCCTGAACTGTAAACCCTAAATCCTCAACCCTAAACCTTAAACTCTAACTCCTAAACCCTAAACCATAAACCCTAAATCCTCAACCCTAAACCTTAAACCATGAGCCCTAAACCCTAAACCCTATACCATAAACCCTAAGACCTAAGCCCTAAACCCTAAACCCTAAACCCTAAAACCTAAACCCTGACCCCTAAACCTTAAACCTTGAGCCCTAAACCCTAACCCCTAAACCCTAGGCCCTAATCCAAAACCATAAACCTTGAACCCTCAAACATAAACCCTCAACCATAAACCCTAAAAATTGAACCCTAAACCCTGAACCCTTAACTCTCAACCCTAGACCATAAACCCTTAACCCTAATCCCTAAACCCTAAACCTTGAACCTTGAGCCATAAACCCTAAACCCTCAACCTTTAACTCTAAACCCTAAACCCTCAACCCTCAACCATAAACCATAAACCCTAAACCATAAACCATAAACCATGAACCCTAAGCCTTGAGCCCTAAACCCTAAACCCTAAAATTTGAACTATGAGCCTTAAACACTAAACCTTAAACCCTTAACTCTAAACCTTCAGTCCTAAACCCTTAGCCATAAACACTAAACCCCAAGCCCTAAACCTAAACCCTAAATCATAAGTTCCCTCACCCAAAGGAAAGTTCTAAAAAGATCATTCAGTGTGTAGGGAATAATGTTTAAGGTGGTCGATCAACTCATTTAGTTTTTATGAGAGACTACTTCCTTTGAAGGCCTAAAAAGGCATTTTTGGCCATTTTGTAGTTAATTGAACACCCTTCAGAACAAGCTAAAATGAGCTAGTCGTGTCACCAAGTTATCAAGGACCATTATTTGTGAAGTATTAAGGCATCATTTGTCTCTAAAAGAGACATATGAGCAAAAGCATGTATGAGAATCATGAATTTGATTCCATGAAAGGATTCTTTTAGAGCTAAGAAAGGTGAGGGGATGATCTTTATATAGAGCACCATGTTTCTAAGAATGAGCAATCATCTGAGTTCACTTGATGCAATTCACTTGGTATTATTCGTAACAACTCATTCAACACCTAGTAGTGTTATCATACCTTAAGGAGGAGGCACATTACAATCACCTCATTTTGGCCATAGGACATGAATCCCATTAAGGGAACAATCCTCTATCTACAAAGTGAGGATATTTTTTTGGTAAGAAGTAGAGAAACACCATAGAGTTAATTCATGGTCACTATGCATTATGGACCAAATTTAAAAATTAGTACCAATTCAAGCAGTGGTAGGCCTAAAATCCATTTTAGAAGTGCATGGGCAATGAAGGGAAAGTCCCCACCCCTGTGTGTGTGTGTCAAATTGTAAATTTATGTTGTTGGTTTTGTCGTGCGCATTACTCATGGATATATTTATGTAATGTAGGGAGCTTTTGTGTTTTATAGTATTTAATAAAATTGTTCATATTGGCTGGATAATGGTGTTGAACATGACTGAATCTGGTTCTTGAATGGTAAATCTTGTTATAGTCATTGTTTAGTTCATCTTACATATACTCTAAGTTCTAGATCCGGTTTATGCATTATGTGTTGTTTACTATTGGTAATGAATATGACAAATACATGCGTAGTATCATGTTAACATTTTGTACAAGAAACTCTAAAGAGGGACCTGGTGCCTTTGCATGCTTTAGGTGGGCACTCATCTCATGTTGAGTATATATATGTATGTATGTATGTATGTATGTATTGATTTTACAAGGTTATGGTGTGTGTATGTGTCAAATTGTAGAGTTATGTTGTTGGTTCTGTCGTGCGCATTACTCATGGATATATTTATGTAATGTAAGAAGCTTTTGTGTTTTATAGTATTTAATAAAATGGTTCATATTGGCTGGATAATGGTGTTGAACATGACTGAATCTAGTTCTTGCATGGTAAATCTTTTTATAGTCATTGTTAAGTTCATCTTACATATACTCTAAAATCTAGATCCGGTTTATGCACTATGGGTTGTTTACTATTGGTAATGAATATGAAAAATACATGTGTAACATCATGTTAACATTATGTACAAGCAACTCTAAAGAGGGATCTGGTGCCTTTGCGTGCTTTGGGTGGGCACTCAGCTCATGCTGAGTGATGTGCCAATACACCTATGTTATTCACAGTAATTTCTAGGCTCCATCATTGGTTCCATTGTTGGGACCTCTTTTTCAGTTGTTTTCAGGATGTTGTATGATGAAGACATACCGGTTGACCTTGGTAAGTGTTGAGGAATGGAAAGGAGATCTGTAAGAATAGTACACTCAGATATTCAACATTGGATCTGAGTTTGACGTATGGGCATGGGTGGAGTAGAATCTATATGACTACTTATATGAAATATTCTTTACTATCTTTCTAGTAGAGCTATATGAGTGGCTGGTTGCTTATGTGTCTAAAAATAATTCGAGGTTTTGCACACTTGTCTAGACACAAGAAGAATTGCAGGCTCTCTATGATGTTGATCTAATTTGGACGTGTGTTGTGGATTCTTGGTTTTGTATTGTTTTGAATAGCTATATTTTGAAGTACTTAATTTCCACTTACTCTTGTCTAGAGGTAGTTGAGTTTCAATTTTTACGTTATCCCAAAGGAGCACATCTACATAGAATCCCACTAGCAATCAAGATCTTGATGGTAACCTTGAATTTGGAAGATAATCTAATGGCTAGCTAAACCTCACCAAGTGTAGGGTCAGGAGTAGGTGTGATAAAGGATGACATATCTAGCGGTGGAGAGGAAAAGAGAAGAAAAGTGGCTTAAGTTCAATGAAGCACGTGAGAGGGATTTAGAGAAGTAGCGTGAGATTGTAAAACACATTGCATTGAGGAGAGAGATGGCTTGTGAAGGATTTGGAGCTCATGCAGAGGATGTGGAGCTAGAGCATCTAGAATTCCCCCATTTGGGAAAGCATGAAAAGGAACACTTATCAGCCTCTTATGAGATTTCTCCAACAGAGACAACATGGGCCGCATGCATGCATCTGAATCTACCTTGCAACCTAGCCCTTTCACTTGTTTTTCCAATCTCTAGTACCGCCTGTAGTCAGCAACCTAGTATCGGCAGTAGAGTAACAAGAGGTAGAGTTGAATTATCAGTAAGTTCAGGAGTGAATCAAATAGCAAGTGCATTTATGGCTAGGAATATGTCTTCCCTTTTATTTGGAGGACTGGTTAGAGGAACCTTTTCAAGCGCGTAGAAATTTGGAATCACATCTAGGAGTAGTGAAACTTCAGAGACTGTAGGAGTTTAGTTTAACACCACTGTTGTGACACAAGGTAGTGCATCCTTTGGTTTAGTTCCTGCTACAGGTGGAAGATTAGGAGGTACATGTAACTTGGGATCTAGTGGATTTAAAGGTGGAGATAACACATGAGGTACTGGATCTGGTGGGCATCATCCTCACTAGCCCCAGAATATTTACATGGAGATGTCACTTCATCTCCTAGAGTATAAGGGAATAGAATATGTTGTTGAGCATGTCCATATGTGTGAGATATTGTGGCGTGCAAAAGGAATTACAACTTCAGAGCACAAGGCCACTCAATTTACAACTACATTGTAGGGACACACACATAGTTGGTACAGGAATTTTGACCCTGATTAGACTTGTGTGGATTATATGGCGTTACAAGATGCTTTCATTAAATAATTTTATATCCCATAGTTCAAGTAGAAAATTATAAATGTGCTCAAGGATATCAAGCAAGGAACTACTGAGAGTGACCGAGAATATGATGCTCATTTCAAAACACTCTTGTTTAAACTTTCATATGATATCCATGCAAGTTAGCATGCATAGTGGTTCATTGGAGGCCTGATTATGCCTTTTAGGAGGGTGCTCTCACATAAGACTTATACAGACCCATGTGAGGTACTTTAAGTAGCTTTGCACGTTGAGATAGTCAAGAGCATAGGCATTGGATTGAGCCGATTCTTAGAAGCTCAGATTGCAGTAATGGAAAAATAGATAGAGAAATTATCAACCAATACAACACATGAGACACGTAGTGGAATTTGGTGCAAAAATTGTGAAGTAGAGGGGCATACTAAGGATATTTGTCCTTGCAGATCGTTGTGCTCCTTGCTACTGGAATGTGACATATGTCATTTAGACCATGATGCAAGCCATTGTCCATTGTTACAACGCATGATAAGGAATAACGTGTCTTGCTACTATAATATTTTCCAGTCCACAACTCACAATACTAAAGATTACAGGTCAATTGATCAGATCCATGATGTCATTGATATTGGTGTATGACAGACTGAATTTTCGAATAATTCTAAGGATAAAAGTGAGCAACATGATCATGATCACACTCAAGGGTGCTTTGATGGAGGCCATGGTAAAGGTTGAGGATACCGTGGTGGATTCAGAGGTCGAGGCCATGGTGGTGTACGAAGTGAGTTCCCTTGTGGAACATGTTATACATGTGGATCCCCTGACCATTACAAGTGTGAATTTCCTTAGAACATTACTTGTTTTTTTGTGGAAAGAATCATAACTATGAAGATTACCCGTACTTATATGAACATCTGAGAAAGAAACACAAACAGGATAACAAGGGTGCATGGATGGTTAGGATACAACATGCCGTGGAAAACCAATGGATGTCGAAGTTAGCACCGGATCTTGAAGTAATACATGTGAATGTTACTACACGCACTATGACTGTGCATGCCAGAGAAACATTGCAAAAGAAGCCTACCATTACTAAGGAGGAGGTTTTATAGGAAAAATATCCAAACCCTACACATCCGAAGGAGGTTTATCAGGAAACCATAGAGGTACTCAGAAATCTACATGGTGAAATACAATGTTTAAAGCAACAGTAGCAGAAGTTGGAACAGAAGAAGGTAGGTGACACTTTCTAGTAGGATGTTGATGATCTAAAGGAATTATGTAAGATGATGCGTCAAGAGAACATTATTCCATTACTAGGGATTTGGTTAAAGGGAAACACACCACCCATTGGTATTGAGAATGGATGGAATATTTTGCATGTCAATATCCCTCCCTATATCTTGGATTATGACAAGGAGATCACTTTGAATGTTGTTATGGATGGATGGATTTTGAGAAATATCTTGATTGACATAGGCACAGAAGTGAATGTGCTTACTTTAGATGCATGGGTTCATATGAGAAGACCTCTATTCCAGTCATCTTCCAATGTGTTTTATATGGAAAATCAGAATATGGCCATGCCAATTAGAGTATTGAAGGATGCATCCATTACTATACAGGGGGCCAAGTTCACTAGGGAATTTTAGGTCTTAGTGCTTGTAGAAGCAGACACCTTCCCAGCTCTACTTGGGTGCCCTTGGTGCTATGCAAATAATGCTTATCTATGGTTCAATAAGGGATATATTAGTTTTAAGAACAAGGAATAACAAGTTATTATCCCTTTAACAGATGGGAAATATGCGCCTTATGTTGAGCCTTTACGTGAAGAAGACCTGAACAAAATTTATGTGTGCACCATTTGAAATCTGGAAGTGCTTAAGCCATTTAAGGAAGGAATTCTCTAGTGAGATGATGCACATTCCATCAGTGATACTATAAGTATTTCTTGTGAAAATTGGGAACATGGCACTTATAAGATGGTTGAGCATGAGGTAAGAATCACAGTTACGTGCATAAGCAACCCACGTTGTGTTAGGTGGTTAAGTAACAACCATGTACCCTGATACACCGGTGAGGGAAACCCTAATGTATTCCTGCGAGCTATGAAATTAATGTGGATGGATAAGGTGGATAGAATGAATATGTTAGTTTATACCTTGTGCAGGATAGCAACACACTGGTGGATGGTTCATATGGATAATCTTATAGAATGGAGAGAAGTGAGAATTTCTCTATCAACCTAGTTTCTCATGAGTAATGCACCTACTCAAATATGTGAATATCATGGTAATAATCTTGTTCAACACCACATTCAATAGTGTGAGAGACTCTCGACAGATGGTCAAGAAGCTTTACCACCCTCGTTGTGTGTACACAAACTTTATTTCACCTTGCAAGGTTTCATGCGTGCTTGGTATGTTTATACAGAGTTACATATAGAGACTAGAAATTGGCAAGACTTGTCTATAGGAATGATCCATACTTTTGATTACTTCTCCACTAAATCTCTGGTAAAAGAGGCATTATAGGTTATGAAGCGATTGACTATGGGAGATAGTGTAAAGGCTAAAGAGCTCATTCAGGATTTATTTGGTGAGTCAGACCTAGAAGCATTTTTTGACGCAATAGATGAGACATATGCATAACAGCTTGAGTGCACTTACCTAGAGGAGGAGAAAACAAAGATGGTGTATATGTTGGATGATGAAGAAGTGGAAAAATTGGACATAGATAATTCAGAGGGTACATGCAAGGTCTTAGAAAGTGTGGATGAGAAGGTGCGCACCTACCATGAACCTATGAAGATGAAGAAAGTGAACATTGGCATGGATGTTGAACCTAAGGAGGCCATAATTAGAGATTATTGGTGTAACTCTGGAGTGGCTAAGATGATTGAGTTGCTACTTGATTTCTAGGACTTGTTTCCTATGGGATACCATGAGTTGAAAGGAGTGCATGAATCTTTGGGCGAGATGAAAATTAAGTTAAAGGAAGGTGCATGCCTGGTTAGGAAGAACCCTAACTTGCATGTAAAATTTATAGAAGAAATTGACAAGATGTTGGAATCCGACATTATTGAGCCCATAGAGGAATCAGAGTGGGTTAGCCATATGGTAATCAACATAAAGAAAGATGGAAGAATCAGGATTTGTGTGGACTACAGGGAGTTGAATGTTGCATGTGTGATTGATCCTTTCCTTGCACCATTCACTGAGGAAATATTGGAGGGCATTATAGGGCACAAAATTTATTCTTTTACTGATGGATTCTCTCGGTATCATCAAGTAATAATTTCTAAAAAGGATCAAGGGAAGACAAATTTCACCACTTGATGGGGAATTTTTGCATACACGGTTATGCCCTTTGGATTGAAGAATGCACCTGTAGTATTTTCACGCATTTTTGTTCAAGCGTTCCAATATTTTATTCACAAATTATTGCAGTTTTACTTGGATGATTGGACTATGTATGGGCTCATTAAGGATCCTTATGAAAATTTGAGGTTTAATGTTTGAGAGGTGCAGACAGTTAAGCATCTCTTTAAATATCAAGAAGTGTGTATTTGCTACACCTTTTGGAACTATACTAGGGCATATCATTTGCAAGGAGGTTTTGTTGGTAGATCCAGCTAAGATTGTAGTCATTCTAGGCTTGGAGGAACACACCAGTTAGAGTGAGGTACATGGATTATTGGGCCACACAAGGTATTACAGAAAATTTATCAAAGGATATGCTAAGATTGTCACACCCTTGGAGGATTTATTAAAAGGTAAAGGGAAGTTCTATTCGGGAGAACCGCAATAGTGCACATTCACAGGCTGAAGGAAAGGCTTACTACGGCGCCTATTTTACATTTTCCTTCATGGAATCTACCCTTTCATGTACATGTGGACACCTCTGGCATGGCCATTGGCACGGTTCTAGCTCATCTTGGAGAAGGTATTGTAGATCATCCTATCTTTTTTGCTAGAAAAAATTTGACTCCTGTAGAATAAAATTATATAACTACGGAGCGTGAGGCTTTGTCAATGATGTGCGTGTTGCATAAGTTCCAATAGTAATTACTAGTAACACCTTTTATTTTCTATACAGATCACATTGCATTGAGATACTTGGTGAACAATCCTATTTTATAGGGGCACATATGTCGATGAGTTCTCTTATTCCAGGAGTTTGACTTTACAATGGTGGTAAAGCCAGGTAAAAGCAATTCTAGTCCAGATCATTTATCAAGGATTCAATCAGGAAAGGACATGTAGAGTATTGAAGATACAATGTCAGATGCACAATTCTATAGCTTGAACCACACACCCTCAGAGTTAGAGGATATTGTTGTCTTTTTACGCATAGGCATGGCATTCAAAGGAATGAAGGCCTTAGAAAAGAAACAACTTGTAATTTGTGCCGCACCTTTCATGTTTATCAGTGATGACTTATACAAACTAGGCCAAGAATAAGTATTGCGTTGGTGTGTACTAGAGCATGAGCACATGACAATCATGGAGGAGGCTCATGGAGGTATTGCAAGTAGACAATATGTAGGTGACGCCACCATGCACAAGATTCTTCTAGTTGGTTTATAGTGGGAAACCTTATACAAAAATTGCAAAGAGTATTGTAAGGCATGTGATCACTGTTAGTGCCTTGGAAAATCTGGGCAAAGAGATGAAATGCCTTTGAGGCCTATTACTAGTGTAGAACCTTTTAAGAAATGGGAAATTGACTTTGTGGGTCTAATTTCCCCAATCACGTGTAAAACCGGATCGTGCTATATCATCACTTGTACAGATTACCTTACAAGGTGGGTGGAAGAAGCACCTACAAAGGATTGTACAGTAGAAACAACATCGAGGTTCTTGTGGGAAAATATTATTACTAGGCATGGATGTCCTTTAAGTTTGACAAGTGATAGAGGAACTCATTTCCTTAATGAGACCATCAGGATATTATTGGATGAATTTATGGTTACACACCATAATACAAAATCTTATCACCCTCAGGAAAATGGGACTGCTGAGGATTTCAACAAGATATTGAGAAAGACTTTGACAAATATTTGTGATGTTGGAAGGAAATACTGGGAAGATAAAGTTTCTGCAGTAATTTAGGCATATAGAAAAACCTACAAATGGTTGAATAAGGAAACACCCTTTCAGTTGATGTTTGGTGAATAAACAGTTCTTCCCATGGAATTCATTTTACCTTCTGTATGTATTACACACACAGGAGTTCTAGCTAATGAGAACACATTGGAAGAGAGAATTGACAAGTTAACACAGTTAGATGAGAGGCACGCCATAGCAGGTTGGAGTCAGAAGCAATAAAAAGTCAGGCAGAAGGCATGGCACGATAGGCACATCAGGGACAAGAAGCTTGAGATTGGGTAGATAGTACTTCTTTATGATTCAAAGTTTATGTGCCACCCAAGCAAGCTTAAGGTGCATTGGTTGGGACCATATGTTATCACCCATATACTTGACTCAAGCGCTTGTCAGCTGGAGGCGCTTGATAGAACACAGTTTCCCGGTTACTTCAATAGGAGTAGGCTAAAGCCCTATTGTAAATAAGTCTTCTTGGTGTTTGTAATAAGGTAGTATTTCCATTTAGATTAGATTTACCTTTATGTGTTTCCTTCATTTTCATTATGCTTTTTCAATTTAGTTTAGTGTTATCTGTAATAAGCGCGCTTGCGCACTGAAAGTTGATTACAATATCAAGTGTTTTTTTTTTCATAGTGGATTGCACGTACCCTTGGTGTGGGGTGGATAAAGAAGGTTAGTCTGGTACAAAAAAAAATAAACTCATGTGTGTCCATAAGGGGAACATATTTTGAAAAGTGATGAAAACTTTAAGAGCATTTCTCAAAGTTAAAGACCACGTGTAAGGTGGTGAGCGCTCAGTATAACTTAAGGAGGTTGTAGCATTTGAGGCTATGTATGTTTGGGTCACACTGGATAAATAATTCAGCATAAGGAAATGTGGGTAAAGGAGATCTATGACAGATAAGTAGTGGCGCGCCAGAAAGTTATGACTGAGGCACCAAAGTTTGAGGTGTGAGAGATTGGGGTACGAGACAAAGAAGCATAAAACACACTCAAAGGGAATTAATACCGTGTACGGTGATAGGTGGAGTAATTAATGAAGAGGATTTTTGAAACTTAGTTTAAAGACAGTGTTTGCAATGGCATTTGATACCTTATGAGTTTGAAGAAAATTATTATGTGCGAAAAAGAGCTGGAGACGACGAGCACTCTGTAGAGCGGGTAAACCTGTCATGTTTTGAAGCACATTTTTTAGCATCTAGGTACAGAAGAAGGATTCAAGTGGTGGTGCATGTGCACAATGGGAGGGTGACTTAGGTTTCATTTGCATGATAGCTAGGGTTTTCATTCACACTCACAATATTACGAGGAATGATGGCACCACGAAGAGCTCAAATTGTAGAGAAGGAGGTTTACGACCCACCATAGGAGTGGTCGGTTGAGATGTTATATCCGGAAGAAGTTATTAACGGGCAGTAATGTAGCCAAATTATTAACAAACTTGATATACTACAAATAATATGAACTCCAAAAGAAAATAGATCTCCTTCTTTGTTATTGAATAAGGAATTACAATTTTTCTTAAATAGGAAAACAACTCCCAACTTGAGTTTCCAAGAAATCTCTAACTAGCTTGACTAAATCTACTCTAGGTGGCAGAAATTACTATTTTTAGCAGTTTACTAGAACCTGCTATTCTTAGTAAGTTTGCATGCTTATTCATATGGGCACAGAAATTTCCACGCATCTTCTACATTCCTAAATTAAAGGAATTGTCAACTTTCTAACTCATAATGCAACTAATAGACTAAAATTAACTAATGCCCAAAAATAGGAAAAAAACCAAACTACAACTTAAATCCTAATTTTTTGCCTCAAGATGGCGGATTTAGGGCCTGAAAATGTGCCAAAAACTTTCCCCTAATTGGTAGGGCAGGTTGTCATTGCGTTCGTCTCATCGAAACATGTGGTTTTCAAAAAAAATGGACTCAAACAGACACCCAAAACTCAAGTTATGACCTTGTCAAGTTCCTGCTAATTTTGGTGCATCATGCGGCGCATGGACAACAAAGATTACACACTGTAGGGTTTTAGAAATAAACCACCGTAAACTGAGAAATTCCTCAAGGAAATCACAGTAGAAGTGTATAAGAAGAAAAATTGGTGGTTAGCGGATGACACTAGGGTTTTGGATGCCTCCGTCAATAAATTACTCAAAAGCATGGGATTCATGCAAATTCTAGATTTTCCCTATTTTGGGAAGCCCAAGCAGTTGTATCAGTGGCTCATGTCCCATGTCCATGAAGACTTTTTTTTGCTTCACGGGTGGGAGAATGAGGATCACCACCAAGTTGGTTGGGAAGTTGATAGGGCTGCGCAACTTGGGCTTGGAGATCATGGGAGATCTAACAGATGATGAGGGCATTGATGCCACAGTCACCCTACATCAGTATAAGAAGGGAGGTCGAACCTTCAAAGTGACCAACATTGTAGACATGGCCACGAGGGTTGTAACACACTTGACATGAAGCAAGTTGGGTGCCACTGAACTGTGGAATGAAGTGAATATGTGTTGGTTACATATAACACACAAAATGGTCAACAAGACATATTACAACATTTCTGGGTACATCAAAAAAAGCTCAATGAATGAGGTGCGTGTCCAAGCAGATAAAGGTGAGAAGATTAATTAGGGTGCAATCCTATTATTGATTGTATTTAGTAAAATTAGAGTACCCGACGGACCTAAGGATAACATCTAGGAGTTTCCTTTGGAGAATAAATCCCTAGCGAAGAAATTTGACAAATAAACTCTACGCCGAACTATTTCTAATGTGTATGAGGAGCACCTGGGAAGGTAGTTTAGGAGACGGTGTAGGAATTTTAAAGGATAATGGTGTACATTCTACACGAGTTGGCCAAAGTACTGAATGGAGAAGCTAAGTTTACAGTCTACCAGCACTTTAGCTTGGGGTGTTTCCATATGTAGTCAGGCGGTAAGAGCCCATGGTGTAACTTGCCCTTTGCTTTTACTACTAGATATTTCAAGGATTTAGTGAACAGGCTCCACGACATGTGCAAAATTTAGTTTTGACACGAAAAAAGTAGACACATATTTCCACATTTTTTGCAAGACTTATGTATGGCTAGGGAAAGAGGCCTGTGTGGAAACCATGGAATCAGAGAATGTGGACATCATACCGAAGAGTTTGACCTTAGGAAAAATTGAACCCACATGTGTGTACATTTATCTGAGGTGAAGGTTTAGGGATGGAAAGGTGGTGAAGTAGTGCACTAGAATATGGATAAGGCGGAAAAACTATGGGCAGTCCTAGAAGATAAGAAAGATAAGGACAAAGAACTCAAACGACTCACCCAGGAGCGGGATAATGCGGTGGTCGAGGCACATAACGTAAAAAATAAGAGTCGAGGAGATTGTCGATGAAATCTTGTAGAAAAGGATCAATTTTTAGAAGAAGGTGCGTAGAGGAGTTCAAGTTGGAACTTGCATTACCTCCATACAACAGTTCATTTGCTTTTATAGGACGAACTAGTATGCATCCCTAAACCAAAGGATGTTACAGAAGAAGCATCAAGGGCAAAGGCTTTGATTGCAAGGAATATATCTAGTTATGAGGTTGTTTTGCAAGCCTTAAAAGATGAAGTGAGGAAGGAAAATACAATATTGGCCATATGTACAACACCTCATAACTTAATACAAGCAAGGACAAAGACAAAGGAAAATGAAGTTCTACAGGAAACAAAGGATCAAACACTCAGGTGCATAGAATGAGTTACCTTGGTAGAGACAAAATGTGATGTGTTGGATACTGAAAAGAAACAACATATGGATCGGATCCACATCGAATCAAGGGCATCAAGAAGCTCATTTCTATGAAGGTGGATGTCATGGAAGGGATGGTCTCAATTATGGCCAACATCCTTAGAACTTTCAATAGTGAGGGAGGAAACATGACTCTGGATGAGTTAGATGGCGCTATTGTGGACATCCCTGACAAGGAAAATGCACTACTTAAGGACTGGTATGAATTTGAGGGATATATTCAAAGTGAATATCTAGAATTCATTCTTCCAAAGGAAGAAAAGGGTACACAATAAGATGACTCACCATATTACTTATTCTTTTTTCTTTCATTCATTTATCCTATATTGTTTGGAGTGACAAGGTGATTACCCATTGCTGGGGTAGAAATCCATTTTAGTGTGGGGTAATGTTGGACGCAAAATAATGGCCTAAGTTTTGGGTGTGCGAATGTAGGGCACTGGAAGAGCGCGTGGTGCTACAATATATCTAAAGCACCTAGGATCAGGACTTATCCATTTTTATTTTAAAGGTTATTTTTGGAGTTAGTGTGTTGAGCACACAAAGACATGAAGACTTGCAATCTACGAACTATAGAAAGTATATTGTTAGAGAACTTGCATGTTTTGCATCCTATTGTAAAGGCGCATGACTATTATTAACATGCGACCTATTTTGAGAAGTGTATAGGTAGTGAAGGGAAAGTCCCCACTCCTACATACATACATACATACATACATACATACATACATACATATATATATATATACCATCATGCTAACATCTATGGGAATACAAAGCCTCAAGAATTATACACTAGCAAAGGTTATGTCGTTTTTAGAGGGAGTTTCATTAGGTGGGAGAGTAACATGGACCCACAAGTTGGAAAAATGAATAACCTTTTGGCACTTAAATATAAGAATTTTTTCCTGCAATTGATATTGAGGAATGAAAATCATATCATTTTTTGGAAACAAAATCCATCTATTTTGGGCATGAGGGCTTCCCATTGTGAATTGAATACATTTGTCAGAGCAATGTTCAAATAATGGAATACATGGGGGTGAACGCCTATATATTATCTATTTTTTGTGACTTTCCCCACCAAGGTCATGTTTAAGCCAATTTTTTTAATGCTAGTGTGATTATAGTCAAGATTTGAACATGTGACTATGTAATACTCTTACCATTTTCTCATTTCTTGATAAAACTTGTACATTTATACTTCACATTTCTCCTTGATGGGAATTATTTTTATGAATATAAACCACCACTGATAGATGGTGTGTTGTGCAAGATGAAGGAATAAGAGAATCTAGAGGAAGATTGATATGATTCTTGCATTCAATGTGGATTTTCTTTCTTACACGATAAAATGGAAAATGTCAAACCTATTTGAATTATATATACAATGAAGAGCATATGATAAAACCTGATTTCATCGAGATCAAAATTCCATATCACTTACACCCCCATTTTTCCTTTGAATAATATATAATGAATTCATTATTATTTTTCGTATTCTAGATACTTGTTTCCATTTAGATATGGGTCTTGAAATCCCATGCAGTTACTTCCAATAAGGGACTTGAAATTGTGTGGAGTTTTCAATCAAATGTGGGATCTCAAATCATACAAAGTGTTTTATCTATATCATATTGTATGCCTAGAATTTCTATGAAAGGAATGTTTTGTTCAACTAAATTCTCTTAAATATGACGTTGTATCTTAAAAGAAAGATGTTACATCCTTGTTGTTCCAAGTGTAGTCAATTTTAAATTAATGGTGGCCAAGAAGTTCAAATTCATCAAGGCCAATGTTTCTAGTGTAAATTTGGGACAAAATTTACCTTTTTCTAGTTGAACAAATTATTTTTGTTTTTTTCTCCTTATACAATCTATTGTTTGAACTTTATTTTGATAATGAGTGGGTGAGAGTAACATGCCATGGGTGATAGGGGATAATCAAGAACTATGAGTGAACTACAAGTTAGAAATTTAATTTTTAATGTTTATTGGCCTATGTTAGTAGTCTACTTTATGGATTGTGAGAGCCAAATTCATTTCTAGAGGCATTTTTATATAGTTTCCTCTATTAACCATGGAGACTAGAAAATTCAGGGGAGAGTAGATATTCTAGGTGGGAGAAACAATGTTGTTTTACTTGATATCAAAAAAGGCGGTTCTAGATATTTTGCACCATTTTTGTAGACAATGGATATAGTTTCCCCAATCGCGCCAGTGGCTAAACTAATTTTAACCAACAAGTTAGAATTACGCATAACTTGTTTTCCTTAGATAAAATATTATATCGTTGAATTTGATTGTTTAGGCTCCAACAAATAAATGTGATTTTATTCTGCATAAGTAAATTTGAGGGACTAAATGAAATACATTGTAGGAGAAAGAGGGATAATGAAGAAGGGGGCTAAAGGAGGATTTATTTGAAGGGTGGAAATTTTTTATGAGGGAGCATAGGAGATCCTCTTATTTCTTTTTGTAAGTCACATATGGACCACATTTAATTTTTTTGAACCATTTGAAGGAGAAAGGTGTACGTTATGCACATTATAGAGGTAGCATATCATAGAGATAGCTATGAAAGTAAGATCTTGGCATTCAATGCGTCCATTATAAATATATGTTTTTTTAATGTCATCCCTTTGTGTTTTGTGGATAATTAGAGTCCACTTTGAAGGGAATTTATATGTGTTTTCTACAGAAAATTATAGAGACAAGGATATGGTTTAGGGTTTCGACATCTCATCTTCATCCAATATAGATGTTGGATTTGATAACAAAAATAAAAGGTAGGTTAGGTTGGTTTACACCATCTTTATGATAAATAGTTTGAAATTGGTTTATTTTACCATTTACATCCTCCACCTCTACCCACAAGTTGGATGTAAGAATAAATTTTTGGCATCATGAGTGGATTCAAAGGTGATCCTACAGGGGACTTCCCCTCAACCATCTCTTGAATACATCATAAACACATAATCCTCAAGAGAACACATTCCCATGTAAATGTATAAACATGAGTTGTAACATTGGCTATAAATATGTACACTTAAAAAATGAAAAATCAATCTTCGAAGTCCGTAAAAAACTAATTTATTTTTATTTTATTCAAAAAAATCAAATGGAGATAATACAAATGTTAACAGTATAAAATATGAAGACACAAACACATCAAATTAAAAGAGTTGTTGTAATAATAAATTAATGACCAATAAACAAAAAAATGATTAAATCATAAGCTAGACCAAAAATAACTTTATCGTTATCATTGTCTTAATTATCTTATAATAAAATTAGATATAAATTTAATTCTAATAGTCATTCGATTGGAGGCATCTGTTTTCACCAAAAGCATTCAATATTATTGGAAAATTATAAGAACAAAACCAAATAAACCAAGTCTAGACTATAACGGACTCCTGAAAACTTCATGTCTTTATTTCCCTTTTAACATTTACATTCCAAGTGGCCATGATTTACCTCACACTCACACTAATATTTAGATTAAAATCAATTCATGATTACATAGTTACAAATTTAATAAAAAAACAATTGTCCTATTTAGTGCAATCTTTAATTAAAAGTAATATTTTTGTCTTGATATTTGTAAATCTAAAAGGCATTTGCATTTAATGCCTTTATATATATTTGGGTGTACTATAATTACATTACCATGTGTTTTGATAGTGTATGCATTGAACCAATATAAAAAAAAAACTAAAGTATGTACACACAATGAAAATACAGAATACATTACGATGTGTTTTAATAACATAAGTTAAAACAACATTAAAAATCCATTAAAAAAAAACACTTAAAACAAAAAAGGCATGGTAGGGGAGAGGAGCCAATCAGAGCATTACCCAATAGTTGTGAGGGTAGTTGACATCCTTGACTCCAGTTTTTACACATTAAAATATTAATAATTGAATGAATATTATCCTATAAATGTACAAACAATCTTCAAAACTGATGTAAATGTCACTTTTCATGTACAACCATGAATCTATCAACAGTAGAATACTTGATATCATTTTTAAACATAAAATAACATATATTATACTTCCATGATTGCCAAATTTAAAGTCAACCTGTATTTAATACATGGATATATAATTGTATTCCATCCCTATACAAAATTGATACCACATCATCATATCAATTTGATGTCACTTTTCATATAATTTAAGTTCCCATTTTACAATGTTAAAGATCTTGTCATACACAAATTTTGGGGCAGGTTCTCACAAGAATAAGTCCAAAGTGCACCATTTTCAAATACATGTTGTCTTTTAAGCATTAACTTTCTCACCATTTTCTATACCAGCTACTCCCATAAATGATGTACCTGTATATTTTCAACAAATGTAAGGCTCAAGAAACAAAGATTGAATTGAAATGAGAAATCAAATCAAATTGAACTTCAAATCTGAGTATTGAAATAAAATATCATAAATCTTGATCCACCCCTATCAATTTCACCCAATCAAAAACAAGCACAAGGATCAACCAATTTTACCCAATCAAAAAAAAGCACAAGGATCAATCAACTACAACACTTTTCATATCTCCTATAAATCCAGTTCCTCAACTGCTCTGAAGTTTTATTCAGTTAGTATTATTTTGCTAGTGCATGAAAATTAGAGTTCCAAGCTGTCATATTCAACTGTTATTTTTCCTCATAGTGCCACATAGTAAGTTCTTAACTCTGTTGTTATATTGATGCACATTCATTTAATTTTATAATTTTTTTTGTCAATCTATATATTTTATGGAGTGCTTTGACAAGGAGAAAGACTTGCTTGATTCAAGATATTTTTTGGATGTTTTTCATTATACTTTGAATTTTGCTAGTGTTATTTTGGTGTTCAACCCAGCTATTAATTGGGAAGAACTGGAAATATTCCTGGAATTTTACTTTATGATGCCTTTTCATGTAGATGTATATTAACAAGTAATTCTAGGATAAATTAATGAAATTTGTAGATGTATATTTACAAGTAATTCTAGGCTAAATTAATGAAATGTGTAGGTGTATATTTACAAGTAATTATAGGCTAAATTAATGAAATATGTAATGTATATTTACAAGTAATTCCAGGCTAAATTAATGAAATCTGTAATTTATATTTACAATTAGATATGTTCTATAGACGTATATTTACAAGTAATTCCAGGATAAATTAATGAAAGGATCTATATTTACGAATAGATATATATGAAATATACATCTACAGATTACTCATCTACTTGTAAATATACATCTACAAAATATACAACACGAAAAGGTAGCATAAAATATACAGCTACATGAAAAGGAAACATAAAATATATAACTACATGAAAAGATAGCATAAAATATACATCTAACATGTAATTACTTGTAAGTATACATATACATATTTCATTAATTTAGCCTGGAATTACTTGTAAATATAAATCTACATGTACACATACATCTACATGTTTCATTAATTTAGCTCAGAATTACTTGTGAATATTCATCTACATGAAAAGGAAGCATAAAATTATATTGCATGCTGCCTTTTTCATGTAGATGTATATTTGGTCATAAATTCAAATATGTATTTGTTTCAATAACATTGTCTTCCTCTGTACTAGACCCATTTTCACCTTTGATCTTTGAAGTATCCATTGCTCAGAACATAGGCACTCACATCAAATGGCTGCACTTCCTTTTATGTTAGTTGATTCAATATTATTTCTTCTCATTGTTGTAAGTTACATCGGTTTGGTAAATTTATCTATCTTTGCAGGTTTTTATTGACATCATGAGGAGAAGGTAGCTTCCTAAAAGAGTAAGACCTGCATGTGCCAAAATTAGGGGAGCAATATTTTCGCCAAGTGAAGAATGTGAAGAAGATGCTAACAATACCCCACCTCAAGATGCCAATGACACACCACATGAAGAATTAAATGTCTAAGCAATAAGAGTGATCCCTTCAACCCAAAAAGTGACAAAGCCAAGAGTTGATTGGAACAAGTCTGATATGGATAATGCCATGAAAGATGTTGAAGAATATGGATACGCTACACGTGTTGCTGAAAAAAATGGGGTATACCAGCGACCACCCTTACTTCTTGGTTGATGGGCATTACCACCACTAAAAGAAAGGGTCCACCAAAAATTCTAACAGATGAAGAAGAGATGGAGATAGTGAGTTGGTGTCATGAAATGGCTGACATGGGACATGGGTTAGAAATTATACAACTTAAGACATGTGTGGCACAAATATGCAAAACAAGGTCTAACCCATTCACGGATGGTTTTCCAGGTAAGTCATGGTGGGCAGGTTTTAAAAAAAGACACCCAGATCTAACATTAAGGACAACTGAAGGCCTTGATAAGGATCAAGCAATGTGTTTGAGGCCATCAATTGTCAGTTCCTTCTACATTACTTTGTCTAAAGCTTATGAGGCCAACCCATATGGACCAAACCGAATATGGAATTGTGATGAAACTGGATTACAAGCTGGAAGGAACTACGGTATGAGAGTGCTTGCTAAAAGGGGTAGTAGGAGTGTCCCATATATCATCCCAAAAAGCAGAGAATGGATTACCATATTGTGTTGTGTAAATGTTGTTGGACAAAGCATTCCAGGATTCTATCTTTTTAAGGGGAAGAACCATTTAGAAAATTATATTGCAGGTTGTGAGCCTGGAGCTTGCATGGTAACACAAGCACATGCATGGATGAAAACAGATTTATTCATGAACTGGTTACATCACTTTGCATCATCTATACCTGGTGGTGTGTCTCCTACAAATAGGCATTTACTAATTTTTGATGGCCATGGTTCACATGTTGCTTTGGGGATAATTCAAGAAGCCAGGAGTTTGGGGATTGATTTGTTAACATTTCCTGCACACACACCTCTCATAAATTACAGCCATTGGATGTGAGTGTCTTTGCTCCATTCAAAACATACTTCAAGGAGGAGAGATGAAAATGGATAATTGCAAACCATGGGATAGATGTGAAAAGGGTTGAATTAGCTGAGTTAGGGAGCAAAGCATCTAGAATGGCTCTTACACCTTGCAACATTAAATTAGGATTCAAAAGAACATGGATATGGCCTCTTAATTCCAATTCCTTGGATGAAGACATTGGACCTAGCAGAACATTTGACACATCTTTTCAAGATGATGCTGGTGCAGCAGAAAATATGCTTCATCTATCTAGGGTTGATTTAGAGCAAAGTGAAGATGTTGAGATGGTGCCTAACACACAATTGGAGAAAGAATCAGAACCTCAGCAGAAGGAGATAAATATAAATGAATGTGTTGATCAACAATTGGAAACTCCAAATAGAATTAATTAAATTGATGAGTCATTATCTATGCCCACAGAAGATAACCCTCCTGATTGGATGAAAGAAGCAACTCTTAATCTTGGTGTAAACTTGAACTTCAATAATGAAGAGGTCAGCCTCTCTTTACCCTCTCATCCAACACTACTTCATGACTCAGATTTGGTGCACTACTATGTTGGCAGTCAAGCTGAAGAAAATGATGTAGAATCACAGTTAGAGGCAGTAGGGGTATTAGGGGTAGATTCAAACCAAACTTGTGAGGAAAACCAAGGACAAAGAACTCTTGGTAGATTCTTGAAACTCCCTGTGGAAAAGGTTAGAGAATCATCAAGGTCAAATAGTGCTTCTGGTATAAGATTGAGTAGGGAATCTCTACTAATCACCGTAGATCAGTACATGGAGCTTCTGGTTGAGAAAGAGAACAAAAAAAAGAAATAGATGAATTGAAGCAAAGAAAAAAGGAACAAATCCAGGAGAAGAAGGTTGAACGAATTGTTGAAAGGGAAAGGAAGGAGCAGGAAAAGATTGAAAAAGAATATAGAAGGAAAACAAAGGAGCACCAAAAGTTGATTCAAAGGCAAGAAAGGGAATAGAGAAAGGAACAGGAAAGGATTCAAAGGGATCAAGAGATAAAGGAGGAGTTTGAGAAGGCAAGAAGAGAGTTAGAAAGGAAAAGAGATTGAGTAGTCCAATTAATCCTTTTCCTGATCAACACCCAATGTTAAGAGAATTAATGGGCATACATTGCCCTTTATCAGTTTCAACACACAATTTTGTAGTTGGAGTGAATGCTTCTCCAAGTTCTGATCCATTCCCAACTACACCTGTGAGGGATGTCAACATGGGGAGGAAACTACAAATTAACACCCCAACTTCAACCTCAACTGCAGATTCAACACCACCCTTCCTCGGATTTTGGAAATGATATTATCGAAAGTAAATATTTCTTTTTGAAGGCTGAATTTTTTACATCTGGAATTGGCCTTTCGATTTAAAAACTACAATATAGTAATAATAGTTATATGGCCCAAGTATATTGTATGGCCATGTTTTTGTAATGGACAATGGTAATGTTTACTGAATGAATATATGTCTTCCAAGTTATGTGATTTTTTTTTCAAAGATTTAAACTCCTATTGTTTCTGAAAATTACATTGAGAAATAGAAAATAGTAAATGTTAGTATGCAATTTGCCAATAACCTATATTAGTCATTAATGTAACAGCCAGAAGCCAATAACACAATCTACCAGTAGAAAAGAAAAATATGAAATAGTTTCTATCACTTCCTCAATGAGGGTAAAAACCTCACCTATTAAAACCATATGGAGTGTATATATTCAAAGAGAATCAAACAATTTCCAAACTTATTTGATGTGTTGATAAACACAATTAAAATCATGCTCTGCATCTACACTTCCAATCTGAGTCACTCCAACAAGCATAACAACACCACTGCAACACATGTACAAAAAATACTATCAGTTTTTAATATGTAAAATCACCAAAATCTGCAAAGACCATCTGCAAAAACAAAATCTATATTACCAAAACTGTTAAAATCCTGTGTGTGAGGAGGTGGTGGAAGATGTAAAACATCACCTGCAAATATGATGGTGATGGTTCGTATTCTTTGCAAACAGAAGCTTTGGATGAGGGCACTCTTTGAAAAGCATGTAACAAACCATAAATCTAGTTTTCCAACTCATTAGAGATCGATGGTATGAAGATAAGAACACAGAGGTGATCAAAACTTAACAAGCATTAGATCTGAATGGAGATAGACTTTCTCAATACACAGTACAACCCAAAATCCCCAAACAGGTTTAGAATAAAGTGTCAATATAACCCAGTTATCAAGATTCATCCCAAAGTGGCTCATGTATCAATACCTAAAACTATTCCCATAAAACGAATAGCCAGGAAATACACTTATTACTATGACTAGCTCCCAACGCATACCAGTATATGGTTTTATAGAAATTATTACATTTCCCCATAGTCAGATAAACAAAAACCTACTCGATACAGAGGTTCAGTACAAGCAATAACCCGTAAAGCTCAAATTTTAGTTGGGTATTCCCAAAATAATGGTAACCACAGAGACCCTGAATAAAATGGTTACATTGATTCATCTATAAACAACTGAGAACAAAATTTTCCAGCCAAAACAGTAAGCCATTGAGCATGTATTCACACACAGTCCTAACAACTTAAAAGAATAAACAATACCTAGAAACAATAGCACTTCCTTATTTCCCAAAAAATATCATAACTAATTGAAGATTCGACCTCCATGCCCAGGAAAAGTAAGAATCCCCAATTTCCTCATTTTATTTATTGGTTGTAGACTGCCTTAATATCATAAAGTAATAGTATTAAATTCGTATGCAATTTCAAAAATTCTATCTTTATCTTAAAATGATACATTCCCAGTTAACAGAAGTGGAGTTAAATTATCCTCCTTGCATGATACGATTCCATTTCCTGAATCTGTTGAGGAGTATGCCTGAATCTTCCTACTCATCACCAGATCCATTGCCCTCCATGTTGTCACTGCTCACCATGAGGTTCAAGCGGGAAACTCTACGCAAGTAATGGATGGCGGTGAGATAATGGCTGGTGCATTCAATGGCAATAAATGAAGCAGAAATGTACACATTAAGATCTGATTTGCTGAAAGCACACAGCATTCCCTTTGTAATTTAATACCATATCTACATGCACAGATTTCTCTATCCTCGAAAATAACAGATCCCTTAGTAATAAGTGGCAGACTAAATAGTAATAGGTGGGGTGATTAAGTAGCATGTATTGGTCCAACCCCAGAAAAGACAAAAATTGTGACACCTCACACTCCAGCAAGTATGCACGGTGGGTTACGTGTCAGATTTGTTTGGAAAGTAGATTGGGCTGTAGAGAATTCTCAAGCGCTTCTTTTGACAATTTTTTTGGATTACCAGGTGCCATACAATACTCAATACAGTCTCCCAAAGTTTGGGTGCACCATGACTTGGTCCCCTCCCATATGTCAAAAATAATATTTAACACATATTTTAAATGTCATGACAAATTTTAACTCACATTGTAAAAGTTACAAGAATTTTTGACATATATTATAAGAGTTACAGTGCAACAAATTTTAACACATTATAAAGGTTACATGTTAGGATTGCATCCTCTCATGATTTGATTACAGAAACGTGCAAAACATATACTCACCCATTAGAGACATATACATTGAAAATATTTACTGAAAAAAGTATACATCATGCATAGCCAAATAACTAATCAGAAGGGAATGCCCTGCTTTTTATAAACCGATAGGATAAAATAAAGCAAAACAATATGAATTTTGTATCATATTGCCCAAAAGTGTACTTTTACAAGCAAGGTGGTCTAACAAAACATTTTTTTAAATTAGTTGTTGATAAACATAGCAATTTTAGGTAGATACAACAGAAATTACAGAGGCCCAATTCATCCACTAAATAAATCAAGTTTTTCATGCCGGTTTTTATTCCATGTTCTGCGGCTGCCAAAACTCCGTTTTGGAGTATTCAACAATTTAACCATGATAAATTCAATTGCACATTATCTAAATGATCTCAAATAAATTAATTTAAAGTTTAAAATGTCAGTCATATGGTTGAGCAACACATTTCACCGTTTATATAATGAATATTGGTGAGATGTAAGGTATCATGTTCCACTTCAATTTTTCATAACAAGGTATGATGTTGTTCCAATTTAATTTGTCTTAAGCTCTTCTTGCGAATCTCTCCTTGAACTACAAATGCATGTTATTTTTCTTGAGATCAACATGTTGCTTGTATTTCAGGGTGTTCTATTCCAAGTTATCTTTCATTTCAGGGTGTTCTATTCCAAGTTATCTTTCACTTGGTAGCGTAATTAATTTAGATAAATCTTTCACTACAATTCTTTTTGAAGTCAAATCAATAATGTTCCTCAATTTCATTTAATTTTGTATCCATGTATAATTTGGAAAGGTTGTTCTATTCCAAGTTATCTTTCATTTCAGGGTTTTCTATTCCAAGTTATCTTTCATTTCATGGTGTTATATTCCAAGTTATCTTTCACTTGGTAGCGTAATTAATTTAGATAAATCTTTCACTACAATTCTTTTTGAAGTCAAATCAATAATGTTCCTCAATTTCATTTAATTTTGTATCCATGTATAATTTGGAAAGGTTGTTTTATAGTATTTCTATTTACCAACTTATTATAAGAAAATTCATACACAATTTCAAAAGGTCTCTTTATCATACTTCTAGTTTTGTAACCCTGCATAATTTAGAAAGACTCTTTAATATGTTTTTATTTACCAACCTATTATAAAAAAAATTCAACTTTTAAACTAGTATCCCATTACCTTATCTTTTTTGCAACCAAACATCTCAAAAATTATTGGGGATTGTATTCACAACTTCCATTTTTCAATCAATTTGGGTATGGTAACTTGAACTCAAACTCAACCTAGTTCCCAAATATATCCACAAAGTGTGACAAAAAAGAAAAAAAAAAAAAAAACCCAAATTTTTTGCTGCTTATATGAGAATATGCTCTTCAAGAAGCTATGTCATATTATTATATTGAATAAAACATTAGCAATACATGTGGCACCATTTGTCTTTTGTAACATAAAAATAATGGCATCTTTGAAAATATATCCACAATCAAATTGATACATTCATTGCATTTATAATTTCTTCAAAGTTAAAGAATGAAATCCATGCTCGCATCTTGTTTGCACCCTAGACTAAAGACATAAGGGTTTGATGTTTTGTTTTCCTTATCTTTTAATAGGTGTAAGAATGTTAAAGGTATAATATTTAAAATTAATTAATCGACACTAAGCACACAACTCAAAATATAGTTATTAATATCCTAAACAATAATATAACAACAAATTAATTTCTTAAATCACAAGGATCAATACATATATGATTTCAGAGGTACAAAATTAATTTGGGTGTGCAGGTTGGATGCCTAAGATTATGAGAATATGGAAACACTTTGTTTCTAAAACTAAAACTACAAAATGATCATGTACAGAACTGTACAATTTTTGTTAAGGCCTAATATGATACAGTCCTAGATTTTAGTGTCTTTGAATGGCATATGATAGGGTTCTATAACTTCTAATGCTCACCGATACTTGGTAATTATAATTTTATGTTTGTTACTATGGCTCATAAGTGTTCAAAACCTTCGTATAATGACTTGTTGATGTAGGATCATAACTTCTGAAGGTCATAACTTTTGATCCGACCGTTGGATTGTCTTGAAACTTTCCAAGCTGGTAGATCTTGATTAGTATTATGCCATGGAAAACTTATCACAATGGGTGAATGCCATTTTGGCATATTTTCGGGGCCGGATTCCTTCGTCTAGTGGTCTAAAATTGGCTCCAAATGTTTTTATGGTTTTGTCTAGAACTTAAAGTTTTAATAAATTTTGTTATGCTTTATTGAATAAGAAAATTTTTGGCGTGAGCCTTCGATTATGAAGGAATAATTTTTACACAAATTTTGACGCCCATCTAAGGTGTTTTACTAGTAGGCAATTTTTGGCATTTTAGGGTTTTTTTAGAGATGATGTGAAATAAAAGGAAGATTTTAGTGATGTAAAATATTATGGTGGATTTTGGAATGAGAAGAAAACTATTTTGAATATTTCAGTTTTTTTGCAATTTTTTGTGTTTGTTTTGGAGGTATTTCAACCTCTTGCAGCTGGATCCACATAAATTAGTATTTGAGTAAGATTTGGATCTTGTGGGAAAGGTGAAGGTAATATATATTACATTTTTCTATGTAATTTATCACCTCTATTTTGTATAATCATGGCTAGATGCGGGAGGGGAGGTTATGCCCAGATGAATAGGCCTATGTAGGAGCTACAGAGACAAGTTGCTGAGCTCACAGGAGAAGGTACCTGCCTTAAAAGGAGACATGCAAATGGGGATGCAGACCCAGAAAGTCATGCTGAAGAATTACCTCCATTAATTAATGAAGGAGTAAATGAAGAATAAAATGACAGAGATGAAGACACCTTGAATGAAAGACCATTTGAGGAGATATTGATCCAAGATTTAGAGGGAAAGAATGATGAAATCAAGATTAATGTTCCTGATTATGGTGGAGGATTATGACTAGAGGAGTTGATTGGTTGGTTGAATTGCATGGAAACATTCTTTGAGTGGAAGACCCTTTAAAAGGACAAGAATGTTAAGTTTTCATCCACTAAGTTGGCTAGACATGCATTAATCTGATGAGATCACTTGAAAAATAAAAGACAAAGGAAAGGAAAGGGAAAGATACGAAATTGGAATAAAATGGTGAAGAAGTTGAAAGAAAAGTTTCTTCATGTAGATTATGCCCATATATTATTTCAAAGGTTTCAAAACCTAATCCAGAAGGATATCATCATTGAATATTATACCAATGAATTTTACAATCTATCAATCTAGATGGAACAAGGAGATTCTAAATAAGATAAGGCTACAAGTTATGTAAATGTGTTGAGTTATACTATACAAGATGAGTTGAGTATGCTTCGGATTCATAGCCTGGATGATATTTATCAACTCAAATTAAAAGCAGAAGAAAATAACAAGAGGAATAATTTTAGAAAAGGTGTGAAGATGGAGCCATCATCATCTCCAATGAGAGGTAGAGGTGGATTTGATTCTATAAAATGTGAATCCTCTAATGCAGAAGGGAATGAAGAATCTATTCAAAGTCATGGTAACTAACAAATAGGAATAGGGTTTCAGAGGGGAAGAGGTTATAATGGAGGGTGGGGTTGGACTAGCCTCCAAAGATAGTATACATATTATCGATGTGGTGAAGAAGGGCACAGAGATTTTGAGTGTCCTCACTATCCTACACAAGATAGATGACAAGAAGAATAACCACGAGTAAACCTTGTTGAAGCTAAAGAGGAAAAATAAATGGAGCTTTCTAAATACTTGGGTGAAACCCTCATGATAAGTAGGATGATGATCATCCTAAGGAAGGAGAAAGAATAAGATGGTGTTGATGTTGATTCATGGCTGTGGACAATATATTTCAAACAAGATGCGCCTCTTGAGGAAAGGTATGTAAAATTATTATTTATGGTAGTAGTTGTGAAAATATGGCCTCAACTATGATGGTTCATAAACTCAATCTGAAATGTGAGAAGTACATGTATCCCTATCGTATATCATGGCTAAAGAAAGGGAATGAGGTATCCAAAGATAAAATATGCTTTATAAAGTTTTCAATTGGGAAAACCTACAAGGATGAGGTGTGGTGTGATGTTATCCTGATGGATGCATGCCATATATTACTAGGGAGGCCTTGACAATATGATAGAAAGGTTATACATGACGGAAGGAAAAATATTTATACTTTTCGAAGGATGGTGTAAAGGTGGTCTTGTTACCCTTCAAGGAAGAAGAGAAGAGTGAGGGCTTGTTGGATACAAAAGACTTTATTGAAAAAATGGAAGAAGTTGGTTGGTGTTATGCACCAATGTCAAAGAAGATGGAAATAGAGGCCTTTGATATACCTGTTGTGGCAGGAACCAAGAAAGGTATTAAAAGAATACAAATATTTCATACCATATGAACTACCAGATAGGTTACCTCCAAAGAAGAATATAAAAAACCATATTTATTTGATCCCAGGATCATCCCTTCCCAATCAGGCAGCCTATAGGATTATTTTGACATAGAGTAAGGAGTTGAATAGGAAAGTGAAAGATTTAGAAAGAGAAAGAATGAATCCATTTGTAAATCCAACACTATTGACTCCCAAATAAGATGCAGAGTAGAGAATGTGTGTGGATAGTAGGGCCATAAATAAAATCATAATTAAGTATCAGTTCTTAGAATTTCGAGATTGGATTATATGGACATGCTAGCGGGAGCCCGATATTTTAGTAATATTGATTTGTAGAGTGGGTACTACCATATCTAAATCTGTGAAGGGGATGAATATAAAACAATTTTCAACATAAAATATGGATTGTACAAGTGGATGGTGATGTCATTTGGTCTATCTAATGCATGTAGTACATTCAAGAGGTCGATGAACAAAATATTGTGAGCATACAATGGTAAGTTTGTGGGTTTCTATTTTGATGATCTTTTGATATTCAGTAAGAGATTGGAAGAACACTTGTTACATCTATAATTGGTGTTAGAATTGTTATGAAAAGAGAGTTTTTATGCAAAATTAAAGAACTGTATATTTCTTCAAAAAAGTCTAGTTTTTTGGGATTTGTCATTTCAGAGGATGGAATGAGGATGGATGAGGAAAAATTAAGGTAATTTTGTAACAAATAATCCAAGAAATGTGACATAGGTTCGTATTTGGGTTTTAAAATGGTACTTTAACAAAACCACAGTCAGGGGACAGCAATTCCCTCCTCTTTATGGGAGAGGTTCCCTTATTGAAAGCAAGCAGCAAAGCTTATATACAAATGTACAACTTTCATCTTAAGGTTGGACCTCTGACATCTTGAAATGCTTTTATACCAAAATATGTTATCAATACAAACAAATGGAAGAAACTAAAGAAAGGAAAGAGCAGAATATAACAATACTTTCAGGAAATATAGATAGCAGAGTATAACCTTATACGTACTGAGCAAAGGTGATACAGAACATAATCATTCACATTCACAGCATAAGATATCATTCCATAGACACAAAGTTCTAGAAATCATATCAATAAGAACACAAAGTTTCTTATTACAGAAGATAAATGATCCACAGAATTTAGGTAAGCAAGAAGAGACAATAGATGAAGATAGAGAGAAAGGGGAAATTCTTCTGTATTGATTGCTTTCGATTCTATTTACACTTCAAAAGTATCAGAGTCCAACATTTGCAATGAGCCAAGCTCTTACATTTATAGATGAAGCGAAGAGAGGAGAAGAAGAGAAGGAAAGAAATCTGATTTGGAAGCTCAACCACCAACCATCAATGCCCCTGCAAATCCACCTACAATCTGTCAAATCTGGTTCTGCATGTCTTTGGCGTGCTGAAGAAGGAAGGATGGAAGATCAGATCAAATTTGATCTAGTTGAAGCAGTCTGATCACATATTAATGGCATGAAATATGTTTTCCATATTTTCACCCAAATCAAGATATCCAGTCAGTTCTCCATGTCTATTTGGCGTGTTGGAGAAGGAAGGATGGAAGATCGGATCAAATCTGATCTGTTTGAAGCAATCAGATCACGTATTAATGGCATGAAAGATGTTTTCTATATTCCCAACCATCAAATCCTATTGGAAATAATATTTTATGCTTCCATGGCATAGAGGAGACCAAGATCTTTCCAACAGTATAAAATTTGTCGAATTTTGAGCACTGGAGTGAAAGTTATGCTCATTTGAATATTTGAATCGAATCCATACAAAAATGGCAAAAATGCAATTTTCACAAAATGGATCTACGGGCCCGAAATTGAAATTGCACCTTTAGCACAAAAGATGCAAAGTGCAAAAGTCTCCCTCAAACCTCGTAGAGCCGTAACTTCACTTTTGATATAGGTCTGACACGTGGCTTTACCTGAGTGGTAACGGAGTCGCGACTCACTTTATAATTTTACTTCTTTTGGAAACAAGGCTCAAAATATCAAAGTTCTCCATTGACCCGCTTCCCCGTTTTGAATTTTCAACACGGGCTCAAGACCCCAACGGAGTCGTGGAGCATTTTATAACTTTTAACTCTCTTTTTGGAAATAAAACCAAAATTCCCAAAATGCTCCGACGGCCCGCCTTCCCATTTTGACTTTCGATGCAGGCTCAACATTTGACTTTATCCCTTGGCATGAGCGGGGTCGCAGTTCACTTTATCACTTTACGCCTTTTATGGAAACAAAGCCAAAATTCCTAAAGTGTCTCGACAACCCGCCTCTCCACTTTGAATTTAGGCCTAACACATGGCTTCAATCATGGCTTCAACGGAGTTGCGGCTCATTTTTGTAACTTTACTCCTTTTGGCAATAAAGCCAAAATTACCAAAAGGCTCTGACGACCCGCCTTCCCGCTTTGACCTGAAACATGGCCACATGTCCCTTTGCGGGCCTGTTCTGTATTTTTGTGTTTTGACTAAGTCCCTCTGTTTGACGAAGGCTTTATGTCTGACTCGGGACATGTGGAGGCTTCCCACTCATTTGGAGACTCTGTTTGGACCTGACCTTCGGAGGTGCACCGATTGGACACATGGAGAGTTGGCACACGTTTGGGACTTGCTTTTGGATTTGCCCCCTGAAAGAGCACCGAAGGGACACGTGGGGCTTTCCGCTGGTTCTCCTTTCCTTAGTCGATTCAACGGTTGGTTCTACCCCTTTTGACTTATGTTGGACCCTAGACACATGGAGAGTTGGCACTTGTTTGGGGAACCACCTTTGGCTTCGACCCTTGAAGGTGCGCCGATGAGACACGTGGCATCCGTCCACTGGCCTTAGAATTTTCAATGGCCGATTTAACTTTTTGAGGCTCTGACCACGTGGAGGGTTGGCACTCATTTGGGGTCTGGCCCTTGGGTCTCACTTCTGAAGTTTCACCGATGAGGCACGTGGAGGCTTCCGCTGACTCTCATACTTAGTCGATTTTCACTCGATCCCTTTTCTAGGAGGACATGGAGGGCTGGCACAAAGTTTGGGGTGCCTTTGGGCCGGATTTTGAATTTGCACGGCCTTAAATTTGCAGTTTATGAGGCTCTGGACCACGTGGAGGGTTGGCCAAGTTTGGGAAGTCTCTCTTTGTGGGTGCCTTTGCTTTTCCCCCCAAGTCGACTCCCATGCGAAGTCTAAAAACTTTGAGCCCTTTCTTCAATCTTCTCCTGTGTGCTCTAATCTCCTTTGATGTCGTTGGCCTCCTTCACTGACCCTGCCCCTTCATTGTTGGATTTGGAATGTGGGCTTGCATGACTAAACCGCCCCTTCTGATTTTCTTCTGTGCAGGGTCGTGTTTGATCAATTTTTCCAGGGGGAAAAATTGGGATAACAGGCACCAACTCAAAATTTTTGAAACTTGACTTGAAAAATGAGGGGAATTTTGAGGGTGACAACAACTGGCTCTTTCTGGGGATGACTTGGCTAGGACAGAGGAACGAGGCAAGATCAAGAACCATAGAAAAACTCTGGGAAAGCAGACCAGTGCCTTATCCATTGGGAAAATAGAGTCAAAGGAAAAACCAATACAGAAGACAACACACACGGAAGGGAAACAAACCAAAAAGGAAAGACAAAAACAAAACACAGCACACAACGAGGAACAGGAAAGGAAACAAGCCAAAACAAGGAAAGTATATACAAAGAAAGAAGAGGATATTTACAGGGGAAAGAAGAAGGACTGCATGAAACTTACACAACTCCAGAGACAGGCTGAGAAAAATAAGTACCTTTGTGGAACAACATGGTGAAAGTATGAGGCACCCGTGAATTGAAGATGAGCAGTTGGGCGTACCAAAATATCATGGGAACACTATGTGGCTTGAAAAGAAAAATTGAGGAAAGAAGACCATCCAGATAGTGATACTCCATACTAAAAACATTCAGTCCTTGTGAAGAACTGAATATCTTCCTGAGGCTCCTCTTCTATGGATGAATAGTGCCATACAAAGACTTGTACAACCCTCGACTGCCTTCATACTGATTTCTACACATCACCAAACTCTGACAACTGGATCCATGAGAAAATCCAATCCCAATAGTGTCAACTCCCTGTTTTGATGGAATGATGCTAGCATATGAATGAAGATTGCAATTATCACCATGGCACATCTCATGAGAAACATAAAATTCCATTGAATTTTCCTTGTAACCATCTTCAAGAGGAATTTGGAAAAAGGTACTGGATGGTTTACCATTAGGTGTAATCTTGACCATGTTTCTGAAAAACATACCTGTTGTTTTTACAAAATCAGCACCTGATTCTAGAAGATCATGACTCTTAGGTACAAGTTGCATTGCTGATTTGTCTTCATGATTAGCAGGGAATTGAAATGTTGTCAAACTAAGTAAAGATTGATCAACAACATCATCCTCTTCCTTTTGTTTGCATTCCGAAGGGTGAGCTGAGACAGGACTGTCATAGTTGTGAAGAAAATATTCCAGGCATGGCTCTCCATTTTCTATTTGTTTCAAAGGACTGCAAAAAGGCTCATGTGTGCTCATCTCATCCATAGATATAATAGGGGAACTAGTGATCTCATTAATTTATTTTTCTTCAGGTACAGGCACTTGCTTATCTTTGAGAGAACTTAAAACAACAAGAGAATGGTCCACAGTGATCTTCATCTCAGTGCATTGAAATTCTTCAATCATAGGAGAGAGAGGGATCTTGTCCATTTTGTTATGATGAACATCCACTTCCACCAGCATAGGATCACTTCTTTCAAAACAAGAACATTCAACCTTGGTACATGACATATCTTCTACAGACTCTATTTCAGGTTGAAAGAAAGCCTCAAGTTGTTTGTCTTCTTCATTATTTGAAGGAATATTAAATTGACATGCATCAGGTGGAGCAATAAGAAGACATTCATTGGTGGAATTGAGATAATGTTGAGGAATGAATACCTGATCATGAGAAGCTTCTAGAACTTGAATGTTCTCCTCTTTGTTACAAGGTGTCTCAAATTCATTGACTGAGTGTTCTTCAGCTTGTTTGAGAAGTTGCTGCAATGTTTGTGGAAACAATCTTGGATTTACACCTCTGTAGAAGTTCTGCAGAAACCGAGCCTATTCTGGACTGACTGGAGCTTGAAAACTTTTAATAGGGAGATCTCCATCATCATCCTCATCATTGTCACTATCACTCATTGGTGATGTGGGCCAAAAAGTGTTTTTCATTTTCCTTCATTCTTGGGAAGGTTCCTAGATCAAGAGAACAAACATGACAGAAGTTCGGTCCCCGATGTGTATACCGTAGAGTCACCAGATCAAAAATGATCTTGAAGTTGTTCTTTTAGAAAGGGATACGTTTGAAATTAAATCCCCAGTAGAGTCGCCAAAAACTATTGGGTTTTAAAATGGTACTTTAACAAAACCACAGTCAAGGGACAACAAGTCCCTCCTCTTTATGGGAGAGGTTCCCTTATTGAAAGCAAGCAACAAAGCTTATATACAAATGTACAACTTTCATCTTAAGGCTGGACCTTTTGACATCTTGAAATGCTTTTTACCAAAATAGCTTATCAATACAAACGAATGGAAGAACTGAAGAAAGGAAAGAGTAGAATATAACAGTACTTTCAGGAAATATAGATAGCAGAGTATAACCTTATACGTACTGAGCAAAGGTGATACAGAACAGAATCATTCACATTCACAACATAAGATATCATTCCATAGACACAAAGTTCTAGAAATCATATCAATAAGAACACAAAGTTTCTTATCACAAAAGATAAATGATCCACAGATTTCAGGAAAGCAAGAAGAGACAATAGATGAAGATAGAGAGAAAGGGGAAATTCTTCTGTATTGATTGCTTTCGATTCTATTTACACTTCAAAAGTATCAGAGTCCAACATTTGCAATGAGCCAAGCTCTTACATTTATAGATGAAGAGAAGAGAGGAGAAGAAGAGAAGGAAGATAAATCTGATTTGGAAGCTCAACCACCAACCATCAATGCCCCTACAAATCCACCTACAATCTGTCAAATCTGGTTCTGCATGTCTTTGGCGTGTTGAAGAAGGAAGGATGGAAGATCAGATCAAATTTGATCTAGTTGAAGCAGTCTGATCACATATTAATGGCACAAAATATGTTTTCCATATTTTCACCCAAATCAAGATATCCAGTCAGTTCTCCATGTCTGTTTGGCATGTTGGAGAAGGAAGGATGGAAGATCAGATCAAATCTGATCTATTTGAAGCAATCAGATCACGTATTAATGGCATGAAAGACGTTTTCCATATTTCCAACCATCAAATCCTACTAAAAACAATATTTTATGCTTCCATGGCATAGAGGAGACCAAGATCTTTCCAACAGTATAAAATTTGTCAAATTTTGAGCACTGGAGCAAAAGTTATGCTCATTTAAATATTTGAATTAAATCCGTACAAAAATGGTGAAAATGCAATTTTCACAAAATGGATCCGCAGGCCCGAAATTAAAATTGTGCCTTTTGCGCAAAAATGAAAAAAGTGCAAAAGTTCCCTCAAACCCCATAAGCCCACAACTTCACTTTTGATATAGGTCTGACACATGGCTTTACCTGAGTGGTAACGGAGTCGCGGCTCACTTTATAATTTTACTTCTTTTGGAAACAAGGCTCAAAATCTCAAAGTTCTCTGCCGACCCGCTTCCCTGTTTTGACTTTTCAACACAGGCTCAAGACCCCAGCAGGATTCGTGGAGCATTTTTATAACTTTTAACTCTCTTTTTGGAAATAAAACCAAAATTCCCAAAATGCTCTCGCAGGATCCACCTTCCTGCTTTGACTTTCGATGCGGGCTTAACATTTGACTTTATCCCTTGGCATGAGCAAAGGGCCTTACACTGGTTCACTTTATCACTTTACGCCTTTTACCTGAAACAAATCCAAAATTCCTAAAGTGTCCTGACAACCCACCTCTCCACTTTGAATTTTCAGTATATTTAACACATGGCTTCTTCCGTGGCGTTTCTCAGTTGCGGCTTACTTTTGTATACTTTTAACCTTGGACTTTTCAAAACAAAAGCCAAAATTCCAAAGTTCCTCCGAATGACCCACCTTCCCGCTTTGACTTGAAACATGGCCACGTGTCCCTTTATGGGCATGTTCTGTATTTTTGTGTTTTGACTAAGTCCCTCTGTTTGGCGAAGGCTTTATGTCTGACCCGGGACACGTGGAGGCTTCCCACTCATTTGGAGACTCTTTTTGGACCTAACCTTCGGAGGTGCGCCAATTGGACACGTGGAAAGCTGGCGCACATTTGGGACTGCTTTTGGATTCGAGTCCCATGAAAGAGCACTGAAGGGACATGTGGGGCTTTCCACTGGTATACTCCTTTCCTTAGCTGATTCAACGGCTCGGTTCTACCCCTTTTGACTTCTGTTGGACCCTAGACACGTGGAGAGCTGACGCTTATTTGGGGAACCACCTTTGGCTTTGACCCTTGAAGGTGTGCCGATGAGACACGTGGTGCTGTCCACTAGCCTTAGACTTTTCAATGGCCAATTTAACTTTTTGAGGCTCTGACCACGTGGAGGGTTGGCACTCATTTGGGGTCTGTCCCTTGGGTCTCACTTCTGAAGTTGCGCCGATGAGGCACATGGAGGCTTCCACCGACCCTCTTATACTTAGTTGATTAAATGGCCGGCTCTATCCCTTTTTCAGACCTTGGACATGTGGAGGGACTGGCGCATGTTTGGGGTCTCTCTTTTGCACCACGCCTTTTGAAGTGCGTCGAAGAGACACGTGGCACCTTTCGTGGTTCTTCTATAGTTAGCCAATTCAGGCTTTCATTAAATTCTTAAAAAATCCCCTTTCTCCATTCTTCTCCTGTGCACTTTGATCTCCTTTGATGTCATTGGCCTCCTTTTCGACCCTATCCCCTTCATTTTTGGATTTGGAATTTGGGTTCACATGACTGAACCACTCATTCTAATTTTCTTCTATGTGGGGTCGTGTTTGATCAATTTTTCATGGGGGAAATTGGGATAGCAGGCACCAACTCAAATTTTTTGAAACTTGACTTGAAAAATGAGGGGAATTTTGAGGGTGACAACTTGTACTAAGTCGAGAAGGACACCCTGTGGCATTCTTCACTAAAAATCTAAATGAATTCAGGAGGAAATATTCCACTTATGATGTGGAATTTCATGCTATTGTTCAGACATTAAGGCATTGGAGACATTACTTGGTAGCACGGGGGGTTCACTTAGTAAAAGTATAGTATAGCACATTTGTTCAAAGGGTATTAAAGAATACCCTTGATGTTGGTTTTAACCTCCAATTATTCAATTAATAATGCCCCCTCTTGTTATATTATTATAATGAAAATACCCCATATTTTTCCCATGTACATTAATTACCCATTTTTCCATTATAATTTAATTTACCCCATTTTATTTCTACACTAAAATATCATGTTTCCCACTTAATTACTATATTCTTAATACAAATTTGATCCAAAAATATATTTTGAAGCCATTCAAGATAGATTACCAATCACCTTAATGTTAAACTAAAACGATTTATCAATAGTTCTTTATTTAATTAAGATAGTGAAATAATCTCATTTGTGTTGAAAAGCATAATTAATCCTAGTTTTCTATAATATTATAATTTTTTGGTTAAGAATCTCCTAATTGAGATTGCCCACACTCCATTTACAATTCTAAGGTATTTAGTTATTCTAAATAGAGTTTAAATTTTTTAGTAGTATACTAAATTTAACCCCACCTCTCCTCTACCCCACCTCTCTAACCTACCCCAATACCTAATTCAAAATATTAGTAAATTAAACCCTTTCACCCTGTAATGTCTACCGGTATATTGACTTTTATTTTTTTAATTTTAATTACCTCAATATGAATGAACATGCTAGGATATTTCCTACCTAATGAACCCCCCATGGTTGGTAGCTAAGGAATTTATACTCTTTACTGACCATGAAGCATTGATGTATATGAACACATAGCAGAAATTAAATATTAGGCATGCAAAGTGGGTTTCATTTTCGCAAGAATATAATTTTGTCTTAAAGCATAAGTCAGTTAAGAAGAATTAAGTTGTTGATGCCTTGAGTAGGTGTGTAGTGCTTTTGATAACAATGAAAAATGTAGTAGGGTTTGAGGTAGTTAGGAATTGTATGAAGGTGATCCAAATTTTGGTGATGTTGTGAGACATTGTAAGGACCCTAGAGTGGGTAGTGGTTATTCTATTTATTTGATGAGTGATGGTTATTTACTCAAGGAAAAATAATTGTTCATCCATGTTGGTTAAATGAGAGAAAATGTTATAAGATAATTACATGTTGAGGGGTTGGTTGGACACTTTCGTATAAGTATGACAACTGCTCTTGTGGTAGAAAATTATTATTGTCCAAAGGTAAAGACTAGTATAAGTAGGATCATATCAAGATGTAGAGTGTGCTAAATGGCTAAGGGCCATATACAAAAAAAATGACCTATAAATTCCATTACCTATCCCTACATAACCATGGGTTGATTTGAGTATGGATTTCATGTTAGGTATTCCTATCACACGATGAGGAAATGATTCTATCTTTGTTTTGGTTGATAGGATTCTATAAGATGGAACATTTCATTTCTTGTAAGACAACTAATGATGCTTTCAGAGTTACATATTTAATTTTTAGAAGTGGTTAGGTTACATGGAGTTCCATGAACAATCACCTAAGATCGAGACACAAAGTTTTTTATTCACTTTTGGAATACTCTATGGAGTAAAATGGGGATACAATTATTGTTCAGTATTGTATATCACCCCAGACTGATGGGTAGACATAAGTATTGAATTGAAGCTTGGGAAATATCCAACATTGCATATTTGGATAAAATCCAAAACAATGGTATTTGGTTTTACCAAAAGATGATTTGGCTTATAACATCTCAGTAAATATGTTTAGAGGGAGGCCTCCTTTCCATATTTTCTTTGGTAGGAACCCCAAGGGAGAAATAGATCTTAATGTTCTACCTGGTGAATATAAATCTAGTGATGATGCAGATGCATTTGCATAACACATGCTACAATTGCAGGAAGAAGTGAGGGAAAAGATGAAAGTTAGTGATTCAAAATATAAAGGAGTTGTATATGTCAATAAAAGAGTAAATTTATTTGAAGAATAAGATATGGTGATGGTTCATCTTAGAAAGGATAGGTTTACAAAGGGGACATATAATAAACTAAAGTATAATAAAATTGAGCCATGTAGGATTTTGAAGAAAATGAGTGATAATGCCTACAAGGTGGAGCTACCTGAAAACTTTGCTATTTCACCATTTTTAATGTTTCATACTTATATAATTTTCCAAGTCATGAGGAAAATATTGTGGAGGAGGAGGAAGAAAAATGGGAGCAGTAGATATCGAAGAACAAAAGGGACATGGTAATTTGTGTCTTGGACCAAAAGATAGTCACTACTCGACAAGGGAGCTATAATAGATATTTGGTGCAGTAGGAAGATTTGCAGCAAGATGAAATACTTGAATTATTGGGTGGGATTTCAAGAATATTGGCAATGGAAAATTGGATGAATTCCATCAACTGAATTCACAGGAGAAAAATTATTTTCAACCAAGGGAGAATAATGCAGGAGCATAATTTCTGAAGGCCATAACTTTTGGTCCGACTGTTGGATCATCTTAAAATTTTCCAGAGTGGTAGATCTTGATTAGTAATATTCCATGACCATCCTTCTCACAAATTTTGGATGCCATTTTGGCATATTTTTGATGTCTTATTCCTTCATCTAGTAGTCTAAAATTGGCTCTGAACGTTTTTTTTGTTTTTCCTAGAACTTAAGAGTTTTAATAACTTTTTGCTATGTTGTATTGAATAAGACAAAAAATTTCACAAGCCTTCAATTATGAAGACATATTTTTTATGAAAAATTTGGGGGCCATTCAAGGTGTTTTACTAGTAGGTAATTTTTGGCATTTTAGGGGTTTTTGTCATTTTAGGGTTTTTTAGAGCTAATGTAAAATAAAATGAAGATTGTATTAATGTAAATTATCACGGTGGATTCTAAAATGAGAAGAAAACTATTTTGAAGCTTTTGGTTTTTTTACAAATTATTTGTGTGTGTTTTGGAGGTATTTTAACCTCTTGCAGTTGGATCCACATCACCTACGTTAGATGAAATCCTAGAATACATGTATTAGCACTTCATGGAGATGATTAGATAAAAATATATATATAATTCTTTGTGTGGTTGGAATTTGAATGACCCTATTGGTCAACCCCTGCTAAGAAAATCCAAACACTCCACAACATCCCCTCAAAATAAGAGAAAACTCCATGTAGTTCTCCTAGTGTAGATATAATAGTGTATGTAAATCTAGGCCAACACTTATGTTACCCTTATCTCGATTGAAATAAAGAGAGGTAGGTATAACTATAGATAGAATAGAGATGGACCCTATGTGATAGTGATATAGTGTGATGTTCTTCATATGCTATATTGACTGCATTTGGCCCTTAATACCTCTAGCAATATTCTTATAAATTACTCTTGCTAAGTCATAATTCTATTACATATGGAGGCTTACGGTGTAGGAAGCTATACTTGTAAATCATGTTTGATTTCCATATACATATGTGGTGGTTACTTATATTAAAAAATTTGAATTTTTGTAAAACCCTATATATTACACAATCAAATGTAATATATAAATATCGAAGAGTTTTGGACAGGAATATTGATGAACAGGAGGAGGAGACTATCATAACCGTAATCAGAGAACTCTTTAATTATTGGATGATCCTGGACTAGGGAGCCTAGGTACTACAATCTGCTTCTAGGCACCTGTGTCTATGAAAAATGGCCATAACTTGAATCTTTTAGTGTCGCAATGTGCCCACTAAACTTCATTGTTGGTTGCATTTATGTCGCACAATGATCATAGAATTCACCTATAACCTACAAAGAGAAACATAACCTGCAAAACCCCAAAACACATCAAATCTTAAAAAGAATAAATGTGAATGGGGTGTCAGACCGACCCTGGAGGTCACCAAACATAGTAAACTTACAACGGAGTGTTGCACTACATCTCATACTCTATGTATTTTTTGTCCGTGTGTGTAGAAATTGTGCTTTGGGAAGATCTTGTGCAATATGCACTTGATAACGAGTAATAGATAAATGAAATAATGTAAATATATGCGTGGATGGAAAAATGAACTTCCCCTCCTATGCATGTATGTATAAAATGTAGTCCCTTGTCCCTTGAGTGAGTGATAGATGAATGCCTTTGATGCTCTTAGAATTTTTTTGGATGTAACCTTAGGCGGTGATCGTAGATTATTAGAGCTTGGTCCCTTATTATGGTCACATATTTTTGTATTTATATGATTACCTTAGTTGAATTTTATAATTGATAAATAAAAGGAATACCCACAAGAAAAATATATTCCCAAAAGAAAAAAGAGGACCACAAGAGGCGGGTAAGATACAAATAGTTTGAGGTCACCCAGAGGATATGAGGGCATCTAGGTGCTAGCATCCACACTGGGCGTTGGTATCTAGAGTAAAGAAATATAAAGTAATAAATATCTGACTTGGTTGTAGGGTGTATAAGGCCAAATAGAAAATAATAAACACAAACAAAATGCCAAATATATTTGTCAATTGCTAATTTTCTTGCTTAGGAATCATATGAATAGTGGTATGTGATTAGGACCTAGAAATGTACCCAAATGTGTGATTTTGTGTCTACAATTACTCTAATATATGTTCTTCTACTTTAATAAATTTTAGGATAGCCTTGATTTTTTTAGGAATGCAATTTGTAACCTATTCTCTTAAAAATGCCAAGTGAGTACTTACATGAATACTAATTTATTATATAGGATTTCGAAGGTTGAGTATCGCATTAAGTTCAACCTATAGGATAAGGAAAAACCCATAAATTATATTCACATTTAGTGAAAATTCATTGGAGGGTATGAGACAAGATAGAATAGGTTGACTCAAACCATATTATGGCATAGTCTTGTACTATAAAATTTTGTATACACAATTAACAATGTTCAATAAATATTCTATGTGAGATTCCTATGAGTAAAATGATACTTTAGTAAAATTCAACTGACTGAGTGAGAAATAAATTAGTTTGTAGAGTTAAGCAATTCATGCAAGAAATAGAATGATGTGTCAATTAGGCTTAGAAGGTGAGAGTAACTCATAATATAGGTATAAAGCAAAAATTTCCATTGTCAAAGGATTAGTTACAAAATTTATGTTTATACATTCCCCCCAAGTGTGAAATTTAGAATTTCATACTAAAAGGAAAAACATACATTAATTTCCACACACACGTTGATTTTTCTCAATTTTTGTTCTTGCGTTGGTGTTTGCACATTCCATGGTGAAACATGGAACATAAAATGTGGTCAATATGCATAAAGAAATTGAACTATAACTCAAATATGAATAATTTATGTAACTTTTAAAATCTAAATTTGCATAGTGCAGTAAAGAGACAAATCATAAAAGGAATAAACCTATATTCAATTTTTCAGGGAGGAGCTCCCATTCTTGTTGTACTTGGATATTATGATATTTAGGAGTTGCTAAATAATTGGGAGTAATCAGTGCCCAATTTTTCCATGAACTCTCATTAAAGATGTTGCATTTTAAGGATATTCACTTATATATTAGTGCATGCACTCTCATTATAGAATTTGTGTAAAATCTTCATAGATAATTGAAGATCTCGTTAGACACATTCAACACCATGGGTGAGAAGACATGGTTTTGTTATCGAGGAGATGGTTCATAGTAGAATACATTTGGTAGGTTAAAGGATAAATTCATATTAGCATAATAATGATAGATGTTGGAGCATAATTTAATGTGTGTATATAAATAAGTCTTGATCTAAACCCTTAACGAATGTATATTGTATTTATAATTTGGTTTAAAGTTAATAAAATTATAAATATTTTGTAGTTGGGATTTTTAACACGAAATGGTTATCCAAGGATAAATATTATCTCAATAGTATTTTGTTTATTTGTACCATTTAGTTATGATTTTTCTTACTTTATGTTTTAGTTTATCATAGCATGTTTTTCCTGAAGTCCCTACCATGTTCTATCAAAGCTAAGGTTGTGTTTCATGAGGGTTTTTGGTTGTTTATTTTTAATGGTAGAGAGATTATATATTTAGGCTATAGAACCTTAGATATGGGGGGTAGCACCATGATTGATATTTACTTGTTCGATGGAAATAAATTTAAGATATGGAAACTCGAGATGGAGGGCCTCTTTATAGAGAGAGAGATCATTGGATCGTCATGACACAAATAACATCTACATACTTGAAACATTAATATTGGTACAAGGTTGATAGAAAAGTGGATAGCACTATAAGGGATTATGATTCATACTCGGTGTTGTTGAATGTATTTAGTGAGAAATGTACAAAGGGTTTGTGGGAAAATTTGGCAGTAGTGTACCAAAAGGATACTAGAGGTAAATATAGTGTTCCAAAAAAAATCTAAATAAGTGTTTAATCTCTAGTAAAATAGGGAATTTCGAGAAGCATTAGAAGATGAAAATTAAAATTGAGCTTGTGTATAACCTATATTTTAGAGAATAAGCTTACATTGATGAAGGAGGTGAATTGTATCTTACATTTCTAAGTGTGCATGCATACAATTCTATATGGTTGATTTAAGAGTTTAATTTAAGAGTTTCGTATAGCAACCCTTCTTGAACCCAAATGAATAGTGTTCTTCAACTTTATATAGTATTTTATTCATGTACAATTCAGAAAGGCTTGTTTATCATGTTTCTATTTACCAACCTATCATAAGAAAATTCATGCACAATTTGAAAATGCCTTTTTATCGTACTTGTAGTTTTGTAACCATGCACAATTTGGAAAGACTCTGTAATATACTTCTATATACCAACCTATCATAAGAAAATTCAACTTATGAACTAGTATCTCATTGCCTTGTCTTTTTTGCAACCAAACATTTCAAAAATTATTAGGGATTCTATTCACAACTTTCATTTTTAAATCGAATTGGGTATGGTAGGTTGAACTCAAACTCAACCTAGTTCCCTAATATATCCATAAATTTTGATAGAAAAAAGGCCCCAAATTGTTTGGTCCCTATATGAGACAATGTTATTCAAGAATCTATGTTATCTTACTAGCTTGAATAATACATTAGCAATGCATGTAGCACAGTTTTTCTTCTTGTAATGTAAAAAATAACATCTTTGAAAATATATCCACAGCCAAATTGATACATTCATTACCTTTCTAATTTATTGGAAGTCGAAGAATGAAATCCATGCTCACATCTTGTTTGCACCCTAAACTAAAAACATAAGGGTTTGATATGATGTCTTCCTTATCTATTAATAGGTGTAAGAATGTTAAAGGTACAATATTTAAAATTAATTAATCCACATTAACCAAACAATTGAAAATATAGCTATTAACATGGTAAACAATAATAGAACAATGAAATATTTTTTTAAAACAAAAGGAAGGATGAATACATATCTGATTTGAGAGGTACAAAAGTAATTTGGGTGTGTATGTTGGATGTATAATATTTTGAGAATATGAAAATGCTTTGTTTCTAAAACTAAAATTACAAAATTATCTTGTACATAACCATACAAATTCTTATAGGGCATAATATGATTTAGTCATGGATTGTAGAGTCTTTGAATGGCATATGATAGGGTTATGTAACTTCTTATGCTCACCAATAGTTGGTAAATAAAATGTTTTTGTTACTAGGGCTTATAAGTGTTCAAGACCTTCCTATAATGATTTGCATTAGATTAAATCCTAGAATACATGTAATATCATTTCATGGAGATGATTAGATAACAAAATGATTAATATTTGTTTGGTTTGAATTTCAATGACCCTAGTGTTCAACCCCTGCTGAAATAATTCAAGCACTCCATTACATCCCCTAACAATAAGAGAAAACTCCATGTAGTTCTCCTAGTGTAGGCATAATAGTGTACACAAATCTAGGACAACCCTTATGTTACCCTTATGTATATTTAAATAGAGAGAATTTTAATTATGGTTTTTATTTGATAAACAAATCACAATAAAATAATAATAATAATCTTCCTATTTTGTTTGTACGGATGTATTCTTCAAATTTGAGTGTACAATATATAGTTTGATAATCTCCTAAATGCTAGGATTCAAACTCAATCATCAATCCCTTACATGTCTCAATTGTCTCCTTTATTCTCTCACCCAAATCTATCCTACGTGATTTAGTCTCACAAATCACTAAAATAACAAAATATAATATTTAAACTCACACATACAAATAATAGTATCCTATACACACTATGTGAGCACTAACTATAATATCCTAACATCCCCCCCCCCTAGTGCGAACATGGGGAAAACATTATCCTGTACGTTCTCATGTTTTACATATGGTTTTACAAATTGGCTAACCACCTACTAACACCAGTAGAAAGAAGGTTTTATAGTGGAACCAAAAACCACTCTGTAGAAGGTTTTCTAAGAGAACCAACAACTGACAAGAAGGTTTTCTAATGGAACCAACAACCAATCTGTGGAAGGTTTTCTAAGAGAACCAACAACTCAAAAGAATGTTTTCTAATGTTACCACCAATCATTTCATAGCAACGTACTTTTTAGTTCATATCACCTTATTACATTTAGGGTAAAATGCAAGAAATTGGTCACACATTGTAATTTTGAACAGGAATATACTTCTTTTCTTATTTTCACACAAAAGAAATTAAAACTCGCAACTAAAAGAATGCCAAAAATTGATTGTGTGGCCTTGTCACTTATAGATGGTGAGAGATCAATGATTGACCTTCTTCCTTTGTTTCCTCCTTCCTCCATTTCACCACTACTAACTTAGCTAGATTAAATCATTGAGATTGATAACAAATCAGGCATCAAGTTACACCAAAAATGCATCCAGCTTTTTGGTTGAAAATTTGGTCTTTAGACATAAACAATAGTTTAGGAGACTTTTGTCCCTCCTCTTTGTGGGAGAGTTTCCCATATTCACCAAAAATGGGGAAAACTACCCATTTACAAATATACAATCTAACAATACCTAGATGAGGATTTTGGTGTAAAGAATGTTTCCATATCTAGTTATTCTCAATATAGAAGATGAGAAATGTATAGAATTTTTTAGAAAAGAAAACAATAGTTAGAATGAGCAAGAATGGTAAAGAGAGGCACAAAGTTCAGCTTATCCACCTATCAAGAACACGAGTATTCTTCTTGATTATGAAAAATTTCTCGCTATTGTAAGAGAAAGGGGTGAATAAGGTAGCACATTTAGGTATAGAGACTACAGAGTAACACCTTACGTATGCATGCATGAGACTTCAAGAAAAAATGAATTAGTATATTAGAAAATCCATTAGATATAGATGAAACAAACACAAATCTTTTCACACTTTAGAAAATGAATTGAACACATAGCTTCTATATCCTAATATACCAAATTCAAATTCACAATTACAAGGAATAGAAATGAGAAGAACATAGATAATAGAGGGAAACATATTCTTCAAAATTGATTCAAAAGTTATATATCATTACATCCAAGACACCAAAATCCAACAAGTCCTTTACAATGAAGAAAAAGCCTTATATAGGCAGAGGGGAGGTTATAACCAAGTTTATTAATCCACTCATCTATTAGTTAATTGATAACACTTAATTAATTAATTACATGTGTTAGCTTTACTTACAATCTTATGTTTTCAAAATGATAAAGTTAACTTTCAAAATACAACGACTAGAAATAAATATTGTTAAGTACTAGAGGAAGGGCCACTTGGGGGAGGTGTAGTTGGGGTCTTCACTTTAAGCATGATGGCCTTGAATTTTGACGAAGCACTAGCAATCTCCATGACTTTGGGAATAGTAGTGTTTGTTGTAGAATTCAACCATCTTCCCAAAGAGTATTCCATTTCCTTTCCAATGCTTCCATTCTCTACCAAGCCTTTGGTGTCCTCTACGAAAACATTTTGCAACTCAATGATCTGGAATTTTTTTGTTGGTGACAATCTTGGCCTTGAATAGATCTTACTTTATTAGTGCAATGAAGTTTCCCTTGACTTCATCCATAGTATACATTTCTATTTAATTTTCTATAAACTTGACACCTAAGAGCTTGTAAATCAGCCAAAATCTCATTTTTAAAAGCTTCACTTTTCTGTACCATTATTTTGAGTTCAATGATTTCTTCTTCAAGTACTTTGATCTTCCATTCAACACTGAATGCCCATTTCCTAAATATATTATTCTTTTGATCATAAAAAATTTTGTGAGAGAGGAGGATTTTTCACCTGTTGTTTGCATTATTCTTAGATCTTGAATACACTCTAGCCACAGCTTGAGCTCCTTCTCATATCATGTGATCACTGAATCAAATTGGCTTTCAGACAAAGAAATGTTATCATATACTTTGTAAGCCTCATCAATGAAATTCAACCCAAAAACCAACATCCCTTCCACTAAGGCTTCAGTTTCCCTACCATAAGTAACATGTTATGTATCTCCTTAATGGACTTGACATCTTATTCAAATAAAATAGTGGGAGGAGGCATTAATGAGAGAGGAGTTGGGTCAAGAAATTTCTCACCTGAGATAAAAGACTTGATAAAGTTAGAAATGAATTCAATATGTTCTCCCAACTATTCCTGAGTTTTCTTTCCTTTTTCCACTCTCTCGATTACTTTAGAAACAATTTATTTCAAATTATGAACCTTTCCCTCAGGAGTAGATTCACCAAGTAGAATTCTAGTTAGTTTTAGATCTGTAATAATGATATCTCTTTAGTCATTTTCTTCCCTTGGTTTTTATATCTCCGAAAACTGCTGACCCTTTGAATTAGAAACCATCATAGAAGTAGTCTTGGCATTTTTAGCAGGAGGAGTGGGAGTTGTACCAAGGAGGGAAGCTACATCATCAAAACATGGAGCAACAACTTGAGAATATGCCTTCCTTTTCCTATTTTCAATCATGGGTTGGACCCATGTGAAGTAATCGCTAAAAGGTGGAACAAAAAGTGGGTTGAGTGCAAGTGTATTAAGAGAACCAAGAGTTTCAGTATTAGATAATTCAAGAGTGAGTGTTTCAAAATGGAGGAAGACACTTCCTTGATTGGTGATCTAGGCTTGGAGATTCTCACCTGCCTAGAGTCTAGCTATATGATTTTTACTTCATCTTCCTCATCTTCTTCTTTCTCAGTACTCCCTCCTTCATAATCACTCTCTTCATGTTCTTTGGTTTCCTTTTCTTCTTCTTCTAAAGGCTGATTTATTTTTTCAATTACTTGGACTTCTTATGTTGGTTCATGAGTTATTACATGTTCTACTTCCTTTTCAACTATCTCTTCAATCCTCTTAATCATTTTAGCCTTATCATTTTTAGAGTACTCTTTAGTTCCATATTCTACATGCAAAGGAGGAAGATTTGATTGAGTTTACACCTTTGTGAGTGCAAAAAAAAACCTCCTTATGTGATGAAGAGGCTTCTTGAGGGGAATGTTGTGTCAAACCTGTCATGTATGATTTCATCTTCTTATCAAACCAAACATTTTTCCTTACCAAGATTAGATTAATTATTTTCAAAAGATCATCTTTATCCTTTTGAAACCAATTAATGGTGAGAAGAGGTGTGTGTTAAATAGTTTTTATATATTTCAAGAGAATACAGATATTCATTGTCATTTGGTAAATCCTCTGGAACTTTATATATTTTGTAATATTTGATTTGTTTGTAGAGAAATCTTGCCAAAATACCTCCTTCTTACTTCATAGTCATCAAATCAATCCTCCCAATAGTCATCAAGAGTGGAAATATGATTGTAATTCATTCTCAAATGATTATAGATTGAAACCCTTTGAATCAAAAGAATACCTCTTATGAAATGAGTAAAATTTTTAAATCAGCAATCATTTTTTTCCACATTTTTGAGCATCCAAAGTTTGTTCCGCAAGTATAATCCCCCAAAGAGATTGTGAATTGGATGCATGTGGCCTTCGTATCCCTACATGTCTTGTGCAACATGTCTAATTATCTGTAAACTTCTATAAGAAAATAACTTTTTTATTTGCAATACATAGGTATTTTTGTTTGGTGCAACCTTTTAAATCTAGCTAACCTGATATATGAAAATATCCTAAACTAAATGAATAGGCTGCCATATGTTGAAAATCAATTATTTTTCCTCAGTAGACCACCCTTTTCAGTTGTATTTCCCTCCAAGAGTCTAACTATATACATGATAAAGACATCATTCACACTTCTAAAATGGAATTTGTTTTTTTTCAAAGACAAGTTGGGGATAATAGTCATAAAATGGTTGGTTTTTCTTATCCTCTTGTGGAGACAATACCACTCATGCCCTGTAGGCTAAAATTATGTACATCAAATAAGAGTTCATGTAGAAAGTCTTTGCTTTTTTGCACACCAACCAACTTTTCATTGAGAATCTCATAGATCATTTTCTCCCCAGCTTAGGTTTTTTTTTTCCCTCACAAATAATATTGATCAAGACACTCATTCAGAATTGAAAACTCATCTATAGAGGGGAGACCCATTAATCCAGAAAAAAAAAAAAGTGATCATATCATATAATTATTCTTTAAAATTATGTTCTATACATGACTTTTATCAGTTTGGAGGCTCCTCTCTTTGGGGTTTTAAGTCATGATTTGGGTATCATTGCCTTGTGTTCAAAGATATTTTGAGATCTGTACTGAGATAGAAAGATAAATTTTTCCATGATTGGGATTATAAAGGATGCATTAATCTAATTAATATCCAATTTGGCAATAAATTGGCCTTGAGGGTCTTTTATTTATTTTGTGTCAGTATCAAAATGAGAAGTTAAAGCAAAGAAAGTATCTGATCACTGAATAGAGAGGGGGAAGGTGGTAACATAAAGAATCCCTTTGTCCTTAATACATTTGGGTTTATGGGATTAGGAGTATCTCCATAAAACACGTCCCCAAAATATCATCTAGGTTCACATGTCATATGTCATTATCCCTAATGTTAGGCACAAAAGTTTCAAGAGAAGAAATATGAGCATATCATCGTACTAGAAATTCATGGTAGCAGGAAAAGGGAAGGCACTTCAAAAGGATAGTGCTTAATCAACGAATTTCAAAAAAAACATGACAGTTAGGGGAAAAAACTCAATTTGACATCAAAATAAATTCAAGAGGCTCTGGGATGACTTACCTTTATCACAGGAATAATGGCAGTCCCTTTAGAAACTTAATGTGATGGCTAGCAAAATGAGTGAACTACGACTAGAAACATTCATGAGGGTATGGACATAGTGCACATTAGAAAATCCTCAATGTCCAATGGTAAAAATGAGTTACTCTACCCCCCTTTTATGTTTTTTAATTCAAAAATGACTAGGTAAATGATCAATTAGGGTTTTTAGAGTGTTTTAAGAGAGTGGAATGGTTCATGGAATAATTTACTCATTTTTTCCCTTTACATTGTAGATATGATGAAGAATTTGGGTAAATGAGGGCATGATGGAACAAGGGACAAGAGGGGCTCAGACTTTTGAAGTATCTGTAATACATACAAAGGATTTACAGTGTGGAAAATACATGTTTGTGGGGAACAGAGTGCCAAGTGGAATACGGGTTGCAAGTTCACCAAGTATCCACATCTCTACAATACAAAGAAACACTTGTAGAGTTAAGGAAAGGTTTTGCGGGTCAGGAGTGAATGCAGAGAATACGGAGATGTGGGGAATAGAGGCCCAGGATGACCAAGGTTCATGAGTTCCTAAAATACCTAAAACCTACGCAATAAAAAGGACATAAAGTTTAGTACATATACAACGGGTTTTTGGGGAACATAAGGCCCGCAAGAACAAGGGGCTCGCGGGACACAAACATCTAAAATCACCGCAACACAAAGGAAAAATAAGTTCCCCAAAACATTAAAACTTCTACACAAATAAGAAAGAGAGTATTTCGGGAAAAGTGGCAATGTGGAGAACTGGAGGCCCAAAATAACATGTTCCATTTGTTCATCCAAATCCGGAAATAGTCGCAATATAAAGGAAATGACCCAAAACAAAGGAAATAGCCACAATAAAAAGGAAATGATGCATAGGTGTGGAGGTCTAAGATGGTAGATCTAAATAATACAAGTCTTGGTGAGGCCATAAAGTGTTAATGTAATCTGAGATCAAGAAAAATGCCACAGTTAAGGAGAGCAGATGTCAATGCTCCAAAAGAATATATCAAGCCTTTGAATTAGCATAATATGTACAGAAATCTCTTCCATGTATAGTTGTCCATCATGATATGACAGAAATATGAAATGCTAGTGTGAAGTGGTTGGAAATAATGTCTAATTAGAATGTAGATTTTAATGACGAACACTAAATTCAAATCCTCATGTGCAGGTATACGACTAGACCAAAGGTTCTCAGTAGGAAAAAACAAAATATTATCTTGAAAAAATAATAGCTTTTACACTATATACTATTTTGCACTTACAAAACTATCACCTATAGGGAAGAAGAATAACATCAGTCCCCCTACGCATTATTTACACCATCAAAACAACTTGATTTTTTCAATTTTTCTCAAAAAGTACGATTTGGGTTGATCTGATAATTTGATGTATTATTAGAGCATGTATATCTTCAAACCTAATAAATCTTACAAAACCCCAGAAAGTAAAAAAATAATTATGACATGCTTTGTAAAAGGGTTTAGCTAATTTGTTAGATACATTTTTTATTCACAAGACAAAGGAAAATGGCTCTGCCCCTTAACTTATATAAAAAATCCAAAATTGATTTATCTTTCTCTAATACCAAATGTTAATTATGGTTTTATTTGATAAACCAATCACAACAATAAACACAAAAAACAATAATAATCTTTAAATTCTATTCATACGGGAGGTATTCTTTTCAAAGTTGAGTGTACAATATATATTTTTATAAGCTCCTAAATGCTAGGAGTCAAACTCAATCATCATTCCCTTACATATCACAACTGACTCCTTTTTCTCTCACCCAACTTATCCTACATGATTTTCTCTCACAAATCACTCAAATAATAAACTATATTATTTAAACTCACACATACAATAATATTATCATATACACATAATGTGAGCACTAACTATAATATCCTAACAGAGAAGTGGGTGTAACTATAAATAAAATAGAAATGTACCATATGTGGTAGTGATATAGTGTAATGTTCTTCATATGCTAAATCGAATCCCTTTTTCTCTTAATACATTTGGCAATATTTTTTTGATTTACTCTTGTTAAGACATAGTTTTATTACCTATGGAGGCTTGTGGTGTGGGAAGCTAGACTCGTAAATCATGTTTGATTTCTCTAGACCTATATGGTAGTTACTCTAATATATGTGCTACTATTTTAATAAACTATAGGAGAGCCTTGAGTGTTTTAGGAAGCAATTTTTATTATACTCTCTTGAGAATTCCAAATGAGTTCTTACATGAATAAGAACTCCTTAAATAGGATTTCATAGGTTACGTATCGGATTAAGGTTGACCTATAGGAAAAGGAAAAACCCATAATAGATATTTAAATTTATAAAATATTCATTGGAGGTTAGGAGATAAGACTGTATAGGTCGACTCAAACCATACTATGGCCTAATCCCACACTATACAATTTTAGATACACAATTAACAATGTTCAAGAAATATTCTATGTGAGATGCCTATGAGTATGACAAAGCATATAACTATGTCCCATTTTTTTAAATTTTTAGTACTTTCATAAAAATATGTCCAACAACCAAAATGTTACCAAACACATATTAAATAACCAAATATGTATTTTTAAGAGCTTATAAATACCAAGGTGAAGGGCATCCAGAATTTACCTGATTTTTTATACTTTTAATAGTATTTTTTAATATTTATTTATAGTCATATTTTAAAATATTTTTGGCCACCAAGTGGGACACACTTATATGCTTTGATATGATCTTCAACTAAGTGGGTTAGAAATAAATTAGTGTGTAGAGATAAAACAAGTCATGCAAGAGAGTGAAGGATATGTCAATTAGGCTTAGAAGGCACATGTAAGTCATAATATATGAATAAAGCCAAAATTTCCATTGCCAAAAGATTAGTTGCAACATTTATATTTATGCATTCCCCCCAAGTGTGAAATTTATAAAGGAAAAACATACATGAGTGTGCACACACAATTTTACTTTTCTCAATTTTTGTTCTTGCATTGTGTTTGCAAATTCCTTATTGAAACCTAGAACATAGAATTGTGTTAATGTGCTAAAATAAATTGAACTATAACTCAAATATCAATTATGTATGTAACTTTTAAAATATAAATTTTCATAGTGAAGTAAAGAGGCAAATCAATAACGGAATATACATATTCAATTTTTGATGGAGGATCCCCCATTCTTGTTGTACAAGTGGATATTATGATACTTTTGAGTTACTAAAGCATTGGGAGTGATCGGTGCCCAATTTTTCCATTCACTCTCACTAGAGATGTGTCATTTTAAGGATATTTATTTCTATATAAGTGTGTGCACTCTCGTTATAGAAGTTGAAAATTCATATAGAATTGAAGACCTTGGGAGACATGTATTCAACACCATAGGTTAGAAGATAAGGTTTTTTTGTTGATGAGATGGTTCGTAGTAGGATAGCTTTGATAGGTTGAAGGAGCAATTTGTATTATCACAAGAAGGATACGTGTTGGAGAAAAATTGAATGTGTGTATATAAGTCTTGATATAAACTATTGAAGAAGGTATATTGTATTTATAATTTGGTTTGAAGTTAACAAAATTATCAATATTTTGTGACTGGGATTTTAGCTCGAAAATATTATCCCATGATAAATATTATGTCAAGTATTGTGTTTGTTTGTACCATTTAAATCTATTTTTTCCACTTTTATGTTTTAGGTTACCATACCATAGTTTACCTCAAGTCCCCATTATGTGCTATCAGATATAATGGTGTGTTTGATGAGGGTTTTTTGTTGTTTATTTTTAATGGTAGTGATATTATAGGTTCAGGATATATAGCCTTAGATATGGGGGGGTAGCACCACGATTGAGATTTACAAGTTTTATAGAAACCAATTTAAGATATGGAAACTCGAGATGGAGGGTCTCTTGATAGAGAGAGCTCATTGGATCGTTGTGACACAAAAAAAATCTATAGAGTTCAAACATTAAGAGTGGTATAGGGATCATATAAAATTGGATAGTACTATAAGGCATTGTGATTCATACTTGGTGTTGTTGAATGTATTTAATGATAAATGTAAAAAAAAATTGTGGGAATAGTTGGAAGTAGTGTACCAAGAGAAGAATAAAATCAAATATTTTGTTCCAAAAAATAAATCTAAATAATTGTTCAATCTCTAGTAAAACAGGTAATTTCGAGAAGGATTGGAATCTGAAAAATGCAATTTAAGATTATTTATAACAAATTGAAGGGGCTTGCATGGATGAAGGAGGTGGTGTGTATCTTGCATCTCTAAGTGTGCATGTATTCAATGTTGTATGGTTGATCAAAGAGTGTCATATAGCAGTGGGGTGATCTTAGAGGAGGCTAAATCTAAATCCATATGGAATTATTAATATGGAAAGGATATTTTATAAAGTCTATTTTTAGATGATAAATTGAAAACTGATGTGAAGGTAATGAAACATTTAGAAGTGGTTAGTAGGAGCCAAAGGTGTTCCTAGGAAGGATTAATTGAAGCATCAGGTCTGAAATTCTCATAGCAACTTGATTTGAGGTTGGATTGTGCAAGAGTAGGAAATTACTTGTAGTAGGAGGATTTCATGTAAGTTCAGCTTGGATAAGGAATGGTCCTAGAGGAGATATCATGATAGAGGGATATTTTGGTGTCAAATTTTATGAGACGGAACTCTTGATATGGAAATATCTTAGAATCGGTCTAGCAAGTGCATAAAATATTGTCATGGTGGATTTATCACTATTACGGGATCTTAAATTGGGAGATGAAGTTTACATGGATGTGGCATGAGGAATATTCCTCATTAAATATCATTATAAAATGAAGTATGACACCACAGAGCACTTTGTCTCATGATAACAAGACCTCTACATAGATGGAGCATGGTAGAAGATTCACAAGATTGCACCCGAGTGAGACTTTTGTTAGATTGGATTAGAAGTATTTCTAGGAATATATTTCATAGAATTAACACCCTTGTTGCTTTTGGTTTTAGGAGAAATTTGTTCATGGAGGTGTCTCCCCATAAACACATTGGAACTCTCTATGGAGCAAGGTTGGAGGAAATTTTAATGCATTGACATCCTGGAATATTTATACATATATGAAAGAACATTGAGGTTGGAATTTTGCGGTGGAATTGAGGAGATGTCACCCTAATGGGATATTATGAATAATTGGGTGTTGATAAAGGATTTTTGAGGAAAATTCACCTCAACAACATATCAGTGACATAAAAATGAGTCGATGTAGAGTTGAGATATCTTTTCAACGACATTTTGGAGATGTTGCGGGAGAAAAGAGAAGATTTAGAGGTGTCTCCTTATATATATCTCAAAGAATTTATAGGTTGACATGATAGAGAGTGGAAAAATATACCAACCCAACTATATCTTGGAGGAGCTAATTCTAGGTCATGATAGCATCAAAGTGAGACATAGCCCTATTAGTATGTTGAAGTCTTCTAAAGAAATTTCAACCAGAAATTTTATAAAACATAAGATTGGTTTAAGGACATGAGGAATATTTTTTGTAATTTCAAGGGGAGGCCTTAAGTTTGCAATGATTTGGAAATCCCTGATATCACACGAGTACTAGGAAAATTTAGCAAAAGTATGTTTACTTCAAGCGTGGAAACTAGGAACATGGAGGAGTGAATCTTTATGGATATGTAGTAAACTATATTCCATGATTTTTATATCAATGGGAGTACTTATACAACAAGATGTTAGGGAAAGAAAGGTATTTCTCTATCAATCTTGTATAGTGATGGTATAGAGGGAGAATATAGGTGAATGTAACAGATTCATTAACAAAATGCAATGTGTGTCTAGGTGATTACTTTATATAGATAAAATCTAGGTTTAGTAGTCTTCTGTTATTAAAGAGTGAGTTCATGGTATCTCTCATGAAAGTATTCAACAAGTGGGAGGTTATTGTAATATGTGTCTCATTCTTCCATGCAGTGGAAACTTGGCTATTTTGAGTGGTTTTTAATAAAGTATAGAGTGGCTCCTAATATTAGTGTAAGCTATTATTAGCTTGTATTTCAAGTCTTTGAAAAAAATTAGGGATATTTGTTTAATATAAAATTTAGGCTATGTCCTCAGGAGACTTGTGTTGAAAGAAAGTTTTATTTTAAGAAGATGTAGATATATATAAGTGCATGTTATCTCACAATAGAATCATTTGAAAAATGATGGGTAGTTAAAGAGTTTTGGATACACAATCAAGACCATGGGTTGGAAGACAAGGTGGTGTTATCAAGGATATGTTTCAATGTAGAACATCTCAAATAGGTTGAAGGATCAATGTGGATTGGTATGGGAATGTTATATGTTAAAGCATGATTGAATATTTTATCTAAGTTTTGATGCAAATATTTGAATATAGTATATTTTATTCATAAGATTGTTTGAAGTTAATACAATTATCAAAGTTTTGTTGTTGTGTTTTTATCACCCAAAAGTGGGTGAAAGCACAATACTCTGTCCCACTTGATGTTCTAAAAACATGAGTAGGAGTTTGGGTGGGTTGGTATTTAAGGGGTGTTCATGCGAACACCCCCTTTTCATGAAAACTCTTTTCCCAAACTGCCACAAAAACGTGTTCGCACAAAGGGGGTTCGGGAAAACACCATTCACGTGAACTCCCTATTTATATATTTGTGGTGGCACTGAGGTTCTCACTTTTTCCTCCGCCACGGGTGTCTTTTGCATGAAGGATGATTGCCTGAATGCCTCTATTCAATAGGTCACCACTCATCCCAGACCAACATCACCTGCACCAGGCTTTTATAATAGTTCTTTTGTAAAAAAAAGTTATAAATGTTACAAGGAACCTAATTGGTTTTAATATTGCTTTTTTGTAAAAATTGGTCTTCCCTATAGAATATTAAAATCCTAGCTAACAGTAAATTAAAACCATATCTAATAAGCAATAGTGAGTGAGCCTGAGATGTAATTTCTCTCTAATCCCTAACTATGCAACCAATCCCCAAATTACACTTCAATCCCCATCTTAAATCTCTTGTATCATGACCAGGCTTCAAAAATTTTGGTGTTCATTTTGCATCATGAGTATGTTGTGGTCTTCTTTCAATGTGCTTATTAAGATGGAAATTTCCTTTTTAAGGAACCTAGCAGAGCATTCCTACTTATTATTGTTTAACAGAGTGTTCATTTTGCATTGAAATAAATGCAAGTATGTAACCAACTGTGATTTTAACCTGAATAGGAAAATATGGATTCAAGTTAATATATATACCCATACCAGTCTGAAGTCACATAAGAGTTAAATCCTACAACTAAGAAAAAGAATAAATTTTAACATCCAATTTCCTAAGAGGAATGCTAGTTGCACTTCTATTCAAGTACTAACAAATTTCAAAAATTGGATACAAATTTCACTTCAATCCCCAACTACTGTCATTCTTGACTTCACAAAAGTTCTATGATAATCAACTACTATGCCTTTTTTTGTTATATCAGTTCAATCCTCCAACCAAGTGGAAGTCCATGACAAGATTAATACTAGACCTACATTTACTCTTTTCCATGTCAACATGACTTGGGATCATGCAAGAAAATCATTTAAAGAGAAGACAAACCCAATAAGCATATTATTCTTGTCATTTATCTATAATTATATCTACAATTAAGTTTATCTTGATTTGAACTACACATGATGCTCTTCGTCCAATGTAGAAAAAATTATATCAACATGAGCTCGCTTGATGTCATTTGATCCAAATAGTTTTCTTGTGGAACCTTATACAATTAGAGCAGGTAGAAGCATAAGAGTGTACTAATACTAGTATTGGAATTCGATTGATTTAGCTTTGATTGTGTTCATGTATAAATTAGGAAATCTATAAGAATTGAAACTAAACACCTAAGAGTTTCAAAGATTTAAACTAATCTAACAAGAACCATCAAGATAAGATCTTAGGGCTAATTTTTCTTATCCATCGTCACTGCTCAAACTGTCCCCGCATGAATCCTGCTCCACCCTCTTCCTCCATTCCTCCCCTTGCCCACACCACCTCCATTCCCCCACTGCTTGAAAGGAAGATTGAAACTACTTCGTCTAGCAGGAAAAGGAAGGGCATGAAAACTAAGATCCCTACTTCTCAGAGGGTTCTTAGAAGCCACAAAGACCTCGAGCTTGCCGAGAACCTCCTGCACATCAGCCAACCGATGGAGGAGCCTAAGGAGGAGGATTTGATGGTCAGAGTGGGCAGAATGGAAAAGGAAATGCAAGAGCTTAAAAGGGTTATCAAAAATATGGAAAAAGCTAAGGGAAAAGGAAAAATTCAAAATGATGATGAGGAGGGTGTTATTGCTGAAGTTTTCAAGAAGCTACAATCTTTGGATGGCAGAATGGGAAATGCAAAAATTCATAATGACTGCATCCTATCTACACTTAAAAGTATTTACAATTTCATCGAACAGCATGTTCATAGTGTATGCAGCCTCACCGGGATTACTGAAGACATTTGGGGCCCCAAAGAGAAAAGAGATATGGAAATTGCTCAGGCGGGTCTGAAAGACCCTTCTCAAGCCATAGCCATTACATTCTTTGTCTCACTGTAAACGATCAAAACCAAGATTGACAGGGCTATCAAGTAAAGTGGAGCTGTGTTGTTGTTTACTGGCTGCGAAGTTGCTGATGACTGGCGGATCTGATGTTGTTTTTTGGCGGAGATACTCTATGATAGATATCTCTTGTTTTTTTTTTGATCTCTTTTGTTGTTTTTTGGATCATTGTACGTCTGGATCCTTTCTATTAATATGTTGTTTTATCTAGCTGATGAGCCCTCTGAGGTTGGTTTTTTTTCCCTTCTCTGGGTTGTTTCTCCCACTTCTGGTATCTGGCTTTTGAGCCCTTTTGTATACAGGGTATAGTCCCTTCAAAACTATTTTCCCTTAATAAAAAAATAAAGATAAGATCTTAGGGAGGCTAATTTCTTTAACATGCATATAAATTTGAAAACAATCAAACAAACATGCCTAAATCAATCTCTACTCTTTGAATGCTAACTTTGAAATGAACCTACGAAGATCCTTAGCAATAAAATATGATTGTTAGTATGATCCCAAGGTTTGAGAATGAAGTCTCACCAATAATGGCTTCAAGGCCATATGGCTCTTCCCATATTACTCAAGCTTGAGTTAATGGATGCACTATGAAGATATTAGCTCAATATAAATGGATAAATGCTCAAGATCCTAAATGCCTATAGTTTATGCTAGAAGAGGAAAAAATTTCTAAGAAATGAGGAGGAGGAAGGTTCTATTTATAGGTTTCCTATTCCAAGAATGGTATGATTTTTGTGTATGTGGGACAAAAGGTAATTCCAAAAATCACTTTTTTCAAGTCAAAGCACTTTTTGACTACAATTAGAAGGTAAATAATCTTTAAAGATTAATTAATAATCCCAAGTAAGCTTAGGAAGCTTTCTGGAAGCATCTGGAGGAGGTTTTGATAGTTTTTTGATGTTAAAGAAGTGGGATTTAGACAATAATAAGGTTTATTAGTTAAATGTAAGAAATGAGGCTTAATCAATGTATAGTAGTTAATTAAGAGGATTTTACAGGGAAAGAGAGCTTAATTGACGAAGTATCGTCAATTTGTGGGAAATCGAATAGTTAGTGCAATGTTAATAATAAGATTGATTTGATAAAATTATACGTGTCTAAATTTTCCCCTCTTTGGGTGGGCGTAAGCTACACCACTTCAAATATAGTAGACAACAGAGACAAATAAAATTTTGATGAAGTGGAAGAAAAATTAATAGATTGAAGGATTCCCCATCAAGTGTCGATGGGGTGATGGAAGAGGTCAAACAAAGATTGAAAAGAAGAAGAGAAAGCTCCAAAGGAGGGGAAAATTCCCATCGTAATGGGATATAGACGATGAGATACCTAATATTGATATAGAGAGAAGAAATTCCTTTGTTGACACATCCTATAAAAAGGTTGTAAGGGGCCTTGCTAGAGTGTCGAAGGGCAGTCAAGAAGATGAAGGAAGTGAATAGAAGAAGTGAAGGGTGGAAGATCCTCCTAGTAAAGGAGTAGAATAGTGTGAAGAGAAGAAGAAAGGAAGCCATATTAGTCTTGTTAATACTTAGTACTAAGTACCCAAGAAATCTAATTCTCAATCTTTCATTTTCGTTTCTCATCTTCCACGTCATATTGAATAACCAAGTTGATAAGGGAGCTTCCCTCTTCGACAGAGATGCACAAAAAATTTAATATTTATATTGGAAGCAATGTGTGTAGATGTAGAGGAAGAATTAAGAAGTTGATTTTGATGGAGAGAGAAAGGGGAGAGAAGAAAAAAATTATGAGGAAAGGGGATTGAGAAAACATCCATCCAGTGGTGCATAAACAACTTAATTTTGATCATATTGCTAGTAGTCTTCATCATCAGTCCTTATTAAAAATTTAAGCATATGACAGAAGTGCAGAATGACATGAAAATCCATATTACTAATAAATTTCCATTTCTAAAACACCAACTCCATGCAACATATAGAATGCAATGCAATATGAAAAAGTAAACAAGCCATCCTAACAGGGAAACAACTACAAACACACATACTTAAACCAACAACATTTAAGATAGTTTCACAAATGTTTTGTTATCGAGCTTCAGTTCCCAAAATTTTGTGTGTAATGAAAAGGGTTAAAAGTGGTGCCTCAAGCAAGGATACATGCGAGGGGAAATATGGTAGAAGCAAGGGTCCAATAAAAAATAATTAGTGCACTACAAAACAGTACCAGGCAACTCGTTGTGCCAAGATAGTACAGATGGAACAAGCAGACCATCTTTGTTAATGGGGTAGATTCAAATCACCTGCAAATTATTGTTACAAAAATAAGGAAAAACATAAGCAAGTTATAATTTGAATACAATATTTTTGACATAGGATTCAACTGTGTGCTAGAGTTTGGCCATTTTTTTTTAATTTTTATGATTTTTTGGATTTTTAATGATTTTTTGGATTTTTAATGATTTTGTAGGTTTTTTTTGAAAATATTGATTTTTTTATTGTTTAGTATTTTCTATTTATTAGAAGAAGTTACATAAGGGAAGATTGCCTGAAAGCAAGAAAAATGCCCCAAGGAGAAAAATGGTTGCTAGGTAGCAAAAATATGCCCCAGCGGGGCAAAAGCGGATGAAAAATGAGTTTTTATTAAAAATAAATATTGAAGCAAGTGATAGAAGAGGTTAGAATGATAATAGCGGTCAAATCACACCCCTCAACCATCATGGCGAATGAGAGCGCATCACAGTGGGGTAAAAAAGACCATATATACCCCTCCAGGGGGTTAAATCATCGCAAGTAATTCATTTCTTACCGAACCTTTCCCAAATTACTATTGACCTTTTCTCTAATCCTTAAGATAGATGGCACAAGTTTAGAGGTGTAAAAGACGAGCAGACACAGTCCGAGATTACGTGTTGATGTATGGTGATGGACCCTACGTGAATACCGTATCCATCTTGTGTTTTTATTTATTAGAATTGAATGTCATTTATTAGTGTGTTAGGGGGGCGATAACATATGTGTGAACTTTAGGGGTGGGCATACATTATCGGGAGTGCACAAGCATTGGTATGGCATATGCGCACTGGTGCATATGTTGATAGGGCATGCCAACTCTTGGGGAAGGGGGGACAAATACGCCTATGCTGAACCGTAAGAAGGGGCATGCATGTGTTGAATATGGCACGTAAGCATCGGAGTTTAGGTAGACAAAGGGTTGCACGTGCATGTGTTAGGATGAGTGTGTAAGCGCTGGAAATGGGGCATATGTATGCTAAGCATGCATACGCTAATAAGAGAACACACGCATCGCTATGGGGGTGCATGCATGGAAGATGGGTTTTGGGAACACTTAGAATAAAAAGGGAAAGTGTTAGAAGAATATAGGGATGAATAGGCCAACTATTAGATGATATTAGATAGAAGAAATTCTAATGTGTAGGTTGCATGATCTTGCAGATGCAGCTACCTGCCTTAAAGGCATGGGAACGACACAGCAAATTAGCCAACTTTAAGGTGACCTTCTCGTGACGCAAGAGGGCTTATTTAGACATTCCCATATATGTTAGAGGGCTTAGCTACATGACGCAGATACCACATATCACCTTGGACCACAACCTCCTTATAGCTTTAATTGAGAGGTGGTATAGCGAGAGCTTCAGCTAATGTTTCAATCTCGTGACTAGCGAGATGAATATTACACTTGAGGATGATTGGAGGACTTTGAGAGTGCCAATTCAAGGCCAATTGATAGAGTACAAGGATTATGCGGCCTAGATTACAGATATTTTGATGAAGATCTTTGGTGTAGATGAGATACCTCGATGGGGTTTGATAGTTCGGATGCATCAGTGTTTCACATATCTGAGGTTATCATGTGTACCATTGTATCTCATGGCACTTTTCATTAGCATTCTACTTACTAAAAAGATAGGTACATCACTTCCCTTAGATCTGATTGGTGTGTGTTATATAATTTCTCCCCTCAAGAAAAATTAGAAAACCATGACCAATCACAGAGAAAAAGTGAGGGATCGATTCAGTCATGGGAGTTCATGTTTCATGCTTAGACCATGCAAATCAATGAAGCAATCTAAGAAAATTACAAAGGATTTTGGGAAATGAAGAAGCTCTAAAGTTTTAAAATCCAACTTCGGAGGTGTGGTTGTTCAGAGGTAGGTCGAAGGTGAATTTAGAGACTCTATAGAAAGAAACACGGAAAAGGAAAAGAAAATTCCAAAACTCGAAGTCTGAAATTCAGACTTTGGGATTTTGGGATTTCATAGGTTCCATGTGCCAAGTGAAAAATCTAACCCCAAAATCTGAAACCCCCAAAACCTGAAATTCTGAAACCCGAAATCCCAAAAAACTCTGAAACCCTGAAACCTGAAACCCCTAAAAAGGAAAAGGTTTAAAACTTGAATTTTTGAATTTTGGACTTCAGAGTTTTGGAATTTCAGAAGTTTTTGCTTGAGTAATGAATAGTGTCACGCAACATGGTTTCCAAGTTTGAACTCTGAAGTCCAAATTTCAAACTTCAAAGGTTCGACATTTCGGAACTCTCAAGCCGACTTGAGTGATGAACAGTAACCTGAACTCCAAAATCAAAATGCCTGAAGTTCCAAATCTTGAAAGTCTGAAATTTCAAATTTTGGAGGATGCGATGCAATTCGGAGTCTGAAAAAATAGGGCCAACCACTCAGATTTATTACAGTATGGCACCTTCATCTTCAGATGGCCATAAATTTTGACTGGAAGCTCATATTTGTGCAAAAATAGACTTTTTGGAAATACCTCAGTGTCCTCTATAAAACTATGGTTGGTTTTCTTATTTTTATAGAGACTAAGTATTTAAAAATTAATAAATACAATCTGACATTTTAGAGGGTGTTTCCAGTTTTCTCACCTACCAAAATGATGAGGTATGGTTTTCCTTTCTTCTCAAACAAGGTAAAATACATGGAGGCATGGGTTTTTCAGTGGCACCCATCACTGTTTCAGGTGATTTTAATGCATTTTGGGGTGGTTGAATCAATATTTTGAATTCCTTATCTCTCCCTTATCTCATTCTTCCTATATATTGTAAGGACGGTCTCATTTCAAAAATTTGGAAAACTTGTTTATGTCCCTCCCTTCTTTCTTATCTGTAAGATATTTGTGGAGATTTCAAACCTCCCTATTGAACATTGTAATGCAAAATATGTGCCTTTGGCCCCAAATGTGATGTATTATATCAACTTTGAGAGCAATAAAATTAGATATGTGGATGCTTCAAACACCATCAATCTAAATCATCTTATTCAAATATCCAACAACCTCTTCAAAATTATCCCATGCAAGCATTAATAAGTAAAATAAAAATCCTTGAAGCTATTATTATAAGACCAAAGAGCACTATTTCTTAAGAACAAATATGCAATGAACCTATCAATCCATTTGTACCATTCAAAGTTTATCCTCCTCATTGATAACTACCTAAGTTTATCAAATTTTATATTAAGGAGGATCAACAAAACATATTAAGGCCTTTTTCATGCATGTTATCTCATCACCCATGATCAAGATTTAATGTTGAGGACCTTTTCCATGTCATTATCTGGCCTTTCCCTCGACTGGTATAATAGTATTCCCTAACATTCCCTCTTCTCATTTACACAACTAGCACATTTTTTTGAAACACTTCTCTATTAACATCGCTTGTAAGATCTCTATCACTAACCTCTATACTTTTAAAAATTTTGAAGATTATTCTATTATTGATTTTATCACCAGATGGTGAGGGATTATCAATAAACTCTTATTATCCCTTCCACAGACTGATCTAATTGATTTGTTCACTCGATCATGCGTTAAACATATATCATCCACATTAAAAATCCAATCATTCCAAACCTTTGATGAAGCCTTCACCATGGCCCGAAAATTAGAACTCTGATCCCTTGAGGATGGTAAGATTAAATTATGATCTAAAAAACCCAAACCCAACCCCTCCTACAAAGCTTCTTCTAACACAGATAAATCCAAATCTTTGCAAATGCAGTTGTTTTGAAAACTGCATCTAAAAACCAATCAGACTCTAACAATTCCCAACCTTAGTGAAAATATACACCCATAGGAGAATCATAAAGTTCCATCTTTGATAAACTTATTTTTTATTGTATGATCACACTTCCTCCCATACTACCCATCAACACTTCCATCTAAACCTTCTTGGTATAGAGAAAATGACTACTAAAAAATAACACCAAGTCCAAGGACATGACATTGAAAGGTGTCCATCATTTAGAAATTTCCCTCAATAGCTCATTAACCGAGGTGAGTTACATCTTGATAATCTGAATTCACCTCCTAATCAAAATTTTGATGTGTTTAAACAACATTTTATGAATCATCCTCAGACTAATAACCAACCTCAAACCAATTCCATAGGGTCTCATAATTATATACATTAAATCACACACTTGGGTACATTTCTAATTCCTAAAAGCGTACTAGCATTTACATGATTCCTAAGCAAGAAAATTAGTGGTTAAAAACTATCTTTGGCCTCTTTTTTGTCTCTTGTTTTCTATTTTGGTCTTACACACCTTACAGCCCAGTCAAAACTGGACTTGTTTATATTTCATGGCTTTAGACACCCATGCCAAACAAGGACAGTGATTCCCAGATGCTCTTGTCCCTCCTGGGTTCCCCTAACCCTTTCTTACCTTACTCATTATTTTTGGGTCTCTTTTATCTTTTGGGCATCTTTTTCACTTATGAGTTAGCCTTTCAGTTGTCAATTGCAAAATTCAAACAAGGGAATCATATAAATACATGGTTATGTTTTCAAAATAAAGGGATCAAGCACTAATGATTACTATCATCACCTAAGTTGGCATTCAAAAGGAACCTAAAGCACTGTAAAGCATCCATCTAGCATCCATTCAAGGGATAGGGTGTTAGAGATCACAAACACTGAGAGGGGGGTGAATCGGTGTAGATTAAAACTTTTTACTTAATGCCAATTTTAAACCCTTTAATGATGTACATCTTTAAACTATGATCAGTTAATCACACATATGTCATTCACAAAAATGGTGAACACAGATATTTACCATGTGAAACCCTTTCGGGAGAAAATCCACCAAAACTATTGCTTATATTACACAAAGCAAGGACCAATAAGAATACAACACATCTTACCATATTTGTTTAATGAGGCACCAAACATAAGAGGAGCTCCAACCCCTACACCTTTGTTGATATTACACACAACAAATGACTCTAGTGAATATTACACATCACAAGAGATTTATTTTGTGGGCACCCATGTACAAGGAATCTACAACTCCCTGAATGTGCTAAGCTACAAGTTAGACTTTATTTATATACATTTTGATCATCTAGTTACATCAATTACTAATACAATGAATTATGATCACTTTCCTGGCTCTGTCTGTGTTCTACTTCTCACTCTCTTCTTCTCATCTGATTCAAACTCTTTTCTCAATCAATATGTCATCCTTGATGCTCTAATCATCTACTAAATCAATTCTTTATTGATCTACTCTCCTCTTTCCTCGCCTTTTTTTCACTCTTTCTTAGTTTGATTTTATCATATTCTCTCTTTTGCAGTTCTCATTTAGCTCGAATACCCCCTTTTTTTACTTGAGCAGCAACCAAAATAGCTCCAAGTTTGGACTATATTCACAATCGACCCAATTCTTCACTTCAAATTATGTTTCGTGCATCTTCCTACTTGGTCACCTAAAAATCCAAATTATTAAATGCATGCAGCTGACTCCAGATATTTTTCCTTCTATATTCGGCTTGATTACACCACTTTCCATGCATTTCAGAACTTATTTATTAGTTGTTTGCCAAAAATAGATTCTCCACATTTGTAACATGACCCAGATGAGTGAGTCATTTTATTCTCCAATACTATATTCTACCTTGAAGCTTGGGATCACATAGAGAATGTAAACGCATTTCCAAAAATTCAATATACATTAAATGTGGGAAACTGGAACAATAGTTTTATTTGTTCTTCATGGAGATAAAGTCATATCCTTAGCCGCAATCACTTGTACATGTTTGAATAAATTTTATTTCCTTCAATCCAGTCCATATTTCATCATTACGTGACTTTCCTTAGCTCCTCTGACTTTCTTCTTTGCTTCGTTATACTTGCCTTTATTCAGCGGCATTTATTCTTCCTTAGCAGATTTTTAGTTATCCCCGTCTCTTCTATTCTTCTCAAAGCTTTTCCAATGTCATGTGGCATTCCTCCTTGTCTTTTGTCTTCTCACAGCTTTGTTCCATGTCCGTAACTCTATCTCTTTTCCTTTTGGCTTTTATAGTTTTCCATTGCTATCTTCCATCCTTAGCAGCTTCTTTAGTTCTTCATGGATTTTCTTTTTGTCCACAGTTTGCTTCTAAGTTCCTTAATTTTCTAGCTTTGTCTTCACCTTCCTGGTTCTTCCTTTACATTCTCAACTTCACTTTTCTTACTCGCGACTCGGCCTTTGACTCCATGTAGCTTCATGACTTTATCCTTTTATGTGCGGCAACCACTTACCTTCCGCGGATTCTTCTAGTGTTCCACGACTTTGTTCAAACTTTAGCAGCTATCTCTAGGCTCTATCAGATATCTCCTTTTGTTCGCGGCTGCACAAAAATTAACTAATCCCCTTAGCACTTATCCTTATTCATCTTCAATCCTCTGTGAGCTAACACTACCAATCAATCTTCATATTTTCATCTTTCTCACTTTACCAATTCACTCCTTTTTCCATCAATGCAGCTTGACATCAATTGATCCAGCTTGACATCAATGACAACACATATGACACATGAAAAAGGTCCAAAAATCTCCCCCTTTGTCATTGATGGCAATATTCCAACCTTCAGAATAGAAAACTTTTGATGTAAAAATACTTGCATATTTGTGTTGTTTTCATCTTTACTCCTTTGTGTATATAACTTGGTTGGTTCCATCATCTCTCCCCTTGTATATCATAGCATTTCTCCCCCTTTGAATGTAATAGGCTGGTTTCTTACTTTCATCAACTTTTATCCCCCTTTGATAACAATGACATAGGGCCAACTATACCGCATAAAATTGAATATTCTAGAAAGCTAAATACAACATGTTCTTACCTCAATACTCTCCCCCTCAGCTTATGCTTCTCATACATCTATCTTAGTGTGTTCATAGCAATGTTCCCCATGAGTTGATGCATACTTTGATAAATTTGCGCTAATAGATTATCTCCCCCTTACTTTGGCATTGTTTAGGATCCAATAATGCTTGAACATGTTCCCTTTCCATTTCTGCACACCCTTTAGTTATTGGTGGGATCAGGAATGACCCCCAATTCATTTCTTAGGTGTTCAAATGTTGCTCTTGGTAGTGGCATGGTCATTATATCTATAATTTCCTCTTTATTGCTCACCTAATCTAGAGTGATCTTCTTATCATTCACTTTTTCCCTCAATAAATGATATCTAATTGGAATGTGTTTGGTCTTCAAGTGGAACACGGGATTCTTAGAGACACTAATTGCACTTCTACCATCACACAACAAGAGAATTGGATGTTCATATTTTACCTTGTAGTCTTCCAATGTTTGTTTCATATAGATAACTTGAGTACAACACATCACAACAGCTATATACTCTACTTCACATGTTGAGAGAACCATTGATGATTTTTTCTTTCTCATCCAAGATACTTAGCAATCTCCAACAAAGAACACTCCTCTACTTGTACTCTTTCGGTCATCAACACTGCCTACCCAATCTACATCTGTATATGCTTTGATGTTCAAATTTCTACTTTTGGGGTACCATAATCCATATTCAACTGTTCCCATGAGATATCTCAAAATTCTCTTGACCACCTTGAGGTGTGTTTCCCTTGGATCTTCTAAAAATCTTGCAACAAGGCCACCACCTGCATAATATTAGGTCTTGATGTTGTGGAGTAAAGTACACTTTCTATCATGGATCTGTACAGTGTTTTGTCTACCTTTGGTGATTCATCATTTATATTCATCTTACATCCTACTTCCATTGGTGTCACAATCAGTCTACATTCTTCCATTATGACTCTTTTCAACATCTCCTTGATATACTTACTTTGGGATTGGATATACCTTGATCTATTTGAATAATTTGTAAACCCAAAAAGAATGAAAGATCTCCAAGCATAGACATTTCAAATTCTTATTTCATCATATTTGCAAATTCATATGTCATCTTATCATGGTCTTCGCCAAATATGATATCATCTACATACACAATGACAATTATTAAGTGGTATCCTTCTTCCTTGATGTAAAGATTACTATCAACAACACCTTTTCTGAATCCTTTCTCAATGAGGTATGAGTCCAATTTGTTGTACCAAGCTCTAGGATCTTGCTTTAATCCATACAAATATTTCTTTGACCTACACACATAATCCTTATCTTCATCTAGTGAAAATCTATTAGGGAAACTATTTAGGAAGGCTGAGCTTGCCGCATTGGAAATAATCCTGAATACCCATTTGGTTCCAATCACTTTTTGTTTCTGATATAGGTACCAGTTCCCATGTCTCATTCTTTTCAATATTCATATCTTCATTCATGGCATCTACCCAATGTTGATCTTTTCTTGCTTCTAAAACTTTGTTCTTGTCAGAATTATCCATATTTGTTTCCAATGATTCGATTTGAAGGATGATACCTTTTTAACTTTCCTGGAGGGTGCCTTAGTGTCTGGTCTTTCTTCTTCATCATCTCCTTCTTCACACGGACTATTTGTTTCATCATCATCTTCTTGATCTTCATGACCGCCATTGTGTTAAGTGTTGTTTTTGGCATAACCGTGTCTCATCCACCTTTACATTTGTTCTTTCAACAATTTTTTTTAGCCACTTATTATAACACCTGTACTCCGCACTAACTGCTAAGTAACCAAGGAATATCCCTTCATCACACCTGGAGTCAAATTTTCCCAAAGTTGTCTTCATCTCTCTTGATATAGAATTTTCTACCAAAGACTCTTATGTGTTTCACATTGCTAGGTCTCTTCTTCCCATATTTCATAGGGAGTCTTGTCACTATTTATTCTCAGTCTGATCTCTATTCAAAAGATAGATCATGGTGTAAATTTCTTCACTCTAATACCTATCTGAGATTTTGGATTCATTTAACATTGTTTTTTCCATCCTTCATCATTCTATTTTTCCTTTCAACAACCCCCCTTTTTTGAGGTGTCCTTGTAGCTGAGAATTTTCCTCTAATTATATGTTCTTCACAAAATTCATCAAACTCATTTGACCATAATTCTCCTCCTTTGTCAGATCTTAGGCATTTGGTCATCGTTTTTTTCTTCTCATTTTCCACTAGTGCCTTGAATTTTTTGAATCTGTCTAAGGCTTCATACTTTTGTTTCAAACATTTCATTAGTCACATAAAATCTCCTTTGCATCATTCTGGTGGAGTCTAGTTAAGATTAGCTCTATGGCCTAGTTGTAGAAGATTTAAATGACCTCTTTGTTTGTTTTCTATGCCACTAAATCCTTGCATAGTGTATCCATGGGTTTCTCGATTTTTGGAATATGACACACAACCTATATAGCATTTTTTATCATTTTTAAAACTGCATATGCCCTATATCTCCTATGCCACAGCCAGCTGTAGTCCTTATAAATCACTTCTCTTTATTTATTTCATTAAGAAAATACATTTTGTTCTTTTTTCACTTGGCCTTTGCAACTTTATTTCATGTTTTACAATTTATAATGTCATGTCATGTGTGCATTATATCCCACATTTGACTCAAACTCGGTAGCTGTCTGAGACCTTCAACATATAGAACATTTTCAGTTATTTTATGTAGACTCAATGTTCCTTTCCTAACTATGTTTGTTGAGTTGTTATCACCAAACCTCACAGCACCTGATGCATTGTTAGACAAAGTAATGAATTTACTAGTGTGTGCTAGAGCATCCACTATCCTTTTGATTTAAATGACCTCTTTGTTTGTTTTCTTGCAAGCAATCCGTGCATAGTGTATCCGTAATTTTCTCAATCTTTGGAATATGTCTCAGCACTTAGTTTCACCAAATTTTCAAAACTCATACACCCCAATCTCTTGTGCCACAGCCAGCTATAGTCAATCTTACTTGTAAAGCACTTCTCTTTATTTATTTCATTAAGAACATACATTTTGTTCTTTGTTCGCTTGGCCTTTGCAACTTTATTTCATGTTTTACAATTTATAATGTCATAACCTTTGTCATGTAATATCACATTATATCCCTTTTTGCACATTTGACTCAAACTCAGCAGATTGTGTTTAAGACCTTCAACATACATAACATTTTTCAGTTATAATATTTTCATTATGTAGACTCAATGTTCCTTTCCTAACTATGTTTGTTGATTTGTTATCTCACAACACTTGATTTGTTAGAAAAAGTAATGAATTTACTTTTTTTCACATGTCATGTGGCTTGAGCATCCACTATCTAAATACCAAATTTTATCTTCATTTTTCACATGGAATGTAGTCTGTACTTTGAGCATGACTTTTTTCTCTTATTCTCATCCTTATTTGCCACATATACCCACTTCTTTTACATGGGAGGTTCTTTTTTTGGTTTTTGAAACCGCATTACTCCTCTTATGATGATTATGAGACACTATTATAGTCTGGTGTAAGATGGGCCAAATTTTCTCCTATAGCCTCTACAAAATTTCCTACACTCAGTGGCTTTATGTCCAAACTGATTACATGAGTAACATTAACCATAAAAGGAATGTTTGTACCTTATATCATATGTGATCCTTATTACATTGGTTCTTCTTTTCACAGATTTGTTGAATCCTTTATTTGCAGCAGAGGAGGTACTTGGTGTTTCCATGTACTTGTTTCCTTCATTCTTAGCTGGCTCCTTTTCTTTGTTTTCTCCCTTGAATCCAATTCCATATTTATCAACTATGTCTTGTTTATTGTTGATTATGTTAGTTAACACATTTGAAATTTTCTCTAGCTTTTCATACATTGCTAGCTTGTTGGTCAGTTGGTTCATCTCAGATTTTAGCTGCTCTATTTCTGAGTTCAACTTAGTGCATTCTTCTTCTTTTGATTTGTAAGAATAAGAAATATTCTCTAGTTATGTCTCGAGTTCCTTAAGCTTGTTTTCCTCTTCTTCTTCTCTTTCGTATTTTCTTCCTTCAAAGATGTGGATTTCTTCTTCATGATCCTTTAGTGTGCATGTTAGTTTCTGATTCTTTTTCTTACATAGTTTCAAATCTTCAAGAACACATACCAACTTTGCTTCTATACTCACTTCGGCTTCTTCTTCATGTGAATCTTCATACTCAACTGTGTTCTTCCCTGTGGAACTACATTCTTCAACCACACCCATGGCTATAAAAAAACACTTTGACTGATCTTCATCATTTTAATTCCCATAGTTTCTTGAGTTGTTTGACTCTGATCCACTTGATTCTTCCTTTGAGTAAAAATTTCTTTTGTTTTTGAAGAACCTCTTCTTGTTATTTTTCTTTATAGACAGAGTTTCTCTTTTATTTTGTTTATGACTGCTCTCTTCATGTTCAGACTAATTGTATCTATTCTTGTTTGGAATACCTTTGCACAGTAAAGTGACCTGTTTCTTGTCCACATGAAAAACATTTAAAAGGAATTTTTCCCTTAATACTTACCTGAACCTCTTTTCAGTCTTCTGACAAACATTGCTTCAATATTATCATCATCCAACTCATCTCCTGAAGCTGATTCTTCTCTTTATTATTTCATGGATTGGTTTTCTTTCTTGACCTTGAATGTTACCTCTTTATTGGTAGTTTTGGATGCAACAATCCTCATCTCGTATGCTGACAAGGTGCTCTGAAGTTCATCCATCATGAGATTCTTCATGTCTTTTTCTTCCTCTATGGCTAAAACCTTTTCATCATAATTATTGGTCAGGGATCTCATAACCTTCTGAATAATAATAGATTCTTCTAACTTCTCTCTTAAGCCTTTGATCATGTTTATGACTTCATTTGTTCCTTGAATGTAGGCCAATATGTTTTCATCATCCTTCATTTTCATATTCTTGAACTGAGCTCTATAGGTCTGTATTTAAGCTAGCTTGAACTTTTCATTACCTTCGTAGATACTCTGTAATTTGTTCCATATCTCTTTTGTGATTGTGTAGTGCATAACTTTCAAAAACATTGTCTCATTCAGGTAGCATAAAATGGCATTCATAGCTCTTGTGTTACATTCATATTTTTCCTTATCAGTGGAAGTAGTGATTGGCATGGCTAGAGAATTATAGACTTTTTCAATGCATTCCTAGATATCATAACCAAATGACATCAAGTATGATTTCATCCTTATTCTCTAGAATGCATAATTCATTCCAGTGAAGAGAGGTTACCTTGATAGTGACAAACTGCCTTGTTCCTGATTTGCTTCCATGCTTGTGATAAGAGGATCTCCTTGAAGATGTTAAGCTTTTGTTGTAAGGACACCACTCTAATACCAATTATTAGAAATCACAAGGATTGAGAGGCGGTGAATCAATGTAGATTAAAATTTTTTACTTAATTCTAATTTTAAACCCTTTAATGATGTGCGGATTTAAAATATGAGAATTCAATCAAACATATGCCATGCACAAAAACGTTGAACATAGATATTTACCATGGGAAACCCTTTCGAGAGAAAATTCACCAAAACCGTTGCTTATATTACACAAAGAAAGGACTCATAAGAATATAACACATCTTTGAATATTTTTTTAGTGAGGCACCAACCCCACAAGGAACTCCAACCCCTACACCTCTACCGATATTACACATAACAAAGGACTCTACTGAATATTACACATCACAAGATATTTTTTTTGTAAGCACCCACCTACAAGAAAGCTACAACTCCCTGAATGCACTAAGCTACAACTTAGACTTAATTTATGTAGAGATTTTGATCATCTAGCTATAAAAATTTCTATTACAATTAATTATGATCACTTTCATGGATTTGTCTGTGTTTCACTTCTCACTCTCTCATGTTTATTAGATTCAAACTCGTTTCTCAATCAATCTACCACCCTTGATACTCTATTTATATCCTAAATCAATACATCATCGATCTACTCTCTTCTTTCCTCTCCTTCTTTTTGTCACTCTTTCTTTCCAAGTTTGAACTATATTCACAATCGACTCAATTCTTCACTTCAAATTGTGTGTCATGTACCTTCCTTCTTAGTCACCTAAGAATCTGAAATATTAAATGCATGTAGCTGACTCCAAATATTTTTCCTTCTATATTTGGATTGATTACACCACTTTCCATGCATTTTCAAAAGTTATTTCTTAGTTGTTTGCCAAAAATAGATTTTCCACATTTGCAACATGACCCAGATGAGTGAGCCATTTGATTCTCCAATATTTTATTCTATCTTGAAGCTCAAGATCACATAGATAATGTAAATTCATTTCCACAAAGTCAATAGGTATTAAATATTGGCAGCTGGAACAATAGTTTTGTTTGTTATTCATGTAAATCAAGTCATATCCATAACTGCAATCACTTGTACATGTTTGAATCAATTTGATTTCCTTCTACCCTTTTCCAGTCCATATTCCATCATTACGTGGCTTTCCTTAGCTCCTCTATTCTTCTTTTCTTTGTGGCACTTTCCTTTGTTCAGCAACATTTCTTCTTCCTTGGTAGATTTTTAGTTATCTGCGGCTCTTCTATTCTTCTCACAGATTTCCCAATGTCGCACGGTGTTCCTCCTTGCCTACTACCTTCCTGCAGATTTTTTCCATGTCCATAACTCTATCTCTTTTTTCTTGCGGCTTTTATAGTTTTCCATGGCTATCTTTCATCCTTAACACCTTATTTAGTTCTTTGCATCTTTTCTCTTTTTCCACGATTTGCTTCTAACTTCCTTACTTTTGTGACTTTTCCTTAACCTTCGTGGTTCTTCCTTTGCATTCTCAGCTTCACTTTTCTTACTCATGGATCAGCCTTTGACTCCATGTAGTTTCGTAACTTCATATTTTTATGCGTGGAAACCACTTTCCTTCCACGACTTCTTCTAGCGTTATGCGGCTTTGTACAAACTTTGATGAATATCTCTCGGCTCCGATGGATATCTCTTTTAGTTCATGGCTGAAAAAAAATTGACTAAGTCCCTTATTTTTTATCCTTAGTCATCTTAAAGCCTCTATAAGCTGACACTACCAATCAATCTTCATCTTTTCAAATTACTCACTTTACCAATTCACTCCTTTTGCCATCAATGCATCTTGACATCAATGACAACACATGTGACACATGACAAAGGTCCAACATAGGGGATGTATCAACTCTACATATACAACATAGGAAGGGTAAGTTAATTTTATTCTATCCACACATCCTACTACATTGCAACATTCTAGCTACAGGCCGTAATCAAGTGCAACTGACATAAGGAAATCCTAGGGCACAGTTTCTACACATACACACAATAACTACATGGATTTTGAGAAGTAATGCAATGTTTAGTCCTAAGTTTGCTCTTGGGGTGACTGTCGGGTTCATTCTAACTCTCCATTCTACATTTTCCTTTTTAGGTTTGATGTGGTTTGTAGGATTATGTAGGTGAACATATCTTTTGCAAGTTACAAGTACCTTTAGTGATCATAGAAAAAATAATAGGTGATCAAAAATAATAATTGTGACTCCTTAACAGCACAAAAAAATCATATTCATATGTTTTTCACAATCATGGGTGCCTAGATTCTGTCATCAATGCCCAAGAGCCCCTGTTGAGACTAGTTCATGAGCTCCAGAATTTACAGAGATTAATAACGACATTGTTTGCATCCTATTCATCACTTTTCCATACTCATATCACTTCAAAATTACGTGAATATGAGCTAAGTATTCTCTCCTTATTTTCTTAAGGTTTTATAATTTAAATCTTAGTTTGTTTGTGTCATTTCCATATTTCATTATTTATTTCATTAAGTTACTCTACAATTAGATTTAATTCAGTTTTTATTAAATCATTTTATGAATCCAGTCTTCTTTGAACTTCTTTCCCTAGGATCCTAAAACCCCTCATGGCTAAAAATAGGTCCTCATATCTCAAGCATAATATGGTCAATACATTTATGTAACCCTTATTCAAAAATAATTGTGCATAATTTAAATTTTGTGACCTCTATCGCAATCCTCAATGTGGTTCTTCCATTTTTCGAAAACGTATTGCCCCATGTTGTTACAACTTCTCCTCCTCTTATAGCACATGATAATAATACTGTAAATTCTTTACTTGATCATGTTATTACTTGTGACAATATGGATATCAATAATGTATACTCCTAATGTTTAAAATGTAAATGTGCATGATGTCTCTTCTTTTAGTAGTCAAGATGAATGTAAAGTTGTATGTCTCATATTATTCATACTTCTGGACAATGTTATTCCAATGAATGTAATGATCAATTTAATATTAGTACTCGTACCACTTTTTTGTATGTTGATGATAGTCTTGATGAAATACTTGTTTGTGAAAATATGACTAATAGTGATGTCGATTATGCTTCTGGTCATGAACATGTTAGTGATGATGTTACTTCTCTTAATACTGTTGAATGTGAATTTACTACTCCTCTTTCTTCTACTCTTTGAAGTTGTTACTCATGATGATTCTACTCCTACCACTACTACACATCTTATTATGTCTCTTGAGCCTACATCTATAATTCCCATAGATACTCTATATTCCTCTCCTCATACACCACCTACTTCTCCTCCTTCCACATCCTCTCCTCGTTCTCAAGTTCCCATGATCACTCATAATGGAAAGATGGAACCTCTCAATATGCCTCTCACTTCACTAACCATTCCTTCAAACAATATTTTTATCCCTCATACATGTTGTTGGCACTTTTGCAATCTCAATTGCATGACACACACCCTTGTAACTAAATCTTATTATGCTTCCTATTGACAATCATTCTTTGCATGACAATCCTATTCCTAAAAAGATTCACAATTCTACTTTTCTAGAGGACTTCATCATGCCTAGTTTCTCTTATTTTTGATGGCACTGGAAATTCTTATTTGTATCTCAGAGCATTATCCATTCAACCATGTATTCTTATTCTAATGATTTTCTTTGTTACTCAAAATCATTTTGCCATAGCCTTGTTTATCACTGCTCTCCAACGGGTATAGTCATTTTCCTTATAGATCCATTAGTACTTATTATGATGTGGAGGATGTTTTTTATTAGACAATTTTATGTTATAAACAATTGTCATAAAGTTGCATATGAATTCGTGTGTCCTTCTTTGCATCAAGGAAATAATGAACCCATTTTTATATTATATTTTACACTTCAATTCTTTCATACATCAGTTATTATTTCAGCCCATTGATTTAGAAAAGCAATTTATTATTTTGTCATGGCTTAATTCCTGCATTGAAAGAAAAACTATTATATGATACATGTGAATATTTTACTCTTTTATGTTATAAAGTCTTTATTTTAGAACAATATTTAATTGTTATACATATTATACCACCCCCTTCTACTTATTTTTCTACACCATCATCTACTACTTCTTCTCCTCTTCCATCCATTAAAATCCCTCCACAGTGCCCATATCCACCTCCGTATATATGACTCTGTCTCATCGACACTCGACATATTTTGTACCTCATGTGGTTAGTCAACTCACTTAGTGAGAATATGTCTATAGGGTCCTAGTTAGGAACCATGTGTACACATGTCATGCACATGATGTTACATAGCACTCTTGTATGTACCTCTTATTTTTTCTCTGATGAGCATGCCAAACCCATATTGTCTTTCTCTACATGATTCTCATTTTTTGATTTGATCTCACCACTTACTAGCATGGTGTTTCACGACCTCCATTTCTAAAATGTAACATTGCATCAATGTGCCAGGGGGGTAATGACGTATTGATCCTCTGTATGAAAAATTTGCAACAATTAGTATCGAAAAAGCTCCCATTGTCCTGGGTAAATATCTCACTCATCATGAGTGTTCACTTATCTATTTTTTTACATAAACATGGTTTTCGTGCTTCATTGTGCAAGTTGTCTCGTTTACCTCCTTCTGGAATGTTGGTAATCCAGGTTTAACAATATTTTTTCTAGATTTTGATGTGGGTTTTATTATTTTTCATGTCCTAGGTTACATGTGTTTCATAGTTCCTCATATGGCTAGCTAGATGCCCCTTACATTCCACAGGTATAGCTCCCACCACATTTGGAGGTAGGTTTTTCATGGCTCCATTCCCTCTGGATCAAAAATATTTGGCACTTACCCGCATAGTGATTTTTGTTTCACACGTTCTTGTTCATGGCCTTGTTTCCGACCACCTCCCTGCTCGGTTTTCCCTGACATTCACTTCATTACTCTTATCCCTGCACTCTAGTTCCGCGGTTCATGACTCTTCTCCTGAGATGGCTCTTGCAAATCTGACTTGAACCTCACCGTTTATTCACTAGCTTCACAGTTGGCTCTTAGGGTGAAAATTCACCTTGGCCAAGTTGTGTTAGCACTGCATTGTGAAACCAGTTGTATTGGGTTGGGGTTGTCAGTTTCCCTCATTATTCTATGGTTTTGCATTACCTTTACTGTTCAGGGGGAATCTTAGCATTGAGCCTAATGTGTCATGAGCACATCCAATAGTGTTGGGTATTTTTTGTTCCTTTCCTCTTACATAACGAGGCATACCTATTTTTGTCACACTCTGTGGCCTGCATTTTGATTCCAACTGAGGGTTTGATCGATTCCATTTTATCTTTTCCTACATTTTTCTATGCACACGATGTCTATTTTTTCCCTCGCGTAGGGTATTTTTTTCCATTCCATGATGGTTATTTTTTTTTTATATGGCACACATGCTCGTTCACTTGGTATTTTGGCCTGTGAATGTTGGTCTCTTCTCAGTAAAACTTGGCTTCGGATTTGCTCCCTACATGCATGTCCTCTACATTGTATCCTTTTCACAGTGCCACATTGGCCTACTCATCTTTGGTGCCTCGACCCCATTCTGTAACTCATTATGTACTGCTCACATATTACAGGTGTTCCTGTTTCATCATTCGAATACCCCTACTTACTAGCACATTACAAACCCATTGATACATCACTCTCCATTGCACCAACCACCTCCCATCTCCCATCAACTTGCTAACGAAGCTCTCCCATCGACTCACCCAAGATTATTATGATGGACTATATGCCACTTTGAGTCCTTCTTGATACAATTTGTTTGCCATTATTGTTCACTCCATTGAGCATAGCCACTTCCCGCACAAAAAGCCTTTTAAAATTCATTTGTCGTTTTTTAAATTTTTAACATAGGTTAATCATTTTTAATAAGCAATGGTGAATTTAAAAGGAGGCTTTGTTTATAAGGATTTGGAATTCTAAAATTAAATGTGGGAATTTATTTTTTTTAAAAGGTGGCTTTTTTATATTAAAAGGTAAGTTTTAAGTTGTGAAGTGGGTGTTTTCTTGATAAGGGGTTGTTGCACTTTATAATCAAAGGGTGTTTATTAATTTTAAGTGGTGGGATTTGTTCTAGATTGTTTAGATTATTAATTAAGGGTTAATTCATTAATTAGATCCTTATTTATTCAGAGCTACAGTACAGAAACAACATAGAAATGCAGTCATAGGATGGCCCAAAATATGACTTTGGTTCTTAGCACATCACAAATACTAGGGCCCAAACTTAGACAGTAGTGTCTGGGTACCTATGTCCTCCCCTAGGTGTTAATGTCTAGGGGGGGCATAATATCACCTTCTCAGATCAACACAGTTCACAAAAGTCTTTAGATAATTTCTACAGTTACAGACATATTCCTCCAATTACATGATGCATTATATCTCCTTCAATCAGTACAACTTGGAACTAATTCAAAACAATCAGGAAAATAGGAACAAATCATGGATGTACCATCTGCAGTGGTGCTTATCAAGCAAATTCATAGAAGGAGAGTTACACTAGACCTCTCTCCCCAACACTTGTTCTTTGGCATGAGATCACCCAAAAACTTGCACTTCACTTGAGATTACCTAAAAAATCCACACTTGATGTGAGATCACCTAAAAAAATCACTATCGTCTTAAGATCACCCAAAAAACTCGCTCTTTATAGCATCTCAGGACACTTTTCTATTATTTACACTCATTTACATTAGTTCCAAACTTTCCTTTACTACTACGTTTACACAAATTTACATACTTTCACATATTTTACTCAAAATTTTCATATATATGACATTGAATACTCTTTCACTCTTCTTTTTCAAGTTTTTCTGTAATACGCAACAAGAATTTTCCTATAATAACAAGCACAAGCACAAAAATAGGTACAATGCAACACATACGCTTCACCCCTAGGGTAAATTTCCTTTCCTAGTCTCCATGCTTCACATGTTCACTCAGCACGTTATTTGTTACACACTCTATAAGATCATAAGGTACACATCTCTTATCTACTTTATGTTATCAAGTATTCACTCAACAACATAAAGTGGGGGGAAATGTAGACACAAAATCACGTAATTGGGTACATTTCTAGGTCCTAAAATCATACTAGCATTCACATGATTCCTAAGCAAGAAAACTAGTGCTTGCACTATTTGGAGCATTCTTCAGTCCTTATTTAGATACCCTTCAGAGATTACCATTGTTACTTCTCCCATTGATACGATTGTTTCCTTCCCTTCCTCATGTGATGATAGTTCTGTTGATATTGATTTATATGTTTCTATCCCTAATTACAAGGATTATATTTCTATATCTAATGACAAGAGTATATATGAGGACTTATCTCCTCCTCTCGGCTACTTTTCAGATAATGTTAACACTCATCCCTTCTCATCAGACATTGTCCAGTCTTACTCTCAGCCTCATACCATCATTACATCTACCTCTTTTCCACTTTCTATATGTGAGACATTATTCACTCCTCTTCAATCAGTCAAAAAATCATGTACTTTAGGCATTATTTATCGTCGGTCTCATACTATTATTTAGAAGGTTCTTAAGTGAAGAAAGTATTAATTAATCCCACCTTTTGGCCATCTTGTTTTAATTTTTATTTCTGTCATTCCCACACATTTTTACCCATGCACATGTCCAGTTGTTTTGGCACTGTCCCATATTATTTTAGCCTAAACCGGGGCACCCAACCATGTACTGGGGCATGCCTCGGGGTGCCCTGGTCCCACATAGGGTGCCCCGATCCATTTTCTAAGCTTTCTGCCTCTTTTTGGGCCTCTTTCTAGCCATTTTTCATCCTTATCTTTTTCCTATTCAGTCCATGTTGGGATTAACTAAAAAATTAGAGCAAGATAACCCTATAAATATAAAGTTATGAGACCATAATGAAGGTCCTAGCATCACTTACTATTATCACTCCATCTAGAGTTACATCCATTGCATCACTTGCCATCCACATAGTTCCATGCATCAAGGCTAGGAGATCTGCATCAACACACACTTCATAGGGGAGGGATTATATTCTATTCCATGCACACATACTACTACATTTTCTACATTTAGTTATTACTCACTACTTCACAAAGTGTAACTGGCACAAGAGAACCTAGGGCATGACATGCACATGCACACACTCATCAGAACTATATTTGGGTCCAAAATGTACTGCAAAACTCAGTTTAGTAATCCCATTGTTGTGGCTAGCTTGAGGTCAATCTGACCCATTCATTTAAATATCTTTCATTTTTTTAGGGTTTTGATACTTCTCTTGTCTCTTGTAGGTCTTCAAATTCATCTTGGTTATATTCGGCACATTCGGCGTAGTTCATCGAATCCAGTGTGACAGTGAAACAAAGATTACAGAGCATGTTATGACCTATGAAAGAACTAGGTTCCGAGATTTTTTAGAGACCATGGCACCTATTCTACTATACCAGGGTGACACCCCAGGTGCACCCAGTACCCTCCTGGGTGCTCCAATATTCTTAGATCTTCCAGATCTACTCTTTTCGGGACCTCCGTATAGCATCCATTCTAGCTTCTGTATTTTCCTGTCAGACTTGTGACACTCTACGATAACCATCTACTATCAGCTAAGTTCATTTTCTTACCCTCCTCTTGCACATTAGGGTTTTATTTATATTAGTTCAATAATTTTAATCATTTTTATTCACTTCATATTACTTTATTACATATATTTACAGTGTTTTATGTCCTCCTAGAATAGATTAACTATTATTATATTTCCCCCATTTTACTTAATTTTAGTTAATCATTTTGTGTGAACCCAAGCCTCTCATCATGGGTAAATGTAATCCTTCTAAGTCTCTTATTACTCTATAATTTGATATTCGTGGTCATGCCTTTTTGTTTATACCCTACTAATCCTTATGGTTATAGACCTTGTCCCTTCATTCATTTAACTTCCATCTTTTGATATGGATCCTAGAGTTATCGATGTTCTTGTTTCTGCTTATCTGTGTGTACTATCGATCCTACTATTTTAGCACAACTCATAACGAAGGTATAAGCTCTTCCCTTGATCCCATAGTCACACCTACTACCATTAATAAACCACAATATCATTCACATTCCCTTGTTAATTCTCTTGTATTATGCGTAGATGATTCTACTGATACAATAGTTCTCCCTACTTCTCCATCTTCTACAGTTGATTCTGAATCTCTCAAAGCTCTACATGACTTCGTTCCTATTTTTTGTATGGTTCGATATGGTCCCTTCTGATTCGCCATTTACTCACTTGATGTTACCAATGCTATGGTATTGTATATAGAGCCTACTCCACAATAATCTCTTGCTTTATCTATCCCTCCACCACCTCCCCTTATAGACAATCTACCACTTGAGAGTGTTATTCACATGATCCACACAGTTCCCTCCTTGTCACCTTCCACTACTACTACTATTATTCCAATCAGGGGCCTTTACATTCCATGGTTATTCACTCCATCATATACGCCAATACCATCCCCTACAGTGTGCCCACCATTCACATGTACTCTCTTCATGAACAATTCTTATTGGGAGCATACCATTTAATACTTCATGCATGACCATTGTATGTTCACATGATGGTCTCCTTCAACTTGGTTTTAAATTTGAAGAACTCCTTTCTCCTTTATACGATCCAAATTTGTATCATGGCTCCATTATTATCACTACTGTGTATGGCCTTCACATTTTTCATCTTGTAGTACATCTTGTGCATTATCATACTACGACTTCACTCATTCTTGGCTAGTCTTGGTTAGATTATATTAGAGGCACACTTGATCTTGATCACATTGAAATAGAATTTCCCATGCTATTTGGCACTTTGCGCATTTGTAGTAGCTCCTTTCTTTGCTATTCACCCAACTTCACTATTTGGTATGCTCAAGGATGTCCATTACCTCCCTTTATAGATGAACAATATTCCATGGTCATGTATATTTTATGCACTCATGGTTATTTGGATGACCAACCACATACCATTGCTTATCAGGTTTCTCGCATCATTCCATATGATTTTGGACAATAATAATGATGAGCTTTTAGAAGATCTTTCTCCTCCACTACCTCCTTGCATTATTGACAATCCGTCACCACCTCAAATAGGTGCTATATCTACACATTTAGTTGACAACTCTCACTCTCCTAATAATCCATCTAATACACACCTATTGGATTCAATACACACTTTGGAAAATCAATGTCATTCCATGGAAGCCACCATTGCATCTCTCGTTGTTGAAGTCCAATAACTTAAGGATGCTTTGTGATTGCATGTTGGTACTCATGCTACACCTCATATGCCATCTACGGCCACTACCTTCCATCTAACTAAAACTCAAGGTATACCATTGCCTCAACGTATCATCTTTAACCGTAATGCTATGAAATAAGACATTTTCATTCAGCTCCTTAATCATTAGCTGATTACTCTACCACCTACTCATCACTATCCTCCTTCTCGATTGGTACAATACCATGGTATTCCATATTGCCATTATCATTAAATTCATGGACATCATACTAATTCTTGTCATGTTTGCTCTGTCACGTATAATTAAAGATATCAAACATCTAGGCCTCCTTTTGTTTGCTACACAATCTTTTCCTATTAACCATCCAGCCCATCAGGCTCATTCATCTCATAAGTGTCAAGCTAGTGCTACTCACGTACCTCCTCAGTAGTGACCTTTTGCAAGTAGTTCACCATCTCCTACATCAGCCTTATCACTACAGCATGCTTCTACATCCCAATCTTCATCATTCATTCATATTTCACGTGTATATAGATTTCATTCACTGATACTATGTTTATCTACTATACTATCGTTATTAGATCATGGCCCTCCACTCTCATCATCCCAAACATAAGTTGAGGGACCCTTTTCCTTCACCCTCTTTGGTTTATTTATTCTTCATACAAACTTGGGGAGCATAGCATTTCACCCCCTCATTCTAGCACATACATATCATTATCTATCAATCCTCTTACATAGATGTATTCATCATGCATTGTCGCATTGTCATTACCTGATGGCGCACTCTTGTGCTCTAGATCACACTTTTTTTTTAGGGATTATCATTACACTAAACCCCACACACTACACTATAGGCATTATACATTACATTTCATCACACATCACACGCTATAAACCAATACATACTACACTTAGTCTACATTATCTCATTCTTCTACATGCATTTTACAGAATGCTTAGATCATTTTACTTACCGTATATCCTATTCATTATATACATTACATACATTATTAGAATATCCATGCATAACCTATACAGTGGAACATCATACATTATGTGTTTATACAAATTACGCTAGGTTAAATTCTATATGGGTATAGCTTTACATTTTCTCATTATGTTTCCCATTTCTATCTATGACTATTATTGCATTTTATACATTATGCATTGTACACCTTATACCTTTTAGCATCGTATTTTACATACCATGCATTCACAAATCCTATTCATCTCATGTTCATTTAGTTTCATCATACATGTTACATTGTCTTCTACGCATTACACTCACCACCCTATGATGCACTTTAGTTTATCATTCCATACTTGACTACCAAGGGTTTACAAATCAAATGGACCTTACACTCACCATGTAACATTTCATCATGCGACATTCCTAGGATAGTGACATACGCTTTAGGATAAATCGTCACCCACCTCCATCCTTTCCTATGCTAGTGACATATGCTTTAGGATAAATCATCACCCACTTTCACTATTTACTCTCATAATGGTATAAGCTTTAGGCTAAATGACAACCTCCATTATTTCATCTTGTAGTGGCATACACCTTAGGATACATCACCCACCTTAATCCTTTCACCATATAGTGATATACACTTAGTGATAAATCATCACTCGTCCTAATCCATTCATCTTATATTGATATACACTTAGGGTTAAATCATCACTCATCCTAATCCATTCATCTTATAGTGATATAGGCTTAGGGATAAATCATCACTCATCTTAATCCTTTCATCATATAGTGATATATGCTTAGGCTACATCATCACTTATTCATTCAACGAGTCATGATATACACTTTGGTTATAGGGTTCATGCACATCCTTTCTACATATCTCATCTCATCACTCCTACATACACACTTATCACAGCGTGCTAGACACAACAACCACTACTCGACCATTTCCCGATGATGTACTATTGTTTATGGTTCATTCTTGATTGCTGAGGGGGAAAAAATAAACATCATTTCATACACTTCCATCCAATTGGGGGGCACGTGGATCCTATCATTCCATCTTGCATTCCATTCCATTCATCCACAGTAAACTGCATTGTCTTAGGGGCATTTACTCTTGTTTACTATTGTTTCACAAGATCACTTTACTACACATATTAGAATGATTTCTTATATGTCATTATCTATATCATACACACATATGCATTCACGCATTTATTTAGTGTGATTACAGATATAGGAATCTTACACGCGGCACGGATGCTCACCTTCTTCCCTTCCTATATTGGTCACTCGGGGAATCCACATTCGTCTCATACAGTTGTTATTATTTCATTTTATACTTATCATCTTATATTATTTGATCATACATGCTTTCACATATTATTTATTTCTCTAATATGCTAATGGGTGTTCCATGTGTAGTACTTGTTTTGCAGGATTACATGCTTCCATGACTACTTGTTTCTTTGTTTCCACATGTTTGTTATTGTTTTCCATTGTATGTGGGATTTTCCCTATGTTTATGTGCACACTTGTTTGTTATTTTTTATCATGACCGCCTTATTTATTGTTTGTGGACATCTTGGTTAAATCATCGTGATCAGTTTTATTTTTCACCGAGCTCTTCCAAAGTTTTACCATGAGATACCGTGAGCAATAAGCTAGATGGCCAAGGTTTATACCCACCATAGATGATCTGACACCTTTCGGGAGTATGCCCAATATGAGGATGACATACCATTCGCGACTACCCTAACCTTACTTCATGATTTTTAGCATTTATTGTTGTTAGTAATTAGCGTAGGATGTGTACACGTGCCCTAGGGTGCGTATGCAGTCAAAAGGGGGTGTACATGTGTCTAAAACATGTACGTGTAGGCGTACATATTAGTGGCATGTATGCTTGCACATTTGCATCTAAACATTGACATACGCATGTTTGAGTGGAAGATGGGTATGCCTAGGCGTACATGAGACGAAGGGCACACATACGGATAAAGAGTTGTGTTTGCAATAGGGTAGATGGGTAAGGGATGGTACACACGTATACACACACAAACACATGTATGCACTAATCATGGTGCATACACAATGGCATGCACATACACCAGAGGAGGTACGTACATGCCTAAAGGGGTGCGTATGTGCCACATATGGGAAAAACACAAGTTAACTAACTTTCAGAAGAATAATTAGTGACTGAAAAGAAGGAAATGTTAGATGAAAACTTAATTAGAAGAAAATTGTAATATGTGGATTGTCTTTTTCAATTTGGTTTACCATCATTTCAGAGAAGGGAGCGACACAACCAACTAGCTACCATAGAGGCAAGCTTTCGTTCACATGATTGGTGGATGCTGGTGATTTTGTAATATTTGACTAGATTGTCTTATGCAGCATAGATCCCTATGATCACTTTAGATGATGGTCTCCTTATAGCTTTGGCCGAGAGATGGCACTCAAAGAGTCGGTTCTTCCAACTCCTGACAAGGGAGATGACAGTTACACTCAAAGATGTCTAGTGTATATTCCATGTTCCCATAGTTGGCCAGTTAGTTGAGTATACCACTGATGATGAGGATATTACAGGGTGTCTTATTGATATGTTTGGCTGATTGGACATACCCCGTTGAGGAATGATGGATTATCTAAATCGTTGCATCACAGATCCATAGTCTCATTGCATTATTGTATACCTGATGGCACTTGTTAGTGGCATTATCATCCTTGAAAATATAGGTGTTACCTTTCCACTTGGCCTCATTGGAGTCATAGCAGGTTTACTACAAGGTGAGAGATATTGTTGGGGATAGAGTATGTTAGTGTACCTTTATTAGGACCTACATCTGATTACATACCACAGTCAGAAGGCCATGGGTCTAGCACTTTTTTTTATAGATCTGGTCATGGGACAATATAGCTATTGCTCGCCCTATATGTGAGTTACAGGCTCGAGATCTAGAGGATCCATTTGTTATGGGATGGGTCTCGACAGGTGGTGACATTCGAGTACATACAGGTAAAACCTATTGCTATAGGCAAGATTTTGATGAGCTTACACAGTAGATGATAGTGTGGAAGTGCTATCACTATTATCAGTGGGTTGAGAATGCTTATGAGCTCATTATAGCGATGGTAGAGCACTTTTTGATAGGAAGCAGGGGCTAAATTATGGATTACTGTCACATGGACCAATGTACCCAACAGTTTGGGGGTGTTTAGGATGATACTGGCACAAACATGTTGTATGCCCACAAGGCTACCAAGAGATTTGACATGGGGCCTTTGATTCAACCAGCCAGGGCCCATACCAATTTTGATCAAATGGTTCCATAGCATTGGCTTCCATTAATGCATGTTAGAGATTCCAGGACCACTATTCAATATACTCCTTGGTATGTGATAGTGTTACCATGCCATCTTACTATTTCACATGAAGCATGGGCCACAGGGGTTAGGGAACCTACAGAGGGTGAGTGGGAGGATGTTAATGGTGGGGAGGAGGAGGAGGAGGATGAGGGAGAAATCCATGGTGGAGGACAAGGTCCTCCACTTGTACAGTAGGCACAGAGACAGCGTGTATAGGTACAATTTATTGAGATGCCCCGAGTCGGCATAGTTGTAGGACTAGATGTCCCACTACAATAGGTGCTAGTATAGAGAGCACCACAGGGTCTTCCTGCAGGAGGAGTTCCACAGTAAGGGTCACTTCCTATCCTACCAAGGGATAGTGGAGAGCAGATGATGGAGGATATTGGAGAGGTGGGCAGAGATGGGGGATAGATAGATGCACTTTAGTTGTAGCTTCAGCAGGTAGTAGTTGTTTAGTTACAGGCTACAGCAAAGAGGGACCAGGCCATGATCCAATTAAAAACACTCACGGCCGAGCGGGATCAGGTCAGGGCACAAGATCAGGCATTGACAAATGAGTGATACAAGGCCAGAGCATAGGTTGTCTAGGGAGGTGATGGTGCCACATGGTTTTAGCAGATATGGCAAATGGCGGACCAAATGTCATAGATTATGAGCACCCTACAGTAGGCACAGGCTCAAGTCCTCATTGTTCCTACAGATAGGGATAAATATGGGGGAGAGATGAAGAGGGTAAATAAGAGTGGGAAAGGGGGGAAAGAGAAGGAGACATGTTTCCTTATTGACACATGCACAGGGTAATGTAGGCAGGGTTACAGGAGATTAGGATGGTGCTATAGAGGCAGCCATAGTGGTTGGATAAAAATATGTGTTATCCATTATCATGAGAGCCAGTGGGGAAGCTACCTATTATAAGGTAGATTACATCAAGGTAGTTCCTAAGGGTCAGAGGATCATGTTGTTTGAGAAGCTTCCTGTTAGTAGGTCAGGAACTAGATCCCACATGACATCTACATTTGTTTTCTCAGTACAACAGCCAGTTGTACAGTAGAGTATAGTGGCAAGGCCTTCTCACTAGCAGTAGATGCTGCCTCCACTCCCTAGATCAGGTAGCCCACGCGAGGGCTCAAGAGTCATGGATGAATCTTCCTCGTTGATCATGTATTTTGTATGATGTTTCTGATCTGTGTCTCTTATGAAGGCTTTTTTTTTATCAATGTACATGTATTATTTTTTTCATGCCTCGTGATGAAGGTTTATTTTATCTATGCCTATGATGTTCATTTTTGTACATTTTGAGACATACATGTATATTTAGACTTTTCACATTGATGATTGTGATGATGATGATGATAAGGTACCTTGTGTTATTGATGATGTATCGCATATTTATTGATTTCATGATATATCCATAAATGTTATCATTTTGTATTGCACATGATGTTTTTTTGAATTATTTTACATGATGGTTTGATGATATCGGTGTGGGGGGGAGGTAGATTTTGATATTTGCGATCCCTCTTGTCCCCATTTGATTATTTGATATGTGATGATTAGCTTAGCATACATGTATGATGTAGACTTAGAATTTTATTTATATGTGATATTTGCCACTATGAATGTACAAGCAAGTAAACACTATATAAAAAATTTACATGCAATCAAACAAGAAAAGTAAGAAACCAAACAAAGAAAGAAAAGTTTATCATTTTGTATTGCACATGATGTTTTTTTGAATTATTTTACATGATGGTTTGATGATATCGGTGTGGGGGGGAGGTAGATTTTGATATTTGCGATCCCTCTTGTCCCCATTTGATTATTTGATATGTGATGATTAGCTTAGCATACATGTATGATGTAGACTTAGAATTTTATTTATATGTGATATTTGCCACTATGAATGTACAAGCAAGTAAACACTATATAAAAAATTTACATGCAATCAAACAAGAAAAGTAAGAAACCAAACAAAGAAAGAAAAGTTTATCATTTTGTATTGCACATGATGTTTTTTTGAATTATTTTACATGATGTTTTGATGATATCGGTGTGGGGGGGGAGGTATATTTTGATGTTTTTGATCCCCCTTGTCCCCCATTTTGAAGATATAATATGTGATGATTAGCTTAGCATTCATGTATGATGTAGAATTAGCATTTTATTTATATATGATGTAGAGATGATGTTAGATGTGATGATATAGATGGAGACATGATGATATGGTGACAAAATTAAGTATAAGCAACAAAAAAGACACAAGTTCAAATAATAAAAAATCTACCAAATAAACACATTAAATCAACCTAAAGAAACTATGTACCAGCATGCAAGCTAACAAAACACACTCCATAGGAACACATACAAATAAATCTACTCCAAGAAAGAAAATATTACTTTCAAGTGGTAGGTATGTTTTAAGCAAGCCACTATGAATGTACAAGCAAGTAAACACTATACAAACAATGTACATGCAGCCAAAGAAGCAAAGTAATAAACTAAACAAAGACACAAAACACGTAAACTAAATACTATTATTTTTATGTTATTATTTTTCAATGTGTTTTGCGTTGTTTTTAGAAGGTTTTGTTAAACAATTTTCTATTGTTTTTGTATTTTTTGATTTTTCTATTGTTTTGGGTTTTTCAAGTGTTATGTGAATGTTTTTGGAGATTTTGAACATATTTGAATGTTTTTGGATTTTCTGAACATTTTTGAATGTTTTTCATATTTTTTGAATGTTTTTGGAATTTCTGAACATATTTAAATGTTTTTAGATGTTTATGAACAGATGTCGAATGTTTTTAAATTTTCGGAACATATTTGAATGTTTTTGTGATTTTCTAAGGTGGTTCCAAAGATATGTATAGGAAACTCGAGAAACATGGTTTCCCCCAGCATTAGATGGGAATATACAAGGGTAGGTGACATGTGATATATACAGGAAAGTGAAAGAGTGAAGGTTCCCCCATTGTTAGACGAGGAATATACAAAAGGAAATCATTTCACAGACAAGCAAGAGGAGAATCGACTGGATTAAGGCTTGACAAGACAGGTTCACAGAGAATCTCGGATGTAGGTGTGGAACTAGCCTTAGGATAAGTAAAATTACCCCCCTAGATGCAGGATGCTGGTGAACAACAAATTTTCCCAAGGTACCGGTAACTGATTTTCACAACAGGGAAATTAGAAGTTTCCAATCACGACAACTATACCCCTGTGCCAAAATTTTCATGTTTTATCATTCCCAAGCACCCCAAGTAAAATCTGCCAGTAAATGGTCACTCCCTATTGGATGTTAAATTTGTCCCCTAGGTGATTTAGGAAAGTCTATTCATTCCCCCTAGGTGATTTTAGGAGTTCATTTACAAGATGATATCTTTTGGTAGTATGGGAAGGGCTATCATTGCCTTCCCAGGACTAGATCAACCCCCTGGAATAGAACGGAAGGGAAAAATTAAACATGGAGGTGAATTGAAGACCTTATAACATCATGGAAATTATTTTGGAAGGTTTGGGGAAGTTTTTGAAAGACCTTAGAGCAGTCTGAGTGAAAACAGGGTTCACAAGCCTAGGCAAGTCACAGGCCTAAAACAATTGTTGGGCTTCAGAAGATGATTTCAAGAGCTCTGGATGGAGTTAGAAGTAAAAAAAAAATCTGGAAAGAGGATTCCAATACCTACATGATGGTGAAATAATATTTTTCACAACACCTTGGCACATAGGATTTTCAGGTAGTTTTTATCAGGCACAAGTGGAGTCTCAAATCACAAATCCTCTTTTTAGGGATCATATGGATGAATAAATACATGATACCCAAACCATTGGATTAAAAATTCCATTTCCAATCAAGATCATATAACATTTCACCAATAAATTCCACCAGGAGCTCAAGTTATCACTGTCACAAGTTCATGACTTAGCCAAATTTTGGGAGGACACGTGTCAGCTCCAGGAGCCTGGCAGGATTTTGTGTCCCTGACGTCCCTCAAGGTCAGGGACATAAAGGTTGTTAAAATTTTTCTCATTCAGCCCCCTTTAATCCCTACCATCCCCCATGTGATCTCTAGGACCCTCATGTGACATCCAAACTTAACAGTTCAGCCCTAGGGTGCATTTTTGGAGTATCCATTCCTTACCGTCGGATCAAGCGCCACGTGTCAGCTCTAGGACCACTATGAAAACTGATGTCCCTCATATACCTGAGGTGAGGGACATAAAACATGGAAAAATGTGCCCATCCCTCTAGGAGAGTGTTTTGGTCACCCATATGACCAGTTTCCAGCCCCTCGGTGCTTTAAAGCTGATTTTGGAGCACTCATTCCCTGTTGTCAGATCGCCGCCATGTGTCATCCTCTTGACCACCATGGAATTTGATGTCCCTCACATCCCTAAGGTCAAGGACATCAAACATGAAAAAATTAACCCAAATCCAACCCAAAAATTTGAAAAACAATTCTAATTGTTAGTTGTTTCTTATTGCTTCTCCATTACCAGAAGAAAATTACAGAGAACACTAGTCCACCACTCCACCATTACCAAAGCTTGAATTAGATCCATTACATAACATTATTTTTCACTCCATTATGGCACATAGGTCTCATAATAATAATTCATTAAGATAAGAAGAAGAAACAAAGAACAGAGAAGAAGAACAGTGGAAATCCCCATTGCCATGAAATCGAAATTTGAAGAAATCTTCCAAACCGGAGCACGGATTGAAAAACCATTTGTTTATGAGTTATTATCTATTGAATGCCATTAAAAAAATATTCAAAGCTCCAATTTTCAGAAATGAATTCTCACAGTGAATAAATCCTCTTTCTGGGTCTATGAACAAAAAAGCTAGATTTCCCATCAAACCAGTCGTGCTAGATTGAAGAGAAATTTCACGTGAAGCGCCATAATGAAAAACCTATCACAATGGAGTTTGTTTCATTTGAATGGAGACAAAAACCAGACCTGAAAATTTCAAGCTCCATTAATGGCCACCATGACATAGTAGTGGAAAAAATCAGCGAGCTACCTCTCCACTTCTCAAGGTTCCAGTGGGCGAAATCGCCTGAAAATTGGAGGAAACGATCGTTGAAAAATCTAGTTTCACGTGAACTAGTTTTCACACCATGAAGTCCCTATTTTTTAGAAATATGGAGGGCTATTTTTTTTATCAGCATTCTTCCCTCTTCGAAGAAATTTTCAAATTCCCAAAGATCCAATGGGTGAAATCATCCAAAAATTGGAGGGAATGATCGTTGAAAAATCTAGTTTCACATGAACTAGTTTTTGCGCCATGAAGCCCCTATTTTGTAGGGATATGGAGGACTAAGTTTTTTCTTAGTATTCTTCCCTTGATGATGAAAACATCATTTTCCCACTTGTTTAGATTTAGTATTTACTCAAAATTTGGAGCGTGGAACCCTGGAATAAAACCCAGAATTTCAAGACCTGTTTTGTCACAATTTGACATTCATGGCACACTTACTAAAAATAGCATGTCTCCTTGCATATGGGTTTGTTACTTTGGGTAAGCCACCATTTGAAGATGTCATGAATAAGGCAGTGAACACAAAAGGAGCATCACAAGAAAGGTCATCAAAAAGGTCATCTCGGCTCGCAATTCACACTTACTAAAAATAGTAAGTTACACTCAAAAAGTAGTTTTGGCACAATGGGTCGTACAAGGATAATCATTCAGGGGGACATCATTGTTTGGGAGAATCCTAGTCATTTTTCATAGGGAATTCAAGATCCATCTTATTTCATTCAACTTGGTGAGCATTCGTGAGCTAATTTAAAGGAGTTTCATAGTGTGCAAGGAGTTTGAAGATTTAGAGTTTCACTGCATTTGGAGCTTTCCATCAACAAGGATCAACGGGATTCATCGGGAAACATGTCCTCTTCTTCTTCTTTCTCTCTTTCTCTCTCCTCTTCCCCCCAAATTTCTCTCCCCTTCAAATTTTCTAATTCTTCGTTGGGGTTTGCACTTTTTGATATGCCTTTAAGTCACCTAAAAGTGACTTTAGAAACATAATGTAAATTAAGTCACCTTGATTTTATAAAAGGGACTTAAATATTTGATAGGAATAAGAATAGTCTAAAGTTAGAAATAAGGCATATGGAGGGTCATGAGGAAGATGATAGGTCACCTCTCATTCTATAAATTGTAATGTCATTCCCATTTCAAAGGGTTGGCGATTGATCTTGTAAACTCAAGAGTGCATTATAACTAGATAAAGCAAAGTAGATAGCCATTTTCTTCTATTGTCCTCTACTCTCAAATTTCCTCCATTCCCACATTATGTAAAAATTTTATTTGAGCAATCAATGCAAGAAGAAGGAGTTTCAATCTTTCTTTGACTAAGGAGTTTCTTGATACTTGGTGATCAGTGAATTCTATTTGGTCTTATTGCTGTTCGCAGAGTTGTTTCTTCCCATAAATGCATGTGTTGAAGCTTCTAACTATTGTGTGTGCAGGAATCTAATTTTCTACCTAAAACATTAGTTCTCCTACCTATTTTCTCACTACCCTTTCCCAATCTTCAAACAAAGTCTTCCCTAGTAAGATATTGCTAGCCTTGTCACGTGGTCAGTGGAGTACCCCTATTGGATCCCCGGTCGAAATTCCACCATAGAAATCCACATTTTCTCGTGCATGCATATATGGTAGCTGCACTTGTTAAGTAAAGGGACTTAGATTCCAAGAGTGTTGGCAAGAAATCCACAAGTTTTTCCACCTGACAAATTTTCTTGCCAACGAGTTCTAACCAATGAGGTTCAAACTTTCCTTTCTTCTCTCTTTTAGCCCTTGTGTTGAGATGATTCTCTTTCATCACCAAATCTCCAACCTCAAACTGGTGAGGTATGATCCTTTTGTTGTAATTTTGTGAGTCTTTGTTTTGATACACCTTGAGATGGTTAAGGGCTTAGATGTGTCTTTTATCTAGGAGCACTAACTCTATGAGTCTGGCCACTCTATAATCATCATCCTTATCTACGTAATCCCTAAGAGATATTCTTAGAGAAGGGAGCTCAATCTCCAATGAGATGATAGATTTGGTTCCAAATACTAGGGAGTAGGGTGTCACACCTGTAGGAGTGTGAATGGAGGTCCTATAAGCCTAGAGGGCTATGTTGATTTGTAAATGCCAGTTATGACCTGTATTACTCACCATATTCTCCATGATTCGAACCAATGTTTTGTTAGTGGATTCTTCTTACCCATTACCTTATGGGTAATATGGCATGGACCACTTTAATTTTATCTGAAAGAAATGACAGAGATCCTTAACTGTCTTGTTCTTTAATGACTTATTGTTATCAGTAACAATGGCGTTCTGGATGCCATACCGTAAAATAAGGTGATTCATGATGAACTTTAATATATGAACACCTATAACATATGTCAATGGGACAAACTTTATCCCACTTAGTGAAGTATTCTATGTGTCCATGATGATGTGGGCATGACCATCATAGGAGGCAGGGTTGAGCTTCCCTATTAATTCTAATCCCCATTTAGAAAATGACCATGGTGTCATTAGCAACTATAAATATTGTGACAGTGCATGAATGAAATTTCCATTCTTTTTACATATAACACATTTTCTTACATGGTTGTAGCAATCTGTCTCCATAGTAGGCTAGTAATAACCTACCCCTAAAAAATGTTTTGCTAATACCATTCCGTTTGTATGAGCGCCACATACTCCTTCATGTAACTCCTTGACTGTTTGGACCGATTCTAGTACATCTAGACAATGCAATATAATCCCATCATAACCATGATGATGAAGCATGTTCCTCCTAGGAGGGTGTAATGGGCTATTTTATGGATAAGGATTTGTTTTCATAACGAATGGGTTATGTTATGAGGTAAAGATACCACTTTGGAGGTAGTTAAAAATATGGGCATACCATGAGGAGTGGGGACAAACAACTTCACTATGTCAAGGAAATGATCCAACATGTCGTATGCAAGCTAACATATATTTTCAACAAAAAATGGCCTATCATCGGTTTTTGTCAAAATCCGGAGCATAGAACCCACTTTTTCCGTTGCATCTACAGATTGGTTTTGTGCCCTTAGAATTTGTTCAAAGGTTATGTGCACAAAATATTCTTTCAGAGCTTCCACCAAATTTCTATATGGGGTGATTTTTTTGTCCTTGACCTTTTACTCATCGTTGACTTGCTTGATAATCAATTATGAGTCACCAACGACCTTAAGGTGGTGGATATTCCATTTTATATCCAGCTTCATTCCAGTGATGAGTGTCTCATATTCTGTATTGTTTTTTGTGTGAGCAAAGCCAAGACAGAAAGCTTGTGGTATGGGGTCTCTTGAAGGATTGATTATCATTACACCTGCCCCTCAACCATGGAAAGTAAACGATCCATCAAAATGTACTTACCACATAACATATTCTTCAATATACATTAGCGATACGTTAGGTAGATCCAGACTCACATGCTCTGTTCCAGGTAAAGGTGCTTCTACTAATTGGTCAGAAAACACTTGTAATTTAAGTGACTTCCAGTGTATGTACTCAATGTTAAATTCACTAAGTAAAATAATCTAATTAGCCATTCTACCCGTAAGGGCAGGTTTTGACAACAGGTACTTGAGTGGTTCAACCTTGGATATAAGCTTGGTTTTAGTATTCTATAGGTAATGGTGATTTTTTTTTAAGGTAAAAACAATAGCCAAACAAGATTTTTCAATTTGGGGATTTTTGAGCTCATATGAGATTAAAGTACGGCTGAGATAGTACATGGCTTTTTCTTTTTTGCTTAGGTCATATTGTACAAGCAAAGCACCAATAGAAAATTGGGTAGCAGATATGTATAGTAAAAGTGGCTCACCTGGAGTTGGAGGCATGAGGATAGGGGGATTTGCCAAGTATTATTTAAGCAAGGTGAAGGCCTACTAGTTCTCTAGTTCCCAAATGAATTCAACATCTTTCTTAAGTAAATGGGTGAATGAATGACATTTGTCAGCAAACTACGAAATGAAGCGGTGAATGGCTTGTATCTTCCCCTGTAGGATGCACAGATGTTTGATATTCTTGGGAGGAGGAATTTCAGTAATTGTAGTGACTTTGGTTAGTTCCACCTCAATCCCTTTCCTTAATACAATAAATCCTACTAGCTTCCTTGATAATACTCCAAACACACAATTCTTTGGATTCAATCCGACCTTATACTCCCACAGACGTTCAAAGATATGTCATAAAACTTCAGGGTGGTCTTTTATTGTCTTGGATTTTCCTATGATGTCATCTACATAATCCTCCATGATGTCATGCGACATATGATGGAATATTACGGTCATGGCCCACTAATAGTTTGCACCAGCATTTTTGAGGCCGAAGGGTATTACCTGATAACAAAATGTTCCTTAAGGGGTTGTAAAGGTCGTATTATGTTGATTTTCTTCTGTAATCTTGATTTGGTTGTATCCTAAAAGCCATCCATAAGATATAGGATTTTATAGCCCATAGTTTAATCGACAATCATGTCGATATTAGGAAAAGGAAAATCATCTTTTGGACATGCGTTGTTGATGTCTCAAACGTCTGTGCAAATTCTGATTCTAACTAGTTTCTTTTATACTAGAACTACGTTTGATATCCACTCAGAGTATTCAATGGTTCTTATGAGCCCTTCTGCTAATAGTCTCTCTAACTCCTCTTTAACCAGAAGGACTACTCGTGGATGCATTATCCTTAGCTTTTTTTAATACGCTTTGTGTTTGGATGCACTACTAATTTGTGCACCACCAAAATTAGATCTAAGCCTGACATATCTTTATAAGACCATGCAAATATATCCACAAATTCTCTAAGAAGAAAGGTGAATGTATTTAGTTCTTGTGTTGAAAGTGAAGCTCCTAGCTTTCCTATCTTTGGGTCTTCTTTTGTTCTAATATTAACATCAACAGTTTCCTCTACGACTATTTTTGACATATCCCCCATATGTGTAGGATCAGGAGGTAGGTTAAGATATTCTTCAAAGGGCATCTCTATAATATTTTCACCCTTAACGTGGTCACTTATTTTTTCCATTGATTTTTTTACTTGTTGTTTAGCCAGCGCCTCAAAGAGGTTTTCACCGTGTGACTTGGACATACTTTTTTACCGAGGCTTTTCTTTGGAACTTTTAACCTCAATTTTTCTTAAATTTTGTTGACCATGAAGCTTGGCTTCCTCGCCAAAATATGCACAAGTATCTAATTCAATGGAAAAACCTTTCTTATGATCTCCAATAGGAATGGTATCATGTATGCCCATAAAGTTTGCAATATCCTCATCATTTTCAAAGAGGTCCAACGGCACATGACATTTTTTGTCCCAATCGACAAGGGTAGGGTATATAAGTTCAACTTTAGGATCTGTGGGGTTATGGTAAGGATAGTGGTATCCATGAAAAGGTTCATGGAGGTAAGATCCTCATATTGGATATAGTGGGAATCTGTTTCATTATCCAAATAAGCAGAGTTATCCTCATGCTTAGAGAAGGTAGCATCTTAATCCATGGGATGTGACCCATATGGACGAATACCAATACCATAGCATTCTATTTTGAAATGTGGAAGTGGGGCTAGCTCTCTTACTCCTTGTTCAAATTTTCCACATCTAAGTCCTTTATAACTCATGGAATACATCATTCTACTAAATTTGGCATATTCTGGGGTTTTGTAATAGGTAGGTTTAATTTCCTCTAGGACCCAAGTTGTAGGTGGGTCCAATAATTTCTCTTCTTCAAACAGTCCATCAAGTAAGAATTTCCCTATAGTACGTTCATCTTTAGGCCATTTAAAGTGATAGTTGGGTCTGCCTCTTGTTTTTGGTGACAATGACAGATCTGAAGCTAGGAGATATTGTTGCACATTATATTCTCCACAACAATACTCAAGGATTTTCATCTCCCATGAATCAAAGGGAGAAGTAGACATAGAAGCCTCATGAGCAGAAGAACTTATGGAGTCTTAATCTACCTATGATTTAAGAGCTTCTAATTGAAGGGGAGTAGCAATATTAGTGGAGGGACATGTATGTGTACCTCTACACATAAATTTGTTGAGAGCTCTACACTGTGTGAAGGGTTCTGGATCACCTTAAATGGTAACAATGTGTCCCTCATGTTTCAATTTAATACACTGATGAAATGTTGATGGTATGGCCTGTCGACACTAAAATTTTCCTCCGTAATTTCTATTTCATTAATGTATGTATTAGGAATAGGATGTTGTTAAGTATAATTAGTAGTAGCGTCTGATAGAAGATAAAGGCACCGTCAGTACGGTGCCACCAATAATGTGGAGTACGGTAACAGTCAAAGTACAATAGGAATGTTGTAAAAAGTAAATATTTGTCGTAAGTGGTCCGGTAATGTTAAAATGTCAAAGTTTGGGTAATTAGAGAAGTAGGGTCTACATGATTAGGAATTAAAAATATTATATTGGTAATAAGGACAAGGAGTGAGGTCATAAATATTTTGTGTATTTTATTTGTAAAAAGTCTAAAAATGTGGAACCCATGTAAAATGATAAGGTTTATCTTATCTTAAAAGATAAGCTTACATGTACAGATAAGAGTTAAGGTATGGAATATGATTCATCAGAGTGGATTTCTTACCCTATCTTAGAGATAAGATGGATAAGCTTGGAAGTTCTATAAATAGAGAGGCCACCCCCCTCATTTAGCATAGAAGGAAGTAGTGAAAAATATTGTAGGAAGTGTGCAAAGGAAGCCATCAGTTTAAAGGTGTGTTGAAGAAGCCATTAAGAGGTGTAATTGTAAAGTTTTCTCCCATAGTCTTGGTGAAAGGTAAGTGAAGTCAATAACACTTGAAGTACCTCATGGGTGAGATTGTAACAATTTCATGTTAATATTATAATTTACTTTGATATTTCAGATTTGTCATCATTCCGTCTGTTGGTTTTCAAAAAGGACTTTTTAGAAGAGCAACAGTCAGGGGACAAGAAGTCCCTCCTCTTTAATGGGAGAGGTTCCCTTATTCTGAAACGAACTTATTTACAAATACATAGAACATTATTTTATGGTTGAACTTGGATATTACGAAAGTGTTTTCCACAAGGATCATCAGTTACGCCAGGACTGAGGAAGGGGAATAAGAAGATGAGCAGAATAGCAACATTCAGAATTATAGATAGCAGAATAATTCTTCGTGTATGCGAAGCTTCAAAGGATTTAAGACAAGATCATTTGCATTAGCTGAATGGGATTAAATTTAAAGACACAAAGTTCCGTAAATAATCTTCTTCAGATTTGTTAATCAAGGACACAAAGTTCCTTCTTGGTTGTACAAGATCACTGTACTTGCAAAACTGAACAGTATGCAATCAGAGAGACTAAACGAGTTAGGAACAAAATGATCTTCACGATATTAAAGGAAAACACAGAGACAACAAGAATCAGATAGACAAAGAACGGAAAGCCCTTTTGTATTGATTTCTTCAAGATCTATTTACACTTTCAACAAATATCCAAGTTCTTCCTCCTTCGAAATGGCGTGTAAAGACCATTATATAGATTACAAATTTCAGTTACGTCTTGTAACCGTTTCTTTTAACTAGAGAATCGTCAAGGAATGCCAAACGCAATACCTTAACCAATTACAAGGAATACGGAAGGAATAGGAAGAAGAGAAAAGAATGAAGAAGCTGACAGGTGGACAGTCACTGAGAAGGACCCACCGTCTTCAGAAACCGCTTCTTAAATTTCTTCCACGTCTGAGCCATGTCTTTGCCACGAGGGACACACCAGACGTTTCATCTTGAAGATGACAATAGATATCTCTGAAAACTGATGTAACTGGCATCTTGAAATTCGTCCTTCGTAACTACTTCTTGAATTTCATCCTCGCAACTTAAATTCAAATTTAGCACATTCGGGTCGAGCGGGAAAAACTAAGTATGAATTGCATTAGGTTCACTTGGGACATGTGAGACGCGAATGCGCGAAACACGCGGCTCGGCCGATTCGGGCGAAACGGGGAGAGGACGCACAAATGCATTTTGGGACATTTGGGATGAAAAAGAGCGAAGTGCGCGACTCGGGAGTTTCGGCCGAAAATGGGACAGATTGCACTTTTTAACTTTGGGACACTTGGGACAAAAACTTCCGACGGGCCCGAAATGGGACAATTTCGGAGGTTTCGGCCGATCGGGGAACAGAGTGCACTTTTTGATTTGGGACATTTGGGACAGAAAAGTGCGAAGTACGCGGTTCGGATGGTTCGGCCGAAATTGGAATGGCTTGCACAAAAGCTTTCGGGACACATGGAACAAAAACTTCCGACGGGCCCGAAGATAGGACAATTTCGGGGATTTCGGCCGGTCGGAGAACAACTCGCACTTTTGTACTTGGGACAACCGGGACAAAAATATCCGACAGGCCCGAAATACTTACAAAATGACCCAAAACTTAGATTTTTTAGACTTCCAAGACTTTTTCCACACCACCAGCTTGACAGAAAAGACACTTAGACTCAAAATTTTGAAAATTTACCTTTGACAGAGCAGGGAATTTTGAGTGGACAACACCGTCTTAGCATAGTCGATGGTATTCTTGTGTTATGTTGTTGTTTTGTTTCCAGATTACATCCACCAAACTAAAGGTTGTGCATTAGTAAATAATCATAGCACGAGGAGTTCCTGGTGAAGAATTATCATAGTGCCGGATTGGTGATGACATTTTGGTTCCGTTGTCGGGACCATTCCTCGTTGGTGGATTTTCTGGAGAGATATTCCCACTTAGTCAAAAATCAATTAGAGGGTAACCTTATTTTTACTGTGCATAGTAGTTACCATGGTAAAGTCATTTTTACCGTGAATAGTAGTTACCATAATAAAGTCATTGTTGCTGTGAATAGTATTTATCACAGTAAAGTCACTTTTTATCGTGAATAGTATTTACCGCAGTAACTTCACTTTTTACTGTGAATAGTGTTTACCACAGTAAAGTCAGCTTTTCCCACAGTTAGTCAAGTTTTACCATAGTTTACCATGGTCATTTCTATTTTATTGTAGAAAGGTGTAAATTCACTTTCTAGTATAGTGATTCCAATTATTTGTGCACATAAGTCTTGTTGATTGTACTTGTGGGTTGGTATTTCATGGTGGCTTTTGAAAATGGGAAAGATTCCTGTTTTTTCAGCTCAATCTAATGAAGATGCTTCTTCTTTCATTCAAGAGTTTAAATGATCTTGTATTTGTAATGGCCTTATAAGAAGGGAACAATGGACTAAATTTTTTCCTACCTTTTTGGATGGTTCAGCACTTAGGTGGTTTGAAACACTAGGTGACAATGTGAAAAATTCATGGGATTTATTAACTGAAAGTTTTATTGAAGAATTTGGTGAACAACAGAAATATGCAGATCTCATGATCGAGATCACAAAGCTATCCCAAGGAGAGAAGGAGAAGATAAGGGATTATCATGCTCATGTTCTAGAGCTAAGGAGGAAGCTCGATGCCCAGATCCGGAAGGAAGTATTAGCGGATGGGTTGATGAATGGCGTGGATAATCTCCTCTGTAAGCACTTCATTCTTGGGATGAAGCCAGAGATCAGACAATAAGTGAAGTATGACCACCCAGCTACCATTGAACAAGCAAAGGAGATTGCAAGAAGGCAAGAAGAAAGCATGGAAGAGGAGCCCAAAGAAATTGTTGCTAAAGTAGAGCCTACACCAGCACCTTTGGTCCAGAATCCACAACCACTCCCGGTGAGCACAAATATTTCTCCTAGTACACCTACTGAGTATGAAGATCTGCTCAACAAGATGGGTCAGTTAACTATTAATCTTCTTCAAGGAAAAGAATTTAGTTCTCAGGGAGGAGATAGATGTCCAAAAAGAAATATTTCTAAAGTTGTATGTTATGGTTGTTATAAAAAGGGTCATTATAAGTATAATTGTCCAGATAGAGCTTCTACATCTGGTAAAGGAGATAATGATAAAGGAAAAGCACCTGTGAATTCTTTTGATGTAGTAGATAAGAGTAAAAAAAATGAAGTAGATGTGTTTGTAACAAAAAGAAAGAAAGAAAAAGATAATCAAGATGGAAATGATCCTAAAAAGATGAAAGGAGAAACTAGTAAGAAACATAGGAGAAGAAAGTTGGGTGTGTAGGATTTTCTAATTTCACAGGGGCAAGGACCATACTCCATCTTGGAAGATCTGTCCAAAAGGCCTGCAAATATTACATACGGTCAACTCTTGGCTATGTCTTCTAAGAAGAGGCGGGAGCTACGAAGTGGAATCAATGCTCGACGAAGAAAGGAGGTTGAGGTCCCTGTTTTAGAGGTAGAGGCAGATCCCTATGCTCCACAAGCTGAGGTATTATGTAATGGTATTTCAATTCATGATGTCTTAGTTGATGGAGGTGTTGCAGTTAATGTAATGACCGAGTCTGTAATGAATATGTTGGGTTTAAAAATTTATCTCCCTTCAACACTTATGTTAAGGTCATTAAATAAAGGAAAAACTAAACCAGAAGGTGTAGTTTCAAATGTGGCAATATCTGTTATGGGTGTTGTATGTTTGGTAGACTTTTAGGTGATGAAAAATGGTACTGTTGCGTACCCAATGCTTCTAGGAAGACCATGGCTAAGGATAGTTCATGCAAGAAACTACTAGAATGAAGGTTTCATGACACTTGGACGTGGTAGAGAGATGGTGAAGATAAACATGATCCCTCGACATCATAAGGCAAAACCTGTGGATTCAAGTGATGAAACTGATGATTAGACATCCTCTGATTACTCTAGTACCAGTGAAGTGGACACTGAAGATGAAGAAAGTGAGGTTGATGTTTCAGTCATGGATATCCTTCCAGTCACACCAACTCATGACCCCATAAAATTATCTGAAGAAGTTGATGATCATCTTCAACAAATAAAGATTGGTGATGCTGTGATGGAGAGTGAGAAGGAATCCTACCACCAGCTCTTTCGAAGGTACATACACCTATTCACTTTTGATTACAAGGAACTATGTCAAGTAAGTTGGGTAGAACATTGTATTGAGCTGGTAGATGGTGCTAAGCCCATAAAGCAAATGCCATATAGAATTAATCCTAATTTTTCCAAGATTGTAAAAGAAGAAATAGATAAGTTGCTTGATGCAGGATTCATATTTGTTGTGGAGAATTCAGAATGGGTTTCTCCCATTGTGATCTCAATAAAAAAGAATGGGAAGCTACGCATTTGTGTTGATTACAGGAAGCTCAATAAGGCAACAAAGAAGGATCATTACCCTCTTCAATTTTCAGATCAGATCTTGGATGAAGTAGCTAGCCAGGAGTGCTATAGTTTTGCTGATGGATATAGCGGCTACAACCAAGTTCGTATAGCAGAGAAAGATCAACTGAAGGCCACGTTCACCACTCCTTCGGGAACGTTTTCTTATAGAGTTATGCCTTTTGGGTTGTGTAATGCTCCAGCAACATTCCAGCGTTTGATGAATAGGGTGTTCGAACCCTACATTGGGACCTTCATCAGAGTATTTCTGGATGATTTTTGCATCTATGGGAGCAAGTTGGACCACCTGCACTAGATCGAGATAGCATTTCAAATGTTAGATGAAGCACAAGCCTCACTAAACCCTACAAAGTGTGTCTTTGGATGTTCTAAAGGTGTTTTGTTAGGGCATGTTGTATCCAGAGATGGTATTGGTACTGATCCTGATAAAGTTTCAAAAATCAAAGATTTACCATTTCCTATGAATAGAAGTAAGTTGAGATCATTTTTAGGCCATGTGGGTTACTATAGAAGGTTCATCAAGAATTTCTCAAAGATTACACAGCCACTAACCCAGTTCTTGAAGAAGAATGTTACTTATGAACCAGGAAATAAGGCGCATGAAGCTTTTGGACAACTGAAGGAAGCCCTGGTGTCTTTACCTGTTTTGAAGAATCCAGATTGGAGTAAGCCATTCATTGTGTACACTGATGCCTCAGATGCAGCACTAGGAAGTACTTTGAGCCAAAAGGATGAAAATGGGAATGAACATCCAATTTACTTTGGGAGCAGACAAATGAGCAGTGTTAAGGTAAATTATACTGTAACTGAAAAAGAGGCTCTGGCTATCATTTTTGCTGTAAAGAAGTTTAGAAATTACTTGCTAGGGCAAAAATTTCTAGTTGTAACAGATCATCAGGCTCTAAAATATATTGTAAATAAGCCTAACCCATCAGGGAGGATAGCAAGATGGATAATTTTGCTACAAGAATTTGAATTTGATATTATAGATAGGCCATGAAAGAAGCATGTCAATGCAGATGCACTCTCTCGAGCCTATGATGGTTTAGGATCATCTTGTGATGATGATGATTTCACTGATGCAGCATTGTTATCCCTTGACACAATCCCTAGTGAATACATAGATATTTGGAATTATCTGAATGAATTCAAGTTTCCTGATGGTGCCAATGTAAAGACTAAGAGAAAGATTACTCAAGCCAGTCGTCCATATTCTATTCTGCATGGAGTATTATTTCGAATAGGACCTGATGGACAATACAAGAAAGCAGTTGGACGTGAACAAGGGAAGGAACTGCTAGAAGAATTCCACAATGGTACATGTGGAGGGCACTTCTCTGGACAACTTATAGCAAGAAGGATCTTGGATGCAGGTTATCACTGGCCCACTCTTTTTAAAGATTGTTATAATTATTGTAAGACATGTGATATTTGTCAAACACATGGTAACTGTAAGACTTCATCAGCTCCATTATGCCCTATTCTTCCACTTGGTCCCTTTGAAAAGTGGGGAATAGACATTGTAGGTCCACTTCCAACTACCTCACGCCAAAATAAGTATATTTTAGCTGCCACAGATTATTTAACCAAGTGGGTTGAAGCTAGGCCATTGAAAATAGCTTCCATGGATGAAGTGGCAAGGTTCATATATGAACGCATTGTCACCAGATTTAGTTGTCCATTAGAAATTGTAACAGATCAAGGAAGCCACTTCATTAATGAGGTGGTAGAATCCCTAGTCAATAAGTTTTCTATTAAGCACAGGAAGGCAACAACATATAAGCCAAGCACAAATGGACAGGTGGAACGAACAACTTTTGTGTTGTGTCAAATTCTAGCAAAAGATGCAGCCTTGCAGGTACATAAATGGGATAAAAGGATTCATGCAGCATTATAGGCATATAGGGCAACATCAAAGTCAGCAACAGGATACTCCCCATTTCAGTTGGCCTATGGCATTGATCCAGTTCTTCCTATTGAGTTTGATATTCCTACTGTGAGAGTTATGAAAAAGGATGGATGAAAGTGATTCAGTAAAAGAAAGGTTGGTACATCTTCATTTGCTAGAGGAAATGAGGGAAATAGCAAAGGATACAAGCCATAAGAAGAAAATGAAGCAGAAGGAATACTTTGATCAAAATATCCAGTGGTCTCCATTTCATGTGAATGACTTGGTTCTAGTATATGATTCCAGATACAAAAAAAGAAGACAGAGAAAATTTCTTCCAAAATGGATGGGGCCCTACAAAATAGTAGCTGTGCATGAAAATGGTACGTACCGACTGGAGGAATTGGATGGCACTCCTATTACGAAATGGGTCAACCATGACAAGTTGAAGATTTTCCAAGCACCAGAATAGTCTACTCCGAGGACGGAGTAGAAGCTAGGAAGGGGGAAGATGTCGACACTAAAATTTTCTTCCGTAATTTCTATTTCATTAATGTATGTATTAGGAATAGGATGTTGTTAAGTATAATTAGTAGTAGCATCTGATAGAAGATAACGGCGCCGTCAGTATGGTGCCACCAATAATGTGGAGTACGGTAACAGTCAAATTACAATAGGAATGTTGTAAAAAGTAAATATTTGTCGTAAGTGGTCCGGTAATGTTAAAATGTCAACTTTGGGTAATTAGAGAAGTAGGGTCTACATGATTAGGAATTAGAAATATTATATTGGTAATAAGGACAAGGAGTGAGGTCATAAATATTTTGTGTATTTTATTTGTAAAAAGTCTAAAAATGTGGAACCCATGTAAAATGATAAGGTTTATCTTATCTTAAAAGATAAGCGTACATGTACAGATAAGAGTTAAGGTATGGAATATGATTCGTTATAGTGGATTTCTTATCCTATCTTAGAGATAAGATGGATAAGCCTGGAAGTGCTATAAATAGAGAGGCCACCCCCCTCATTTAGCATAGAAGGAAGTAGTGAGAAATATTGTAGGAAGTGTGCAAAGGAAGCCATCAGTTTAAAGGTGTGTTGAAGAAGCCATTAAGAGGTGTAATTGTAAAGTTTCTCCCATAGTCTTGGTGAAAGGCAAGTGAAGTCAATAACACTTGAAGTACCTCATGGGTGAGATTGTAACAATTTCATGTTAATATTATCATTTACTTTGATATTTTAGATTTGTCATCATTCTGTCTTATCATAGTCGATGGTATTCTTGTGTTATGTTGTTGTTTTATTTCCAGATTACATCCACCAAACTAAAGGCTGTGCATTAGTAAATAATCATAGCACAAGGAGTTCCTGGTGAAGAATTATCATAGTGCCAGATTGGTGATGATAGGCCTACATGGTGTGGATCCATGGGGCCAAGAAGCATATTGTATGGAAGTTCCAAATCTAAGACATGAAACTTTTTGTTGTGGCAAGTAAGCCCCACTTCCATCGGCAGTGTTATTGTTCTAGCTAACTCCCGATCCGCGTTGTCGTAAGTGGTTATGGTGATAATGTGGGACTCTAGATCTTCCTCTGTGTGCCCCAAAGGTGTGATTGGTTTCAATGTACATATATTCAGCCCCGGCCCATTCTCCAAAATCATCATTTTTATCTTCTAGCTGGTAACAAATACCTTTATATACAGGGGAAGATTATGTGTGTGATCATCGTTAGGGATTTCCTTGTGGTGAAATGAGATGTGTTTAGCCAGTGTAATGTTTACCACCACCACTTGTAAATGTGGAGGGTCTACTTCCATTATCACTCCTAACCCTTGGAGATTTTTGTATAGGATGTCCTTATGTAAATTTGATATTTTGAGAAGGTCAAAGATTTAAATCTTTGCAAATGTCTTCTCAAGTTTCTCTAAGATGTTGTATTGACCATCTTGAGGGGTAGATAGAGGAGGTTATGAGATCGTGAGATGAGTGTCCCTTGTTACCTCGGTGCAATCTTTTCCCTTAATCCTAATGGTATTCTAATGCTCATCAGAAGATCAAACACATCCAATGAGTGAGTCGTAATGATTGTTATCAATTTTGGTATACAGATAGTTCACAGCTTTGTAACTTTGGGATGACTCTCCCTGATCTAGCTTCTTCCCATTTAGGGAATGGCTTTTTGAATATCCCGATCTTTTCATTGGGTGTTTGATTTCTCTCTAGTACATCAACTTCTATCTCTCCATTATCAATAAGATCTTGAATGAAATGGTAAAGTCTTAGGTACTTATCTATCTTGTGTCCCTTTACAAAATGAAAATCACAATATCCATGCTCTTTATACCATGAAGGTTTAGGATCATTGTCATGAAAGGGTTGTGTTATACGATAAGTCACCATGTGGGTTGTATCCAACTATTTCAAGATTGCAGAAAAATACTTGTTAAGAGGAGTGAACATTCTACGGTTAGCTGGTGGTTAGATTGGCCGTTTGGTCAGTTTAAAAGGTTGACCAACTCTAACCACTTGTATACATTTAGAATCTATGTTTCTATCTCCTACCACATTCTTATTTTTGTTAAAGATCTTTGGCTTGTCTATTGGTTTGGTAGATTGATTATCCTTGGAAGATTATTTGTTTGTTCCTTTTGCAATGAGGGTTTTTCTATGTATATTCCCTTCTCAATAACCTCTTCAAAGCTCCGAACACAATGCATTTGCAAATGAAAAGTGATTTCTGGATTCAAATTTGGTACAAATATGCTAACAAGTTTCTTTTTAGGTATTGAACAAGTGAAGAAGCTAGCTAGCCCCCTCTATCTTTGTAGAAAACTTGTGAATGTTTCATTAGGACATTGTTTAGTGTTACACAAGTATGTCATGGTTATGTAACTTTCCATGTGGTATAAGAAATGTCACACAGACCTCTCTGCTAGTTTAGGCCATGTGAGGATATACCCATGAGGTGAGCGAGTAAACCATTCCAAGGCTTGTCCTCCTAGAATTTTTGGAAATAATCGTATGAGATAGTTGTTGTTGTAGGTTACTTCTTGGCATGCCATGTAAAAATATTTCAAATGATCACGTGGATCAACTTTCCCCCTATACTTTTCAAATTTGGGCATGTCAAATTTCTTAGGAAATGGTTGAAGCAACATAGCTTTATCAAATGGTAGGGACATAACTCTTCGTATTGACATATTTTGTTATCTCCCCCATTATTTTCTTGAAGGCTTGAGAGTGTTGCTTTCATCGATTATAATTATTGTGAAAGAATGTGTTCTTTAGTGGGGGAACCTAGCATATACGCACAACTATATTTTGGTGTTCCTCCCTCTTGGTTTTCTATGTGAGGTTCACTATTTTTGTCCTTAGGTTTCTCTCGATGTGCATTTTTGTTTGTTTCTTTTTGTACATGAGATGTCAGTAAATTTAATTGCCGACTAAGGTTTTGAATTTTTGTGGTATAGTGACTTCTTCCTCATTAAGTTCTTCTTCATCTTCATTGCATGGGGTTTGTTCCATGTTTTCATGTTCTATTCGTACTCTACGTGGCATCTTGATGAATGGTAATTTATAACCCACCATGTTGTTGTTTTCTACGTTTGATGTGGAAGCATGTGCATGTGCTAAAATGTCATCCATGTTAATGAGAGGTGGTTCTTCGTCATTAGCCTCATTTGTGGGTGGAATAGTTTCATGTTCTGTTGGCGTTCTAGCACCTAATTCCATCACTCTCACAAGTACTCTATCTTTGTTTATAAAAATTAATTCATCTAATAGGGTAGGGTCAAAGTCAAACTCTGTGTGTGGTGATATTGCTTCATCATCACTATGATCTATCATCTCTTTTGTTTCCTTTTCTGTGGAAAATAGAGGTCCTAAATCATGACCAATAAAGTGATTTGACCCATTGTTTGTTCTACTTTTCCCATCCTTGTTTTTCAATGACTTTTCTTCTAGCTCCCAATATTGTTTTGGGGGGCATTATGTGTGATAACTTCACTAAGGTGTTTTAAATTTGTTCAAAAGGCATTGATCAAACCTAAGTTGAAGTTTAAAAATTTCAAAGAATGTCGATGTTTCAAAGGATGAGGAATGTCAAAGAATCAATGTTTCACAGTTATTGTCTTCAAAGAATAAGTCAAAAGTGACAAACAAGATACAATCACTCAATGCTCGTTTTTCAGCCCAAGCAATCAAAATGTTGTACTTCCTAATTTTTTTCTCAAATGGGAGTTGGTGTTTAGGATGGTTAACAAAATGTCACCACTTATGCCAAGTTCAAAGAAATGAACAAGACGTGAGTAATAACAAAGATTCAATAGGATCATCAAACAAATTATAATAAAGCGAGCTTGAATCCAATCAAGACCTATATCTCAAAAAGTGGTAGTTACGATTGTGAGTGACACAACAATATCACTAAGATATGTTAACCAAAATTTTAATAAAAGTAAGGTATTAATATCAAAATGATATTGATATCACGTCTAGAACTGGTAACTCTCAACAATTTTCAAAATTGAGGTAATGTTTGAAAACAAACTAATGATAAAGTATACCAAGGAATTTTTAGAATGTGCGTAGGGTAACGTTACAATCTAGACACTTAGGCAAAGTTTGTAAGAGACAAGACGTAAGTATCAAAATTGTTGTGATACGATACAAGTAAAATAGCATTTTAAAGGAGAATGAAGATGATGAATCACACCTAACTATGATTGACGATCTTGACTTGGGTATCAAGATCAAAAAAAAGGCTACCAATGATATTAAAATGTCTCCACGCACTTTAGACATTTAACAACTCAACCGTAAACATGGATGAGCATAAACAAACACAAAAGTGGAGAATACAATCAATTAGCAACAAAAAGGTAGTCACCCTTCTCCTAATCAACAAAGTGTCAAAAGAAATTGAAGGAAGTAGATCAATTGGTGTTGAAGAGAGTTTTGCTTCACTACGGTAGAGTTTTACCTCACCTTAGGGTGAGTGCAAAACTAAACAAAAGTAATGCCTCACAATCTCCATGATGAATGATGTGTCATTTGAAATTTAATGGAATATCCATTTGTTCGACAAACAAGATTTAAATTTTGAGAAAGTTCTCCCTTTGCGATGGCTCTCAACTCAAATTAGTTTTGATATGGTCAAAGTTAGCTCCTGGACAAGATAGCTTCCTAGGTGGTTCACTCAACTAGGTGTCACAAGTTATCTAAATGTGAGCTTAGTTTTCCAAGATTTCCCAAGGAGTATCTTGACTTTACTTTACCCCCTTTAAGCACAAAGGGCAATAAATGTTTCCATCGTGTACTCTTATTGGAGTCACAATACAGATAACTTTGATGTTAAATCTCACGTGTATCACTAGTCAAGTAGGTAGTGCGGAGCACTTCCCATTTCATCCATAAGGTTCCCTCTTGTGTGGACTACTTTAGGGTTCCTAGGACCACCCCCATTATTGTAGCTTAAGTCTTATGCCAAAGGGGTTATGTCCTAATTGAGCATACGGGGCATACTCTTATCCGAATCTACAAATACAGTCTTTTGATTATGGTGTTTTTTTATCTTTTATTCTTAATGTGTTTTTCTTGAACACCGTTTGGAAACCTGCAAGGAAACTGTATTAGTAGTTTTGTTTTTTCGTGAGCCTTCATTCTTCAATAAGCATTTAGGTCCTGCAGGACGATTTTAGTAGTTTTCTATACACATAAAAATGATGAACGTCATTTTTTATTCTCAAGATTGTCCTAGGATGCAAGAGAAGAGCATACGTGACGAAAAATTCAACGACAAAATCAACAATGGAAAATACTTGATTTAAATGCAAAATTTGTTCATTTTAACCAAACTTGACATTATTTTCAACATTTTTTCAAGGTAAAAAAGATATAGAAATCATTTATGATTCCCAAGATCACCTAGAATGTATGAGGGAAGAGCATACGTAACTCCAATCTCATGGTTAAGTATGCAATGTTTATTTAATCATTTAAAAAATCAAATCAAGTTAGCAAAAACATGCAAATAAACCCTATAAAATAGAAATTAATCTTCAATAAAATCCTACAAGGAGTCAATAAATCTTGAAAACATGTTTTTACAAATTTTAAAGTGAAAGACAAATCTGAACTATGATGTGTATGCTCAACTCTAGATTTGTATGCCATCTTCAGGATGTGTACACCTCTCTGTGGAAACTGATAGTGAGCTAATGGGTACGCAGCCAGATATTTGTGTACACTAGCATTTGGATGTATATGCCCACAGACAGAAAGGTAAAAGAAACAGGACTAGTAGATAGGTATGCTCGGGTATATCTATGTACATTAGGGTTTAAACACATATGCTAACAAACAGAAAGACCAAAAAACTCATAAGATAGAAATTCATGTACACCAGTAGTGAGATGTATACACTAGACTTTGGACATGTACACCCACAGAGTCAAAATGGGTCAAATATAAGCTCTACTAGATGTATATCAGAGTATGAATGTGTACACTCAAGGCTAGGCATATGTGTCAGCAGACAGAGAAATAGAAAAAAACAGAGGGTAACATATCATATACGCTAGCAGAATGTTGTATACGCTAGACTCTAAACACATACGATAGCATTTATATGTGTATGTCCAAGTTTGGATGTGTACGTGCCTCTGTCATTTTTGTGTGCGCCTATACCTAGAAGTGACGTCAAAACATGGAAAATGACGTAATAGATCTTTAAAATCTCAAATTTTTGAATAGCTAGCTCAGAATTGACAAGAACCCATCTAACTTGGATCTATAAGCAAGACTCAACACATGTAAAGTTAGAAAAAATCATAAGAAATTCAACATTAATTCACACATTTTCATATCAAGGGTTAGTCAAAAATTGAAATAACAACAAAATTTGAACTATCATGCTAAGGGACTAAGGATCCATCCCACCGGGCATGCCAAATGTGTGCAAAAATTAGTTAGCTATACAAGTAAAATCAATACTAACACCTAATAGCCTCAATACAATGCTAAACTAAAATCTATGTACCATCATGCTTAGAGCTTAAACAAGACTAATCTACCAACATCTTTGCATTAGAACATGAATAAACATCAAACTAATATGTTAAGAAATTAATCTCTATCTCTATTGAATGTTAATCAATGGAATGAACGTATTTAGATCCTTAGTAATCAAAAGGGTTGATTGTATGTTTGAATCCCAAGGTTTTAAGAATGTATTCTTGTCAATCCATGGCTATAAGACCACTGGACATATCTCCATATGACTTTAAACTTGGATGGATGGATGCAAGAAATGAAGATAGTTGGCTCCTCTAATGGAAGAATGCTCTAAGATGATAAAATGGCTATAGTATAGGCTCTATGCTCATTTAGGTGTGAGTATAATGGTAAGAGGAGGGCTCCTTATATAGCCTAATGGATAAAATAATCTCTACATCCCTTTACATGTGGGATAATAGCTAGGTTGAGTTAGTTGGGGGTGACTATGGTTGAAAAGGAGGTTGAGTCAACTTTAGGGGAGTTTAATTTTTCCTCTAGTGACTCATGGGGTTTGAGAGGATTTATTAATTAACCCAAGGGATGAATTAATAGGTGAGCAAGATTTATAGAAGCTTTTTAGAAGAACAATTAGTATGATTTAGGGAATAGAAAAGGTTTAGGCTAAATAAATGATGATTTATTTATCTAATAGAAGAGGAAATTTAATTAATTATGAATAATTAATTAAATTCAAATAGAAAGGGGTTTAATTAACGGAAGGTCGTTAATTGTCGACTTTGATAGATATAAGGGTCAACTAATTAGTGTAATGTAATTAATTAACGACGATGAAAGAGAAAGTGTGATATATTGATGATATGTCATCAATTTGTGGGAAGTAGTATAATTAGCGCGATTTAAGTATTTAAATTGTTGGATCTAAATTATAGGTGTCTACAATTACCACCTATCAAACTCTCCGACCCTCAAGGATGGAAACCCTCTTGGTATAATTACCAGGAATTTTGTACTTACCATCAGAAAACAAGGCATTACATTAAATATTGCAAATCCCTTCACGTCATCATTTAAAGTCTTTCTAATGAAGGAATCCTCCCAATCAATAAAGATCATCCCATTCCACCTATAAAATCAACCAAATAAAAACATCACATCACACCTTCTCTTAGAGTTCCTAAATCGAATAATCCAAAGAAATAATTTGAGAGCCTATTTGAAAAAACTATGCCCTATTCTATTAAACCACCACATTTTCATATCGACATTGTAGACACCCCAAAATTACACACATGTTTCCACATATTCCCAATGTTATCCTAATACACCCTATTATTCATCCATTCATGATTAATTGATTAAATCGATTAATTCATACACATTACACCCTTTAGATTAATTAAATTAATCCCATGTATTCTTAGTACCCCTTTACCTAAGTTAATTATCATTTATTAATTAAATGATTAATTAATTAAGTGTGTGCACATCCTAGTCAACTGCCACTTAGACTCCACTTGGACTCCACATCCTCATCCTAGCTAACCATACTTCTAGAATCCTAGAAAGGTGGGGGAAATCGAGTTACATGTAAAACAGCCTTTCTAGATACATCTTTTGCATTTAATTAATTTATTGAACCTAAATGCCCTGGAACTACTGTAACCACCTCTAATGTTATTTTAGCATGTGGATTCAACCATTTTCAACCAATTTCTAATTGTTTCTACTTCTATAAATTGCAAGCTTGTCTTATCCTAAATCCTCCTGAATTATTTGCAAATAAAATCTGTCAATTTGCATTTTGAAGCTTTCCAACTATTTTATTCATATAAATTACACTCATCTTTGGAGGCCATTCAAGAGCACCCCCAAATCAATCACTTGCAAAGGTTATACAGCTTCAAAATCTCTCCTACTAAGGTTTGCATTGGAAGGTTACTGGAAGGTTTGCAAGTTTATTGTTTGTCTTTCATTTACTATAGTTTTTCTCTACATACAAATGTTATATGTATAACCACTAGAGCCCACACATTCAACTTGAATACCCAAAATCAAGACAATCCAAAAGTCTCTATCTCCATTGCCCTTCCTGAGTTACCTAGTTTTTCACCATCTAAAGCTAAATTTTCCATACTCACATCCCCTCATAATCAATCAAAAACGTTTATTCAAAACATCATTCTCAAACATCTACACTAGGCCCCAGTTAAAATTTCCCTTTATGAGCTCATTCATAACTCTCCCCAACATCGCCAAGACATGATAAAATCCCTCCAATAAATCCCAGTCCCTTCCAATGAATCCCATCGTTTCACCAACCTTGTTAGTACCTTGAAGATTATGGCTTGTATTTCATTCAATGACTCTGAAATCCTATCATATCTAGTGTATGCCTTCATAAGTACAAGACTGTTCAAAGGCTTGAATCTTGCTTGAAATATTTCTCAAAAGACACTAGTTTATGATAGGTACCCTCAACTCACTCTTAAGGAAAAAAACCATTACTTTTCCAAGGTGAATGATGCATTCACCATGTTCATCATTTGATTTCTTAAAGACAACCCAAAGTTGAGATTATCTTCCTAAGCCATTGTATTGATTAAAAATTATGGGTCCTACTTCACTCAATTCTCCACCTTCTCCTATATCAAAGTTTCAAGATTTGACCTCACTCCTCAAAAACTCCCGAGATATATCAATGATAAGATAGTGATGTTAGAACTAAGAAGGAAGATTTCTCACATCCATAACAAGTGTAGGAACCACAGGAAGAAAGGTGTGTCTTTCCCCATTTCTATTGGTATTTACTCTTGAAAAAGTTTTGTTGATGCATCAAATTCTGAAGCTTCATTTTCCCCCTTGAGCCTCTATTCATACACATCCAGGGTATATTTTGACATCTGAAGCAATCCCAAAACCTTCAATCTCCCTGTGTTATTCCATATTTCCTAGATTGAAGATTATTAGGTCAACTATCTGGATGATTTTAAGGTTAGGAAAAAAGATCACATGAGGATGAAAGTTGGCCAAATGAGGAATTTAGATTTTATTGATTCATAGGTGTGGAAGAAGATGGAACTGAGTTGTTTGATCTATAATATCAATCAGTGAAGACTTCTCCTCTCCCACTAGCCTTTTGAAGTTTTCGTGAGTCAAGAGATATCAATGAAAGAATTTCAGTATCAATCCATAGGTCTAGGAGTTGTTTAAGAAAAAAGAGGTTTTTGTTTATTAAATATAATGGTCTTCATACTCTCATAAGGAAAGCATCTCATTTCTCATATCTAAAGGCACCCGAGAGGATTACGAGCTCTCCTCACTTAGGAAAGACTGCGAAGAGAAATTTAATGGATGCTGAAAGTTCCCGTTACAGGAGGTTGCAAAAGAAATAAAAATTCATTCACGACCTTACAAAAGATATAGAACAAGGAGAGATATATCCTTATCATCCACCAATTCTGCATCAATCTCCAAGAATCTCTTCTTTTGTTGTGGAGTCAACTCACTAAATTCAAGAGGTACCCCCTCATACTGAGCATGAAACTTTAATCATGCCTAGCGTTGAACCTGCAATAACAAATATATTTCCATGGATCCATGAGCTAATCAAAGGTGAGACTCGTAAAGTGCAATAAGAATTGGTGTCCTACTTTTAAGATATTTCAAGGATGGTGAAATCAAGGTGAGGTAAGAATTCTTAGAAAACTTCCCGCTTCTTCAATGGTGCCTCAAGAAACCAATATGTAGAATTTTCTCAGCTGAAGGTAGTAAAGCTCCTTGATGATATCACTCCATCAGAATATGAGATGAAAAAAATCCCTTGGGACAAACAACATGTGAAGGATATTCCCATTCATTCTATGAATATTTTGTTTGTCTTCTTATAAGAAATAAAGAGTAAAAAGGAATAATTGAATAGTTAAAGGAACATGTGAAGACTCTTACTTCATACATTCATTCATTCATTAATCCTAGTGTCATCCCATCCCTCTTAGCTAAAGAGGTTACTCCAATCAAAATATTTGATCCAGAGTCAATCATGAAGGCGTAGAGCTACATAATACAAGGGAGAGCCAATGACAAGTGGGCTAATATGAAATTTGAGAAAGGTAAATAATTGTTTCTATAGATTCTTTCATTGTTTGAATTCATGCTTGTAATTGTTATGAAAGTAAGGATGACTAAAGATTAAATTAAGAAGGAAAATATTCATTAGGACCAATTTTTTCCATTGGTAACATAGTTGGGGAACCTTGATTCTTTTGTATTGGTAGGAAAAAATGTGTTCAACTCCATAACGAAGAATATGTCTCCAATTTGGTCTCAAATGATAGTTGTCCAATATGAGATGTTGAAAAATGCTCTTGATGAGCTCTATTCTTGTGATGAGCTCATTTCACAAATGTTGGAAAACATAATCAAGGAAGTGTAAAATCTTGGAACATTATACGCACCCAAAAAGTTATATTGTGCTACATTAAAGGACATGGTAAGCCGCTGATGATGAAATAATTCTTTTCCATATTAATGATGAGATCCATATCCTCTCCCTTCACCTTCAACATGTTTGGTATGACCTATTTGTCCATGTTTCTAAGTTTTAAAGTGTATTGCATCCTTGTGAGCCACTTTTTGCTCTTTTCGTACTCATTTTCAACCTTAATTCATGCAATCGTCATGGCAGTTATGCAACTACCAGTCTAGGTAGACCGGTAGTTCTGTCACCTTTACCTGTGAGTTAAAAATTGTGTTTTTTACAACATGTGTATTCAATTCAAGAGTGATTTTATCACTCATTTTTCCTAGTTTTGGGCTTGTTGGAATCGTATTGATTTTATCTTCCTAGTTTACTATGTTTAGAAGGTTGACTTCCTCTTATGTGGATGTGTTTTCACTTTTTATTGGACATATGTTTTATACTTATTCTTCCCCAAAATTTCATAAAATATTAGACTTCATTCAAATGCTAGCTTGGAGTTTTGATAATTTATTTGCAAAGTTATGCCGTCAAAATCTTGCTAGGAATCACACAACCAACATATTCATTGCTTTATTCTTCCCAGTATTGCATTTTTAACCAGTTTTTTTACAACCATCCAGATACTATCATTTTCTTGGTTTTTCGTGCTACCATCTAACACTCTGCACACCTTGGATCAATTCAAAATCATCTCTGGAAGATAAAATAAAGCTGAGGAGACATAAACATATCACCACACGTGGAATGTTATCTCAGATCAATAGTTACAGGTTGGGGATGTTTTGAATTCTTTAAATATTTTGATTAATTGTAGTCGTTAAATTAGAAGAAATACTTTATTTTAAATTGGTAGAATTAAATACTTCTTCCCTTTATATCCCTATGGGTCTACAAGGGAAATATTTTAGAGGAAGATTCTATGTTTGTCTTTATTTTTCATTTCTTCATTATTAAATGGATCTGTATAATTTACTCCTCAATTTGTTCACACTGCTTTTCTTTTACTTCTTTAGAAATTTAGATGCTGCATAAAATATTTGCCTTTAAGTATTGCCATGGTTAGAGTTGTGTTGGACTTTATTTAGATTATAGTTTCGACTGTGCTCAAAATGCTAATCATTTTGAATCATATCTTCTTGTTAAAATTGTGTGTTTTAGTTCCGCAAGCGTGTTCAACTTTTTTATAGCCACATTGGCCTCATTCCATGTTTTAATTTATTTTCCTTTGAGTAATGGCATTGAAGTTTCAATGGAAAATATTCTTCTTTTATAGTACTATAGTTTCTTTAATAAATTGAATTATTATATTCTTCTAAGATCCAGAAAATAACATACGATGTTTGAAATTTTTTCATAGCAATGTCCAGTTGCTTCTTATTCATGTGATTTAATTTTAAACTTTTCAATTTTGTCTGGTAACAAGGGCCACTGACTACTAAAATTAGTCCGTTAGTGGACTTGTTTTACTTTATTTAAATGTTGAAAAAGTGTCAATTTAATTACATTACCTGGCAACATTAATCCACCTTTTATTTAATTTAGATTCACTTGTTTTTTATTTAAAGCTATGAATTAAAAGTATATTAGAAATTGGAATGAACACAATCCTCTTTCCTTAGTGGCCTAGGCTACTTGTACTTAGCCCTAGGTCCCCTTTGGTTACCAGTTGTTTGTTTCCTTCCATATTTGTCATTGATTTGGTGCCCATATGACCATTCTAGGTCAACCTGAGCCTCGCATAAGGATCTTTCACCTGATCATAAACCCACCCAACATTGACTGAAATCAGGGAGACATATACCTAGGTTTATGACAACTATTCCTTAGAGTAACTCCCATACCACCAAAGATCATTGGAAAAATCAATGCCCCTAATGATGAATTAGAAATAACATAACAATATTGGACTAATAAATTGGACGGTTAAACCAAGCAACCCTTAGTTTTTCCTCAACACATCCTCTCTCATTCTTACATGACCCTCTTTAGAGAGAGTTACATTTAGTAGCAGAAGAACAAATCCATCGAATCTATAAACCAGTTCAAGCTACACTTGGTTTCACTGACATAGACTGATACCTACGAATAGTGATCATTCTCGACCATAATATCACTCTCATACAGATTAGATGGGCATTTGTTGATCTCAACGAGAAAAATCCTATTGTTCAAGTTTAGCATCTACGTTTGTCTTGGTCATAGATTTTGGTTTTACCAGTATTCCCACTTATCCAATTCATATTTATCTGATACACATTCCATCTATCACATTTTGGTTGTCTCAGTAGACCTCAAGAAGTCGAGTGTATCTGATATCACATGTTTATTTTTAGGTGTATAAATTTTGGTGCACCCAACGTGAAGGACTAGTTCCTTTTTCCATTTCTTTTTCTTTTATTTCATCAATCTTCTTCCTCTCCCATTATTTTGTGGTTATTTATACACCCCTCAAATATGTTGGGTCAGGATTATAACAGGCCTATTTTAGGTCTTGAAGATTATTACAATCAGGTGATTCCTCAACAGTCATCCTCATTATCTATGTGGGTTGTTAACTATTCCCACAACTTTTCATCTCCTCATGCATCCCCTATCCAAGGGTTGAACACTAATTCAACTGTAATAATCAAGGAGATAGACCAACCAAATCATGTCCCACAACCAGAATTATCAAGCTCTAACAATATGACCTTCATAACAAAACATGGCCTTTATCCACGGGTTTTATCAAGACCCCAAATCAATATACAATCTAAGTCCTTTCCATCTTATTTGCAACAAAACAATGAACTCTTAGCGTGGTTCACCCAAAGCAGTGACCTCGTTAATTCCTTAGATGGATCCTTAAATAGGATACAAGGATACATAGATGTCCTCCTTCAAAATAATGTTTCCTCAACCCTGTTGTAGAAACAAAATTTATGCACTTGGGTACATTTCTAGGTCCTAAAAGTATGCTAGAATTTACATGATTCATAATCAACAAAACTAGTAATTAACAACTCCCTTTAGCCTTTTTTTGTCTTCTACACTTTTATTGGCTTTATACAGATCTTACACTCTTGTCGGCATTTGACTATTTTATTTTTCTATGGCCTCTGACACTAGCACCCAATTGGGACACTAGCGTTAGGATTTCATGTCCTCCTGGGTTCTCTTGTCCCTCTTTACCTTTTTATTATCCTTTTAGACCCCTTTCTCTTATTTATTATTGTTTATTACTTTGGGTCATCCTTTTAGTTGTCAATTACAAAATTCAAACCAGGGAATCATATAAATACATAGTCATGTTTTCAAAATAAGGGACCAAGTACTAAGCATTACATACTATCACCTAAGGTCACATCCAAAGGCACCAAAGTACTTCAAATCATCCATTTAGTACACTCATTTAAGGGACAAGGGTTGCATTCTTTTGCATACACAACATAGGAGGGGAAGTTTATTCTATTTCATCCCACACATTATATACATTTTCTACATTAGAGATCTAGCCCATTGTCATTGGTGTAACTTGCTCAAGGGTATCATATGGCATCATTACACACACTCTCAAGAATAACTACATGGATTCTGAGATGTAGTGTAGCAGTCATAAGATCACTCTTTGGGTGACTATTGGTGTCAGTCCAACTCCACATTCTACATCTTCTATATTAGATTTGATGTGTTTTTTGGACATGTGTAGGTAGACAACTTGTTTCGTAAGTTACAAGTACATTTGGTGATTAAGGAGTGAAACTAGACTAACAAATATAAACTAGCAACGAAGCTCCTCCTTCACAAAAGAGACCAGATCCAGATCATTCACATAGACACTAGCACCCAAAACGGATGCTAACACCCAAGTGCTATTGTCCTCTTGTCGGCCCTCTTGTCTAGCACACTCATAAGTTTTAGAATCTCTAGCAAGCACTAATGACACTATTCTCATCTTGTTTTAGTTATTCACCTTCTCATATCACTTCTAGACTACTCAGAAATTAGTTAAGTCTCTTTATCTCCCTCTCTTGCTTAGGGTATCACATTTATATGCTTGTTTCCTTACATATTACTATGTATTAGCATTTTTTACATCATTCATTACAGTAGTTACTGTGTAATTATATTTAATACCAATTTATATTAAATCATTTAGTGAGCCCATTCACTCGAACACTACCTTACTTCTAGATTATTCTCCCATGGCTAAGACTTTACCGATGAAGATCTTCGTGACCTCCAGGCCTATATTTTTTAACATCCTCAAGATTTAGATATCTTTTTATTTGTTGCATGTGAGGAATTTTCTAACCTATTTGATCTCAACCTGTTAGTCTATAATAATAATTCTCTTCTTATTGTGACACAACCTCCTAATTTTACCCACCCACCCACCTCCAATATTCTTGTTTCTATTCCTATTCCTACCAATCCTTTCACCTAGCCTATTACTTAGGACACACAACAAGTATCCTCTTCTGACACCCAAGACCTATCTTTTTGTTACAAATATATTGTGTAACATTATTAATATATCGCAATATTATTAATAATGAGTTTATATAACTCATATTAATAATATAGTTAGTGTGAGTGTGTTGTGATAAACAACTCACGTAGCTATTTTGGAGTGTGAGTGATCCTAGGGATAAGCTTGAGAGATTCATGGAGAGAGATATGAGGAAGACTAAGTGATAAGACTTGACTCCTAGATTATAGGATCAAGCATTTGTATAAGAAGCTATCTCTAGATGAATACAATATCTCGGATGAATTTAATTTGCATATTATATTATTCGGTGTTTATTTCTCATATTATATTGCAACTTCTAATAGTGGTATTAGAGCAGTCCATTCCTGACTGTATTCATGATGAGAGTCTAAATGCCTGTGTTGTGTTCAAAATTTAACATCCCCAGATCAGACTGTGTTTTTTTTGTGTGAGATCATGTGTACCATAATAGTTTTGTAGTGTTTTGTTCAAGAAGCTTTTCAATTTTTTCTTCGAGCATTATGATCTACCTAACCACAATAATCTAGTATGCCATTGAGATATTTATCCTATTGGATTTATAACATAATTGCGTAGAAGAATTCATGTAGATCCTCTACTACATATCATCTAATATATCAGATGGAAAGTTCATGAATTTGGCTATTCCATCGAAGATCATAGAAAGGTGTGAGAAAATACATAAATCTGTCAACACACATACTTGTCAAGAGATTTGGGGCATTGTGCTATTAGATTGGTATGGATATTATCGGCACACACTTCACATTATATCGATGCAATATTTAGTTCTGTCATGATCCACCTTGATTTGTTTGTCTCCAAATATAAAATGCCTATGAAGAAAGAGCATATCACAGTTTTTTAATGTGTTGGCAGTGTTTATTCACATCACCGTCATATCCATCTTCTTAACAGTTGTCTTATAGTATCATCGCATGACTACTCTTTAATTGATGTGTTCATCATAAAGTATCCATCTCAAATTTCACTTGACAGTATTAACAACTGTGTATTTCATTAATTCTGTATGAGGCCTTATATGACCAGAGCATCGAATCTACATTTGTAAATTGAATCAAGATAAATTTCTCCTTAACAATCTATATACGGTAGCCGTAAAACAAGATTTATTACTAGCTTCCATGTATGCATTGTGTCATATTGTATTTCTGATCAAATCTCAAAAATTCATCACCTCAGTCCATGCCTATCATATCTATTCAGGATGTATTTGTGATTGGTCATTTTCTACATACTGTCTGTAAGTCCACATATATATACCTCTCCATTAGTGTTTTGAGTTTTAATACTTAGATTCATTTTATGTTTATTGGTTTTGATTCTTACAATTTAAAGTGATCATTTTTTCAAATATCATTTAATTTTGAGTGTCTATTATCCTAAAAGTGTTATCAAGTCTTGTTTTTATCGAGTCTTTGTCTTTATCACATTGTTTTTACCAAAAAAAAAGAGTCATTTTTATGTTTGTTACTACAATCTATTTGATTTGTAAAATTTGTCAAGTCAATTTTTGTTTAGTAAAATTGAGTTGTTACTCATATGTCGTCTTTAGTCAAATATTGTTATAAAAAAATTATCTCACAGATGCATTTTCGGTGTTACCCAATGTCCAATTTTTGGGAGAATAACATGAAAATTATTACAGTTCTAATGATATTTTTGATGAATTCAAAGAAATAAAATATTCCTGACTTTGGGAGCTCTGCCCCTCAACCCCGTCTTGTATCACAATAGGGAGCACGCCCAGGGTGCTTCCTTGGGACCCTGCAAAGGGCATTACCCCTTGACCCCGCTGGGGGCTACCGCCCCTAGACCCCCACTTTGGAATTTCATAACCAAAGTGAAGATTTGTGGGGAATATGCATCAACAAAAGGTGGTGCAAATTTGAGCTCCATGGTCCAATCTCCTGAGTAAGTATCGACAATAATTGGAGGACTGAGGCAACGGAGGCTGGAGGTCAATCAGTAAGCTCTCGTTAGTCACCAACGATGGGGCCAAATGAAGCTATGGTGGTAGTGTGTGTGTATGTGTGTGTTATTTCGGATTCACAGTATGATTTCAAATTTCTTGTTTGAATAAGTGAAATGTTCACATTAAGGGGGGGAATTGGAACATGGTCTCAATGTTCAATTTTCCCTCTATTCAATTTGTATTCAGTAACTAATGGTTCCTGCATATTCCCTGAAGGAAAGAAATAGGGGACAAATGAAAGCACAAAGGAAAAGCAGTAGCATGATATTTGGGTTGTTGGTTGTCTTGTAAAACCATCCTTTGTTTTATGTTCTTGGTTGTCCTGTAAAACCATCCTTTGTTTTAGGTTTTTGGTTGTCCTATAAAACCATCATTTGTTTCAGGTTGTTGGCTATCCTACAAAACCATTCAGATCATGAGCACGCATGGGCGGCAAGCTGCAGAAGGAAGTGTGATTTTTTTTTCTACCTTGTCAACATTAGGGGAGTGTATATTGGGAATTAATAATGTTAATAATAGGGGAGTGAATGTTACAAATATATTGTGTAACATTTTTAATATATTACAATATTATTAATAATGATTTTATATAACTCATATTAATAATATAGTCAGTATGAGTGTGTTGTGATAAATAACTCACGTAGCTATTCTGGAGTGTGAGTGATCCTATGGATAAGCTTGAGAGATTCATGGAGAGAGATATGAGGAAGACTAGGTGATAAGACTTGACTCCTAGATTATAGGATCAAGCATTTCTATAAGAAGCTATCTCTAGATGAATACAATATCCCAAATGAATTTGATTTGCATATTATATTATTTGGTGTTTATTTCTCATATTATATTGCAGATTCTAACACTTTTTTATACCATGATCTGCAGATCCAAATCTGTTAATTATAACAAGCTACTTCACATTCCTCTCCATCTCTTGATTCTTCACTTCTCCTTCACACCCCTTCTACACATGTCATATCTTCTTATCCACTACCTCCCAACTTCATTTCACCTCAGCTTCCTACCTTCAATGGCCATGGTGAGCCTCAACAACATCTTCTATCTTTTCATGTGGCATGTCTTGATTATGTGGATGATTTTACATTACTCACTAAACTATTTCCTAAAATTTTGCAAGATTACACTATACGTTGGTTATATGGTCTACATGTCAACTCGGTAACCTCTTTTATACACTTTTCCTGTGCTTTCCTTGCAAATTTCTCTATCAAGATTGGCACCAATATCTATTATGCTCAACTTTCTCAACTTAAACAAGGATATAAGGAATGTCTAGCAGACTATGTTTTGCATTATAAGAACACCCTTGCTAATCTGAATAATGTACTAGTTGACTCCGAATTGTAAGATTTATTTATTCAAAGTCTCTTACCTCCACTTCAAGAGAGTGTTATATTTTATACATATCCCTCCTTTGATCAACTAAGCCATGCACTCAAATCATGCGTATGAAAACTCGTATCTATGGGTAAATTGAAATACTATGATACTTCTTCATATTCATCTTCTAATCAATTTCAAACCAAATCTAGTTTGAAAGCATGGCCTAATCCCACTGAAGCTAAGGCCACTATTAATGTTGTTTCTATACCTAACAAGCTTCAATTCTAACCCACACAGCATACTTTTGCTAAGTTACCTTACACACCTTGGATTGTCTTACCACAGCTTATCAAAATCAATCTTATTACTCTTCCTCCACCACTTAATCTTGATCCTTCTCACCCTCATGTCTGTAACTATGATGAAAATGCATGCTCTGACTACCATTAATACATTAGGCATCACATTGATCATTTTTTATGATTAAACATATAATTCAAGATCTTATTGATAACAATGCAATTGAGCTCCGTGAGCTATCTATTACCAAACCGTTCAATGATAATTAAAAGATTAAAATATTTAATGACACTCTACCAAAGTATGACAAGAAAAATACCAATTATTTTGTAAATTATAAATTTCGTGTTGTTCCTCCTCCTTCATCAGGGTTGTTTGACTTTCTTGTTGCTTCTGTTGATGTGCCACCACCTGTTATCACATTCTTGGATCATGATTATCACACTACATTAAATTTCAATTCCTTGCCTACCAATGCTTTTATTACTTCTTATACTGTCAACAATATTATGATATATCCATTAGTTGTTACTAATGTACACTCCATAGCACTCCTCTTAGCTATCAGATGTCCAATGTCTATTATCACATTTCCAGTTCCTATTTTTTATGGTCATGTGAAGCTTCCCATTATAGTTGGTCTTCTCACTATGCTTGTACCATTCGTCATTACATCTTCCATCAAAGGTTGTGGCATGTTCTTAGTTCTCCCTTGGATCCATGTTTCCTAATCCATCCCCTCCATGCATCACTTATGTCTCAAGTTCATACATAATAAACAACTTGTCACCATCAAAGGTATTCCACAAGGCAAACCATTTCCTTGGCCCACCCTTGCTGGTATCTATGCACCAATCATGGAATATATGTCTCCTATGCTTCTCAATTCTAAAGCTACTTCTACACCTATCTTTCCCATTTGGTCATGGATTACATTACAACCTTGTTGATATCATTGGTCCATTAGTCCACCTTGTTGGCCTAAGTCGCCTATTCAGGCACCTTCTTTTCCTCATAGGAACATTATTTCACCTCATCGGCCTAAGTCCCCTACTTAGGTAGCCCCTTATTATAGATATTCTCCACCTCCTTCAGGACATCGGTCCCCTTCATGTGCACATTGTTACTCTCCCACACCACCACTCTTTGATCATGGTCACATTCCTTTATCTCCTTGGATATCGGGTTGGGGGGCCTTGCCCTTCACTATCGTCAAATAGCCTTCTATCCATCACATACTTGGGGGGCATCATGCTTTCTTCTTCTCTCCATTACTATCAGTTATCTCTAGTGTCTACCATTACACTTCACACTCTGTGCTTCACGATTAATATTTCTTATGTACTCCTACATATTTGGTGAACGCATTGTACCATCATTACCCAATGACATACTCTAGTATTATGGTTCACACTTGACTGTTGAGGGTAAGCTTCATCATGAACCTCATATTATACACACTTCACACTCTATACTTCACAATATATCTTTCTAGAATCTACTCTCACACGCTACACTCATTTCCCAATGACACACTCTTGTTTTATGGTTCATTCTTGACTATTGAGGGAGAATTTATAAATGAACCTCATCTCATACACATCCACTTGGGGGAAACACTTCTCCTACCATCTACACATCTTTCATATCACATTGTCACACTCACACAACATTTGCATATCTTGGTTGCATTTATTCTTGTTAGCTTATACTACTTACATCTTTCACTTTTCTTACTATGCTAGACAGATACTAAATATTTCATCATATTTATCACATACACATTCCCGTTCACTTGGTCTCTGGAAGTGAATGTAGATGTTGTACAGATTCTTACATGATGCATGATTCTCAACATTAAATCCCTTGCTAATCCCATCAAGGGTCCTAGGGCATCTACCTTAACTACTCTCACATACTACAATTTTTATTGTTTCATCACTTACTACTTCTTCTTACTAGCACTTATTTTTCCTTGATATATACATGCTTTGAAATAGTATTTATCTTTCTTACATGTTAATGGGTGCTTTATGTGTAGCATTTTCCTTGCAAGACTATAAACAAGCATAATTATGTGATACATTTTGATTGCTATTGTTTGTTATTGTATGATATTATTTACGGGATATTCCCTATGTCTTGTGTGATCATTGTATGCTTTTGGCTACTTCGTCCCTAATTGTCTTGTGACATTGTGAATGATGTCCCATGTATGAACCCACTTCTCAAGGTCTATCTTGTCTTCCTAGTTGTTTGTTACATTTTTTTCTATTACATGTTTAATTTTTTTGCACTAACCAATGTTACTAGCCTCTCTTGTTTACATTTTCCTTGGTTTCTACCATGCACATCCCCTACCCCATGTAGGTATCCACTTCAGATATGCATATGAGATCATGGTCCTCTCCTTTGGGCTGCATTCTCCTACATTCGTCGCATGCACTCCAAACAAGGTGGGCATCTATTGGGTGAACAAATCACCCCTACATCAGCTCAAATCTATAGTAAAATTCATCATAGTAGAATCAGTACAGGGATATAGTCATAGAACTGTCTAGAATGGACTTGGACCTCACACATAGAGCAAACATAGCACCGAGTAGAAAACAATAGCACCTAATGCTTTTGTCTTCCCCTTAGTGCTAATTTTCAAGGGCAGAAAAATTCAATTTCATAGTTCAACATGATTTCTATCAGTTTCAAAACAGTTCTACGATATCATGCACTTACCTCCAATTTCAAAATTCACCTTATCAGTACATTTCAGTTGTAATCGGAACAAATCAGGATGTACCATCTGTAATGGTGCTTATTTGGGAAGCACAATAGAAGGAGAGAAAAACTAGACCTCTCTCCCAAACACTCTTCTCTTTGTGTGAGATCACCCAAAAAACTTGCACTTAGCGTGAGATTCCCCAAAAAACTTTCACTCACCATGAGATCGCCCAAAAAACTCACTCTTGGTGTGAGATCACCCAAAAAGCTCACCATTGGCATTCAAATCCAGCAACTCCAAGTAAATCAAGACAACTTTCTATATCATACTCTCTTACATATCAGGTTCACACTTTCCTTTTACATACTTTCACAATTTTACTTACTTATACATATGTTACTTTGATTTCTTATATACGGGACTTTGACTACTCTTTCACTCTTCTTTTACAGGTTCATCCTTAATACATAACAAGGAGCATCTCACATCAGAAAACACAACATACTACTACACACACGCTTCACCCCGTAGGGTCCACTTCCCTTTCCTAGTCTCCACACTTCACTTGTCCACTCAACATGCCATCAACTACACACTTCTCTACAAGGTTACAAGGTATGCCTCTTCTATCTACTTTATGCTATCGAGCATTACTCAACAGCATAAATTGGGGGAAAATGTAGATGTAAAATCTATGTACTTGGGTACATTTCTAGGCCCTAAAAGCATGTTAGCATTTACATGATTCGTAAGCAAGAAAACTAGTTATTGAAAACTCCCTTTATCCTTTTGTTTTGTCTTCAGCACTTTTATTGGCTTTATACATCTTGCACTTTTCCACCATTTGACTATTTTATCTTTCTATGGCTTCAGAAACTAGCACTCAGTTGAAACACTAGCATCAGATGTTTCTTTCCTGTTGGGTGCTCTTATCCCTCTTTACCTTTTTCTTATCCTTTTAGAATCATTTCGCTTCTTAATTACATTTTATTACTTTGGGTTGACCTTTCAGCTGTCAATTATGAAATTCAAACAAGGGAATCATATAAATACACAATTATGTTTTTAAAATAAGGGACCAAACACTAAGCATTACATAATATCACCTAAGATCACATCCAAAGGAACAAAAGTACTTCAAATCATCCATCTAGCACACTCATCCAAGGGAAAAGCATTGTATTCTTCTGCATGCACAACATAGGAGGGGAATTTTATTCTATTTCATCCCACATATTCTATACATTTGCTACATTCTAGATCTATCTTGTTATCATTGGTAAAACTTACACAAGGGCATCCTAGGGCATCATTACACACACTTTCATAAAGAATCACATGGAGTCTGAGATGTAGTGCAGTGATCGGTCATAACATCACTCTTCAAGTGACTACTAGGGTCGATTCGACTCCACATTCTACATATTTTTTAATATATTTGAGGTCATTTTTAGAAATGTGTAAGTAGAAAACTTGTTTTATAGGTCATAGGTACATTCCACGATTAAGGAGAGAAACCAGAGAAACAAACAAAAACTAGCAGTGAAGTTCCTCCTACACAGAAAAGACTGGATCCAGATCTTTCACAAAAACACTAGTGCCCAGGATCTCTTGTCCTCCCATGGTTCTCCTATCCAACACACTTCTAAGTTTCAGATTATTTAATGAGCACTAATGACACTATTCTTAGCTTGTTTCATTTATTTAATTGCCCATATCACTTCCAAACTTCTCAAAAATTAGCTAAGTCTCTTTTTCTCCCTCTCTTGCTTAGGGTTTCACATTTATATACTTGTTCTATTACATCTTATTGTATATTAACATTATTACATCATTCATTACAGTAGTTACTCTATAACCAAATGACATATAGCATGCACTTAAATAAGTTCCACATCCTTCACCCATCGATGTTATTTTGACATTAGTGGGAAGGATTAAAGAGTTATAGATCACCCAAGCTTCACAACTTGTACAATTTGCAGCGTAAGGTGATATTCCCTATCACATCTAGATTTAAAACTATAGCCCTGCTACTAATGTTCATTCAGTGCAACAACCACCGTAGCATGTTTACTTGGGTGTTCCCAATCCTGGTGATCTCCTTACAGGATCCAGTATGCTAGGAATGACTCCTCATGCCTCCTATTCATATCCTACATGAGGGCTATCTAGAATTGCATTCTCAAATATTATTCCTCTGAACAATGCAATGTTCCCTAGAGTTACGCCCACCAATCCATATCCTATATTTTTCCCTCCTTATTTTCATATGTATTCGAAATACCCCCAAATGGACATGTATATTTTTCCTAGTCCTTACACACAATATCAAGGGGTGCCTTATGCCCTAGCCTGTTATGTGACTAAATCCCTGAAGTTCTTAAAGAATTAAAGACCTTTTGGATTGTTAAATATCAAGTTTGATTTAAGAAAAAATAGTACAATAATTTATTGATGTAATCACTCTCCCAAAAAATTGATTAAATATGCTTAGTTTAATTATGAAAGGGTGTGAAACCATTGTGATGGTTCATAACTTCCAATGAATTCTTATAAAAGGCATGTGAATTATTCTGAGAGAGACAACTTCTAAATTTGGTTGGTGATTCTGAGAAAGAGAATATTGACAAAAGATTTCTTAAATATTTTATACATTGATTCTATGGAAGTAAATTCCAAAGGTGACTAGGTACAGCCAGGCAGTGGTAAGAGAGAGGGGCACTAACGGTGTCCTAACCAGGGGTACAGAGTACAACCTTGGATGGCCTGACCAGAGAAAGGTAAACATACATGGGGTGTATAACACATTCTTCCCATAGTGTAGCCATAGTCTGGTGTCTATTAGTTATGTGTGCATAGGATTTTTTTACTGATAATTCCTTATTACTATCTCAAATAAGTTCTCTCTGTAAAATTTGTATAAAGCTAATGGAAATAAGTTAATTCTTTTGTTTACTTTGATAAATGAGCAAATGAATGTATCCTTCTATGTATATCTTATTAATGTGTGCTTATGCTATCAAAAATAGTGAATTGCAGGAACTAAGTTAATGAAATACAAAATTTTGGATGTGTGTGTGTGTGTGTTTTTTTTTTAAGGAAAATCTATTTCAATTGATGTAAAATAATATTGTGTGTATGTAATTGATCGTATTTAAATATGTAATCTTGTAAATTGATTTTTTTGGGCTAAATTAACTATTTTTGGTATTTCACAGTCATATCTATTATATTTTTTATCTTTTTGTGTTGGACCTTGTTATCTTGTGTTTTTGCATGGGCAAAAATCACTTTAAAATAGGACAAATATACCCTAATGTCAAAATTTTTATGTCATACCTTTCCTGGCACCCCAAATCAACCCATCCCTCAATTTCTAGTCTATTCTCATCCCCTAGTGGTTCATCTATGAAATTCATCAATCCCCCTATGTGATTTAGGAAAATCAAAACCATTCAAGTATGTTGGAGTAGTGGTTTTTCAAGCATACTTAGAAAGGGGCTTTCATCATCCTTTATAAGCTAGGTGTACCATCATCAAAGCAGTGTGGAAGAATTGTTTTCATCATAGAGGTGTATCTAGGAGCTAAAAAACATCATGGAACTGATTTAGGAAGATTTCATGAAGCTTCAGAGTTTTTGGAGCCAATTCACTAAAAGTGGGTTTTTAAGGCCAAAGGAGCTTTCACTGTAGAAGAATACTTGAATTTCAGAGAGCAATTCTGGGAGCTCTGGAATGAGTTATGATCCAAAAAAGATATCACTAGAAATAATTTTAAATCCCCTACATGGTGAAGAAAAAATATCATCTTCAAACATAGTTATGGTTTTTTTCTCAGAAGTATTCATTTTTCACATTTTAGCAATGTGGAATGGTATGGAAATGATGTTGAAGTTAGTATCAAGGTTTCAGAGGAAGCAGAAATGGATGGGTGAGTAAATTTTGGCAATTGGAGTTTTCATGTGCATGTGTGAAGAAGAACTAGAAACCGTAAGAAGTAGCACGGCAGTAAGAAAAAAGTGCATATTTTTAATGGTTGGCAAGTTGCACACTTTTGTGTATCAACTATCCTAATGGATTAGTAAACTTGGTGCAAAAAAATGTGGCCCATCCCTATTGGACCAAATTTCAGGATATGATTTGCAATTGAGGATGAAAGGGGGCTAGGAAAAGGATCTTAAAACATTCGCCCGGGTCACATGGGTGGCTGAGGACTTAAGAGGGAGGGGGGAACATTTTATTGCACCATACGTCCTAAATCTCTAGGACACTTAGTGTACAAAATTTTTCCCCTTCTTGATTGGGCCATGTCGTGGAATCTAGTTGGTCAGAGAGGGGGCTGGGAAATGAAGCATGGGGTCTCACCTTTACAAAAGGGGTTTGACTGAGGTCACTTTGAGGTCCAAGGGCTCAACTGGGATGGGGGTGAATTTTCTTGTACCATCTATCCCAAATCCTTGGGGAAGTTGGTGCAAAAAAGTGTGCCACTCTCCCATTGGCTTAAATTTCAAGGTAGAAATTTGACTAACTATTGGAGTTGTACCTTAGGGACTCACTTGTCGAGGCCATATATTGAGTTCCCATAGGAGTGTTTTGATGAATATTTATATTATTTTGTATGAAAATGGCCTTCTGAATCCAATGGTTGGGTTCTCATCTCTTTATTCTTCCATTTTTCCCTGAAAAATATGCTTTTTGTTCAGGATCCAAGGTTGTGCATGCGGAAAACATGTTGTGGACTGAATGTGAATAGGTCTTCTGAAAAATATGAGATAACCCTCATCTAGGGATCTAATTCATATTTCCAACGATATTTTTTTTCTCTTATCTCCTTACGGAACTCTTGAAATTTCTTCTCGAAGCTCAGGAGATGTTTTGGCATTGTGCATTGTTTAAGCCTCCAAGGCCCACTTTTGTTGAAACTATTCCAAAACTTCTGAAACCTCCTATAGTACTCTAAAATTGATTGCACAATTATCTTGGATATATGATACACCTCCTTGATGATTTTAGGTTTTTTTTTCTTCTCTGAGAGGTGTGCACCAACCTCGAGCAAAGTAGAGAATAACCTTTCCCATGCTGGTCAAAAATCCTATCTTAATAGATCTTTCCTTGGAAGAACTTGGAATTAATGGATATCCCTAAATCACCTATGCACACACTAACATGACACATTGGACTACTTAAGAGAGATGGGATAGGACTGACTCAAGGATTAGGGTTATATGAAGGAGGGATCAAAATGACCTTTAAGTGAAAACTTTTGAATAGGGTATGGTTGTCATGCTTTTAAGTGTGACTTTTACCCTTGAAAAATATCATGACAACAAAACCCTAAGAAATAGATGGAGATAAAGAGACTTATATGATTCCAGAGCAATCTTTAAGTGATCTGGTTAGGTGAATATTTTAAACATACTAAAAAAAGTTTCATCAGTGCTCATTGGAGATTCTAAGACTCAGGAATGTGTCAGACAGGAGTGCCCACGAGAGGACAGGATCACCTCGGTACTAGCGTCTATTATGAGTGCTCATGTCTGTGTTAATGATCTAGATATGGTCTCTTCTATTTAGAAGGAGCTTCATTACTAGTCTTTATTTTTCACTTTGTTTTTCTCTTTAATCATCAAATGTACATATAACGTACAAAACAAGTTTGCTACATGCACATGTCCACAAACCACATCAATTATAATAAAAATATGTAGAATGTGGAGTTATACTGACCCCAGTGGTCACCCAAAGAGTGAGCATAGTACCAAGTGTTGTACTACATTTTAGAATCCATGTAGTTTTGTGTGAAAGTGTGTAAAATGATGCCCTAGGATGTCCTTATGCAAGTTACACAATGATAGCATGATAGATATATAATGTAGAAAATTTATAAAATATGCAAGATGAAATAGAATAAACTTTCCCTCATATGTTGTGTATACAAATTATTATAGCCCTTGTCCTTTGAGTGAGTGTGGTAGATGGATTATTTGAAGTGATTGTGTGCCTTTGGATGCAAGATTAGGTGATAGTAGATAATTCTAGTGTTTAGTTATTTATTTGAGAGCTATAATTATGTATATGTATATGTATGTATATATATGATTCCCTTGTTTTAATTTCATAATTCACAATTGGAAGGTTGGCCCAAAAGTATAAAAGATGCCCAAGAAGTAAAAGAGGCCCAAAAGAGTGAGAAAAGGGGAGAAAGGGTCAGGAGCACCTAGGAGGGACAGGAGCACTTGGGTGCTAGTGTCCTAACTGATCGTTAGTGTTGGAGGCCATAAAATATAAATCATTCAAATACTAACAGATTGTTAGGGTGTGCAAGGTAAATAAAACTATAAAAAACAAAGCAAAATCCCTGAAATACACTGTCAATTACTAGTTTTCTTTGTTAGGAATCATGAAAACGCTAGCATGTTTTTAGGACGTAGAAATGTAACGAAGTGTATAGATTTTTTGTCTACAAGAATCTATAGATATCCTTTCCCCAAGAATCCTGAGAATGAGAAAACCTAATCCTCATAAAGCTAACAAAGGGATTCGTGTAGCTACTCATGATCATGAATCTTCTACATCCAATGATCTTCGAGTTACTCATAACTTGGACCAAATAAATAAGACAAAAATCATTGGTTTGGTTGAATTAGAGATAGATCCAAAGGAAAATGTAAATACTCATACTTGAGAGTACACATTACACCCTCTTTCATTTTATCCTCTAGTGTCAGATGATATTCCAGTTGTTCCCAACCCTGTAGGAGCTTATGATTTAATCACATATCTTAACAAGACATTTTATCACATTTCCTTTTTAGATATGTTGAAGAATTCACCAGCTCATCGTTTCAATTTGTTGGAAGCATTAGGTCTTGGTCATCTAGTGCATGTCACACCTCCTCCAAAGGCTCAGATCAACCATATACTTTGATGTTTATCCTCAAAGGAAACATGAAAGAGACACGGGATTCATGTTTGACCTAAGAAATATGCCTTCCCTTCAGACATTGAGTTGGCATGAAAATGTGACCCCTTGTTATACTTTCAAGTATGGGTTTACAATAACTATTTCAAGAGGGCAATGATCAATGACATGGTTGTTGTGAATATTGTCTCTTTCTCCTTCTTATAAAAATTAGGGTATGGAGAAACCAATTGTTCATCTACTAGGAATACATTGAGAGGTTATGACAACTTGGAAGCTATGTCTATTGGAACTATATTTTTCCTAGTTATCCTTAGTCCCAAAACTATCTAAACTGAGTTTAATATTATAGATAGGGAAACCAACTACAATATGATTCTTGGTAGACCATGGATCCACATAATGAATGTCATTCCATCCATATTATTTCAATAGGTAAGATACATTCATTCAGGAAAGCTTTTCATATCCCAAGGTGACCCTAAGCCTTTGAGATTCACCTGGAAAATCTCAAGAAGAAACCTGGAATTCATTCTGAGTTCAAACTCCCAGCCAACCACCTTCTTCCAAAGAACTAGTCTCCATTACAAAACTAGTTCTAATAACCAAAGTTGATAAGCCTAAAGTAATTAAAGGGGTAGATAAGAGTGAGGATAAGGTTACTACATTAGAAACTATATCTACCAAGACAACAATAGAAATATTAAATCTCTTGGAAAATTACTTACTAATTAATCTCCCTATTGACTCTCTAGGTATTGGAAATTCCCTTAGACTAGCCTCTCTCCCACCAGATCATTTTGTAGAGATATGTATGGTTGAGGTTTCTGAAGTCCAGGAAGAAAATACTAAGAACAATGAAGAGTCAAATTTTCATGTCAACTTTTGGATGCTCCTTTACGATGGAGCTAAATGTTGTTATGACGCAAGAGCTTGGGTGATTTTGACTTCTCCGGAAGATAGAATCATGTATTTTTCTTTCAAGCTAAACTTTGAGTGTACAAACAATGGATCAGAGTATGGGGCTTTACTTCTTGGTCTCAATGTAGCCAAGATAATGGGAGTAAATGTTAGAGTTCTAGGGGACTCACAACTAATAGAAAACCAATTCTCATATTTTTATGAGACTAGAGTAGAGCATCTCTAGCTTTATAAGTCTGTTGTGCATGAAATGTGTAAATACTTTTGACTTTATCTCTATAGAAGCAATTCCCAGAGAATAAAACCAAATTTTTGATTCTATGGCATCTTCTTCTTCTTATTCTACCCTAGTGAATATATAAAAGAAATAGATTCACAATCTATATCCAGGATGAACCATTAATTTGAAATATGCCAAACAATGTAATATTAGCATATGTAGAGAATGAGAATGAACCCGTCACATTAGAATTCGCTGAAAATGATGAGATGATTATATGATTTCCTTATGCATACATTGAACTTCATCCTATACATCACAAGAAAGGTTTTTCCATTAGTCCCCACTTGTCTTCATACTTTCGAGACAAAACAATGTATCTCTCCTCATCACAAGATTTATAGATCTAAAAAGTTGAGGAAGAATATTTGGAACTGCCTTTAGCTCCCCCTGAGTTTGAAGAAGTAAATGCCTCTTTAATAGCGGGTACAATCAATATCAACATCATAACAGAGGAATATCCATAGATTTTGAAGCTTGGTTCTTCATTATCAGCATAAGAGATAGAAGAACACACTAAAGTGCTTACGAAGCATTCTCAAGTTTTTGTGTTCAGTTATAAATACATGACATGAGTTTCTCCTGATGTAGTAGTTCACAATCTAGTTACCAAAACTAATGCTAATGTTGTGAAACAAAATCTAAGACCTATGAATCCCGAAGCTTCTTTAATGGTCAAAGAAGAAGTAATGAAGCTTCTACAAGTAGGGTTTATAAAATGAGTAGACTACTCCATGTGGCTATCCAATATCATCCAAATCCTTAAGAATAATAGAAAGATAAGGATATGCATTTCTTTCAAGGATGTAAAAAAAGCTTGTGCTAAGGATTATTTCCCACTACTATTCATTGATATCATCATCCATGCAATGACCAGTTATGAGTTGTTATCCCTCATGGATGGATTTTCTGGATATAACCATATAAGAATCTTTGATGAGGATAAAAGAAAAACTACCTTCACCACTCCCTAGGGAACCTTTTGCTACATGATCATGCCTTTCAAATTGAAGAATGGTGGGGATACATATCAATGAGCCATGAGCTATATATTTCATGATATTATTCATAAGATTGTGGAAACATATGTTAATGATATCTTAACAAAGGAAAAAAAGAGGGGTGACCATCCCAAAGTTCTTTTAATCATCCTTTCACGTTTGATCAAGTATGGTGTGACCTTAAACCTAGAAAAAGTGTGTCTTTAGAGTTATAATAGGTAAGATCTTAGGTTACATCATTTCCTCTCTAGGGATGGATGTAGACACTAGAAAGATTTGGTCAATTATTTAAATGAGTCCACCAATAGACGAATCTATTATTAGGTATTTTTTAGGAAATCTTGGGGAAATCTGTAGGTTTGTTCCTGATCTAATGTATGACATCCATCCCATTAATGGCTTGTTGAAGAAGACTTGTTACAAGATATGGACAGAGGAATGTCACAATACTTTTGAGTCATTCAAGCATTTCTATATGTCACTACCAACTCTTATTCCACGAAAATTTGATCTTCCTCTAATCTTGTATTCTAGAGCCATAGACATTTCAATAGTGTGCATGTTAGTACATGAGGATGATGGTGGTCGTGAGCATGCCATCTATTTTATTATTTGTACACTCCTCAACTATGAAACTCGGCATTCTCAAGTGGAAAAATAATGTTTTCTATTGTATTTACAACTAAGAGGTTAAGGCATTATATGCTTAACGAAGAAACTGTAGACAAAAAATCACACACTTGGGTACATTTCTAGGTCCTAAAGAATACTAATGTATACATGATTTCTAAGAAATAAAACTAGTCATTTACAACTATCTTTGGCCTCTTTTTCTTTATTTTTATTGTCTCTTTGGTCTTACACATCCTAAAGCCCTGATGGAACCTAACTAATTTATCTTAAATGGTTACATAGACATTGGCACCCAGTTAGGAAACCAACTGCCTAAGTGCATTTTTATCCATCTTGGGCAGCTCTTTACCTTCTCTCGCCCTTTACTAACTCTTTTTGGGTCTCTTTCATCTTTTAGTTATCTTTTTCACTGTATGGTGTCAGCCTTTCTAATTGTTTAATTATGAAATTCAAACAAGGGAATAATATATATACTTAGTTACTTCTTAAAAATTAAGGACCAAGCACAAACATTACTTACTATCATCTTAGTTTGCATCTAAAAGGTCAAAAGAGAAAAAAATGAATCCATCTAAGACACTCACTCAAGTGATGAAAGGTTGCATCACTTGCACATACACTACATAGGAGTGGAAGTTTATTCTATTTAACCCCACACATTTACATCAAGAGAATTCTAGATCTATCTCAATATCTAAGTGCAACTTGCACAAGGGCATCCTAGGGCATCATTACACACACTTTCACACAAAACTACACAGGGCCTGAGATGTAGTGCAACGCTTGGTAGTCTTTTCACTCTTCAAGTGACCACCGATGTCAGTTTGACTCCACATTATGCATCCTTTTTATTATATTTGATGTTTTTTGTGGACATGTGCATGTAGACATCATGTTTTGTAGGTTACATGTACCTTTGGTGATTAAGTAGTGAATCTCAAGTGATAGAAAGAAATCAACAACCAACCTCTTCCGACAGAAAAAATCAGATCCTGACTGTTTACGTAGACATTGGCACCTAGATCTAGTCACCGGCGATTAGGTGTCCTTTCCCTCTTGTGGGTGCTCCTGTCCTACATCGTTCTGAGTTCTAGAACCTCTTGCGAGCTTTGACAACACTTCCTATAGTCTTTTTCATCTATTCACCTGCCTAGATCACTTCCAATTTTCTCTAAAATCAGCTAAGTCTTCATATATTTGTCTCTTGCTTAGGGTTTCATATTATACATGCTTGTTTTCTTGCATATTTACTATGTGTTATCATTTGTACATAATTGTTTATAGTAGTTACTCTACAATAAGATTTAATTCTATTTATATTAAATCATTTGGTGAACCCACTCACATAAACCCAACCCTGCTTCTAGGAATTCTTTTGACTTTTCTTCCATGGCTGAAACCTATGAACCCTTTACCGATGAAGACCTTCATGATCTCTAGGCACATATTGTTGAACATCCTCAATACTTATATCTCCTATTATTCACTGCTCGTGAGGATGCCAAGTAACCTAATTGAGCTCAACTCTCATATCCCTAATAATGTTTGCATTCTTATTACGACATAGCCTCTTCATTGTACCCTCAAACCTACCTCAACTATTCTCATTTCTATTCCTACTCCTACCAATCATTTCACCCCACATCTTACTTCTCACACACGACAAGTCTATTCTTCAGGAACTCGAGACCTATCTTCTTTATACCAGGATCAAAAAATTCAAATTTTCCAACTACAACAAGCTACTTCACATTCCTCTTCATCTCTTAATTCCTCACTACTCCTTCACACCCCTTTTGCACTTGCTATATTTTTTTATCCACTTCCTCCTAAATTTTTTACACCTAAGTTTTCCACCTTCAATGTTCATGGTGACCCTCAGATCATCTTCGATTTTTTCATGTGGCATGTCTTGACTATGTAGATGATCATACATTACTAGCTAAATTATTTCATATAAGCCTACAAGATTACGCTATGTGTTGGTTCTATGATCTACCTATTCATTCAGTAACTTATTTTACACACTTATTTCATGTTCTCCTTGCTCACTTTTCTATTAATATCAGCACCAAGATATCTTATGCACAACTTGCTCAAGTCAAACAAGGATATAATTAGCATCTCATTGACTATGTTTTGTGTTATAAGAATAACCTTGCTCAGATGACTATTGTACTCATTGATTCTAAATTGTAAGATCTTTTTATTCAAAGTCTCTTACCTCCACTTCAAGAGAGTGTTATCTTTGAGACCTCTCCCTCCTTTGATCAATTATGTCATACACTCAAATTACGTGAAGGAGAACTTTTATTTATGGGAAAATTCAATACTATGATATTGCTTCTTCCTCATCCTCTAATCAGTTTCAAGATAAATCTACTTTCAAACCATCTCCTAATCCCACTGAAGCAAAGGCCACTATTAATGTGGTTTCTACACCTAACAAGCTCCAATTGCAACCTCCAAAGTGTACTTTTACAAAATTACCCTATGCACCTCTGTTTCTATTTCCATAACTTATCAAAATTAATCTTATCATTCTTTCACTACCGCTCAATCTCAATCTGTCTTTCTTCATGGCTGCAACTATGATGAAAATACCATATGGGACTATCACCAATGCATTAGGCACTCTATCGATTGTTGTTTTAAGTTTAAAAATCTTATCCAAGATCGTATTGATACCAATTCAATCAAACTCCCTGATCCATCTAATTATAAATCGGTCAATGATGATAAAATCCTTTAAAACTTTAATGACCCTTTACCAAAGCATGACAAGAAAGCTGTCGATTCTTCTATTAACCATACATATCACATTGTGAATCCTCCTTCATCGAGACCCCTTGATTTCCTTATTTCTAGTGCTAATGCACCACCATCGGTCATCACCTTCTCGTATCATAATTAACATGCTACATTATCTTTTGATTTATTGCATATCAATGCTTCTATTAGTTCTTATACTGTCAAAAATACTATGGTCTATCCATCATCTCCTACCAATGTATGCTCCATGGCACTCCTCCTAGCTATTAAATGTCCAATATATCTTATCACATTTCTAGTTCCTAATTATTTTTGTTATTCCAATATTCTCACTACAATTGGGCCCCTTACCATGTGTGTACCATTCATTGTTACATCTTCCATCAAAAGCTTTGACATGCTCTTAGGTCTCTCTAGGTTGCGCATCGTCCAATCCATCCCTTCCATGCATCATTTGTGTCTCAATTTCATCCACAATAAACAAGTTGTCACCATCAAAGGTATTCCACCATGTACACCATTTCCTCTACCCACTTTTGTAGATATATATGCACCAGTATTTCATGTTTAAATCCTTCTCTTCACCTAGCTCTCTTATTCACACATGACTTACATCACGACCTTATCATCCCCGTCAGTCTATTAGCCACCTTGTCGGCATAAGTTACCTAATTGGGAAGCCCCTTCACATAGGTGTTTTCCACCTCTTTTACCACACAAGTCTCCTTCATATGTCCATCATTATTCGCCTACACTACTGATCTTAGAGTGTCATCACATGCCTCTATCTTCTTGAATGTCGGGTGGAGGGCCCTCACCCTTCACTTTCATTGGATAGAATTTTACCCATCACACACTTGGGGGCATCATGCTCCCCCCCCCCCCCTTATAACATTATTAGTTGTCTCTAGTATCCACTACCACACTTCACATGTCGTGCTTCTTGTCTAATATTTCTCAACATTCCTACACACTTTAATACATACATTGTATCGTTATTACCTAATGATGCACTCTAGTGTTATGTTTCGACTTGACTGTTGAGGGCACACTTCATCTATGAACCTCACATCATGCTCAGTGTTTCATGATACATATTTTCTAGCATCTAATCTCATGCAACACACTCATTTCCTGATGACACACTCTTTTTCTATGTTTCATTCTTGACTATTGAGGGAGAATTTGAAAATGAGCCCCATCTCATACATATCCACTAGAGGGAAACGTTGCTCCTACCAACTACACATCTTACATATCACACTGTCACACTCACACAACATTTTCATATCTTGGTTGCATTTATTATTACTAGCTTATACTACTTACATGTTACATTGTGCTTACAATGCTAGAAAAATTCTTAGTATTTCATTATATTTATCATATACACATACACGTTCACTTGGTCTACAGAAGTGAATGCAAATATCTTACAGCTCCTTACATGATGCATGATGTTAAAAATTGAATCCCTTTCCATTCTTGCTAAGGCTCCTAGGGGCATCTACCTTTACTACTCTCACACGTTATAGGTTCTATTGTTTCATCATTCACTACTTCTTCGTACTAGCCCTTGCTTTTTTGTTGATGCATACACGCTTGTACATATTATTTATCTTTCTAACATGCTAACAGGTGCTTCATGTGTACCATTTTCCTTGCAGGACTATATACAACCATGGTTATCTGATGCATTTTTTCTTGATATTATTTGTTATTGTATGTTATTGTTTACGGGATATGCCATATGTCTTGTCTGATCATTGTATGCCTTTTGTTGCTTCAACTCTGATTATCTTGTGACATTATGAGTGTTGAACCCTAGTCATTGATTTCAAGTGGCATTGATGGAAAAAGAGTGAATGGTGAAGTGAAGCTTACTCAAAGGTATGAAGGTTGATTGCTAGTGCCTTCTTAGTGGTTTATTGAGAATTCATGATGGTTTTAGTGTGCTGCAGGCTTGGTCAGTGAGGTACGAGTCTACTGCAGGTATGGAAATGGTTTGTATTCTTAAATCATATGTTATATAGGTCATATATGATGGTTTCAGCATGTGTAAGAGCTATTGGAGTGAGTTTCAGGTCATCTTATGGAAGTCTCAATTGAAACTGGCTCATTTAAGCCTACTTCTAGATCCTAATGAGGTATAAGAGCTAATTTTAGGTCATAGAAAGATAAGGTAATCATGGAAGAATCCTAGGAAAATTTCATAAGATTTTTATGAGCATCCAAAATACAGGTTTCAGCTCTTAGAGACAAAACTTGAAAGTACACCAAAACTACTTTTGAGGACTAACAGTGTAGATCAAGGAAAATGATATACGTTTGATCTGTACATGAAAGAGTATGGCTAATAAACACATGTAATTTGTATAGGGGTGTCTTTTAGTGCTTTATGCCAAATTCCATCAAGTTTTGAAGAGGTATGTATAAGTTATGCAAGTTTTCCTAAGACTGACTTCTTAAGGAATGCAATTTGAGTTGCCTTTCTTTTTAGCACCCAAGAAAAAATAAGGATCCTTCTTCAGATAAATCATAGAACTAATTTTTTTAGATAACTCCAATCCTAAAGTTTTGAAAAACATTTGAGGTAAAATGGATAAGTATCAAAGAAGTTATGAGCATTCTACTAACAGGTTTTCTCTCTTCTCAGATTTGCTTCTTGAAGTGTTTGAGTTTAAATGAGTTATTCTGATTTCTTGTCATGTTTTTGAAATGTTGCGATTTATCATAGCTTAATGAGGTCTTTTCTATGCCATATTGGTGATAAGTATGGACTCCAAGAATAGTCTTTCTAGCCAATCAATCTCAGTCTTGTAAGGGCATTCTCATCAATCATGTGAACTGAATGGTACAGTCACAATATAGTGTTCAAGGTCATGTTGAGATAGAAAGTGGTTTTATTTGATGGAGCACTTAGTATAGGTGATGAGCCTTAAAACTAAACCATTATGTATCCACATTATCTTATGATGGTTTATCAAGTTGTCAAGAAAATAGCATTCAAAGTATACTTCGAATTCATTTTGACAATCCTTCTTGTCAAGTTAGTACTAGAGAATGGTGTGAATTAGGAGTATGACCATGATCTAGGTGCAAAATTAAGTACTTCACATGTGAATACTAATACAAAATAGAGAATAATGTGTGTATGTGTGCTTATTGATAATGAGAAGTGTGAAGTGAACTCCACTATGTAAGATGAGATCAACATACAGTTGCTTGGTTAGTGTGTAAATGTTTTTTTTAGTGCTCTAAGGAGGTCAATAAGGTCTTAGTGATCATCCATGCAAAACCAAGACTCGTCTAAATCCAAGTAGAATCTTGTGAACTCAACTAGGATTGATTTGTAGTTGTTTTTCTACATTGTGCACTATATTTTTTAAAATCTAGTAGTGTTTTGGAATGTTTCAAACTAGTTAATTGATTGGAGAAGATGGAAAATGTTCTTACAAAGCCATAGCAACTAGAATTTTCTATTTTCATCTAGAATCGGCCAAGAAATCATTTTTAATGCTTCATGGGCTTGCACAATTCAAAAAACCCTGAATCTAGGGTTTGAAAATGAAATTTCTTTGAATCCCCAAATTTAGCCAACCAAAATTTCTAAAATTTTGGAGATTTCTCTGTCTAGAGATATGAGCATGTTGCAAAAAGAATGAAATGATTTCATCAAGTAATGGATGATATTTTATTGAAATTCTTCTGAATTCTTCATACAATTGTGTGCAAGATTAGTTTTTGATGGTTTTAATGCAAATTTCTTCAAGGCAAACGTTCTACACCTCCATGTAACCCCTCCAATAACTAATGAGTTGCTAAATTAATATTGAAATTCCCTTGAATTGACTTGAAGGCTCAAATATCATGTGAGAGTGGTAAATGTGAATTAAAGTATGTCTAGTTACTACATCAGTGGAATGTCTAAAGGCATTTTGACTTCATGAAATGGTTTCAAGGATGAAGTATACATCAGAGGAACACTGCTCAATGTGAAGAAGAATTTGAACAGATTTTTTTACAGGTACAATCTCATTTTTTCATTAACTAAACTTGAGTAAGAACATGAAGAGACAAAAGGAGTACATGAAACAAAATAGGAAAGTTGAAGATTCATTTTTGAAAATTGAATAACTCGAACAAGGTTTTGATGTTAAGTGTAAGTCAGGTAGAAATAAGTTAAATGGACTTGGTCTATTTTTTGTTTTGAAATAAAAAGACACAAAAACTAGATTATAGGAATGTGAATGGACAATAGTTTGATGTTTCTTTATTGTCGTAGAATATGTTGATGAAGTGTGTAGCTAGGAGAAGAGTGTAGGGAAGTAATAGAGAGCAATAGTGAGTTCATTACATGAAATATACAAGACAAGTTATAAAATGCTTGAAGGATGTTGAATGTGGTGAGTTGATGAGAAAAATTGAAAGTATATAGTGTTGACAATTTCTTGATTGAATTATGGAGCATAAGTATACCTGACGGTGTTATATCAATGTTTAAAAAGTGTGAAAAGGGTGTAGAAGTTTGAAATTCATTAACTAGTCCATTAGGCAGAGTGAAAGTGGCAAAGACATGCATGTTTTCAGACTGAGATAGAATGCATGAAGGTTTTTGAGATTAAATTTAATACTAGTAGCATATATATGATTGTTTTGTAGATTGAATGTTGAAGAATGAATAGGATATTATTTTGGTAATCCTAGATCAAACAGTGAATGATTCAAGAAATCAGATACCAAGTGAAAGGTGAGCACCAAGTTGAGTGCTTGATGAAATTACAGGAGAACAAGGAAGTTTGTGTGCAAATTTAGTGGTCACAATCAATTGTGTGAAGACAACAAACTTGAAGTGATCAAATTTATGAACAAATATAAGTGGTTTCTTAGTAGGAGGGATTTGTAGCTTCCTTGCAAGTTGTAGCTTACAGAAGCTTAGTGGTTGTTGACTGAATCATTTTGGAAGTTGTAGCTTTCCTGCAAGTAGAAGCTTGCTAAATCATCAAGTTGTAGCTTGATTGTATTCTTAGGGTTATAGCCTCAAAAACTGAGTTGTAGCTCAACTTGAAATCACTGTAACTCCATGAGATAAATTGTTTAAGATAATTCTCTGATTTCAATGGGTTTTCTCCCATTTTAGATTTCCCACATTAAAATGTATGGCTTTATGTGCTCTTCTTAGAAATTTTTGAGAAGTATAAATATCTTAAAAAATTTAATGAGATGTTGATTCACCCCCTCTTAATGTCCAAGTTTCCAACAATGAGCAATGTCCCATGTATGAAACGCCTCTTGTAGTTTATCTTGTTTTCACATTTGCTTATTACATTATCTTCTTTTGCATGCTAGCTACTTTTACTACTAACATTTATTACTAGTGTATCTTTGTTGCGTGTGTATTGGGTTCTATTATGTACATCACATACCCCCTACATGTATCTCCATTTCAGATATGCATATAAGATCAGAGTCCTCTCCTTTGGACCACACTCTCCTCTAATCCTCACATGCACCCCAAATGAGGGGGGGGGGGCATCTATTAGGTGAAAAATCACCCCTCAAGCAAATCAAAGCCACAGTACAGCATAGCACAGTACATAAACAACATAGGAACACAATCATAGATTAGCCTAGAAACATACTTGGGCCCAAAACACATATCAAACACTAGTGCCCATACCTAGACAGTAGCACCTGGTGCTTCTGTCTCCTCTTGGGCGTGAATGTCCTGGGGGCATAAATAGTCAATTTCTCATTTCAACACAGTTTACATCACATTTCTACAGTAGCAGACACTTGCCTCCAATCATAGAATGCATTTTATCTCCTATAATTAATTACAATCGGTAGAATCAAAACAAATCGGGACATACCATCTGCATTGGTGCTTATTGGGTAGATTCATGGAAGGAGAGTAAAACTAGACATATCTCTCTAACACTCTTCTCTTGGCATGATATCCCCCAAAAAAATTGCACTTGGCATGAGATTGCCCAAAAAACTCACTCTTGGCATGAGATCACCCAAAAAACTCGCTCTTAGCATGATATCAACCAAAAAATTCTCCCTTAAGCAACAAATCCAACAACTCCAAGAAAATTAGGAAAAAAATTCTATCTCTTACACTCTTATACATCAGGTGCACACTTTCCTTTTATATACTTTCACACTTTACTTACTTATACACATGCATTACTTTGATTTCTCACATATGGAACTTTAACTACTTTTTCACTCTTCTTTTTTAGGTCCATCCTTAATACACAACGAGGATCAGCTCAAAATAGTAAACATATGACAATACTACACACACGCTTCACCCCTAGGGTCCACTTCCCTTTCCTAGTCTCCACTCTTCACTTTGTAATCACTTCGTGCTTTACTTTTCTACTCATCATGCTATCAGTAACACTCTTCTCTACAGGATCATAAGGTATGCATCTTCTATCTAATTTATGTTATTGAGTATTCACTCAACAACATAAAGTGGGGGAAAATTTAGACAAAAAATCACGCACTTGGGTACATTTCTAGGTCCTAAAGTATAAAAAGGCACAAGAGCACAAAAGGCATTGATCTAGCACACTCACTCAAGGGAAAAGGGTTGCATCACTTCTACATACACAACATAGGAGGGTATTTCTATTCTATTTCATCCCACTCATTTGCATCTAGAACATTCTAGATCTATCTCGTTATCTTAATGTAACTTACACACAAGCATCATAGGGCATCATTACACACACTTTCACACAGAACTACATGGGGTCTGAGATGTAGTGCAACACTCGGTAGTACGATCACTCTTCAGGTCACCATTAGGGTCAGTCCAAATCCATATTTTAGATCATTTTTGTTATATTTGATATGGTATGTGGACATGTGCATGTAGACATCTTGTTTTGCATGTTATAGGCACCTTCGGCGATCAAGGAATGAATCTCAAGTGATAGATAGAGATCAATAGCAAACCTCTTCCAACATAAAAGAAATCATATCCTGTCTATTTATACAGATGTTGGCACCCAGAATCAGTCACCAGTGCCCAGGAGACCGATCCCTCCTACGAGCACTTGTATCATGCATCGTTTTGAGTTCCAAAACCTCTAGTAAGATTTGACGGCATTGCTTACAATATGTTTCAGCTATTCACCTACCCATATCACTTCCAATTTTCTCATAAATCAGCTAAGTCTTCCTATATGCCTCTCTTGCTTAGGGTTTCATAATATACATGCTTGTTTACTTACGTATTTATTGCATGTTATCATTTATACGTAATTATTTATAGTAGTTACTTTGTAATAATATTTAACACAAATTTTTATTATATTAAATCATTATGTAGAGTTTGAGCTTACCTTCATCAAGAAAAATTCTGTCAAAGGACAAATTATCATTGATTGGTTAGCCAAAAACCCTATCGATTGTGGCGAGATAGTTTATTTGAGTTTCCCAGATGAATGTATATGTTACATAGGCAAACCTTTCATTTCTTCATGTCCTTGGTACTTGGATATAATAAACCATATTGTAGATTAGACATATCGAGAAGGGACTAACTCGCAAGAAAGGTAACGAATTTGTTTCATAGATGCCAAATATGTGATTATAGAAAAAGTTCTATATTAGAGATATTTTGATGGTATGTTACTTAGATGCATTAACGAAGAAGCAGAGAAAATTCTCTTCGAATCCCACAATAGATTACGTGGTGGTCACTTCATGGGGCATTCAACTTCTCATAATATTCATCGAATGGGTTACTTTTGGCCCACGTTAGAGCATGATGTTGTGGAGTATGTGTGGAAATGCCAAAAATGCCAAGAATTCTCACATTCCATACACATCCCAGCTTGGGCTTTACGATGACACCCTAGCCCTTCTCCACTTATGGTTTTGATTCAATAGGGAAATTCTCTCCCACATCATCAGATGACCACATGTTCATAATCATGGCCACTTATTATTTTATGAAGTGGGTTGAGGCCATACCTATGACTACAGTACCTGGACCCATCGTAGGCAAGTTCATCTTGAATAAAATTATATGCAACTATGATGTTCCAAAAATCATTATTTCATATAATATCTCACCATATGACCTCTTTATAATATCCTCGGGCCAATGGATAGGTTGAGGATACCAAACAAAACCTTGAATTCCATTCTCCTTAAGATGGTTAAGGGGAATAAGAGAGATTAGCATTTAAAGTTATTCTCCACCTTATAGACTTACAGAACTTCAGTTCAAACACCAACAAGAGTAAACCCCCTTTTATTTAGTTTTTGTGTTGAAGTGGTCTTGCCACTGGAGGTAGAATTACCTAGTATTCATGTTCCTTACAAGGCATTCTAGATGAGGATGAGTATCGTAATGCGTGTTTACCTGATTTAGAAAGCATGGATGAGAAAAGGATTAGAGTTGAACAACATCATCATGTTTACGTAGATAGAATGTATTTCCAATATGATAAAAAGGTCTATGAATGTGAAATTTGGGTGGGAGACCTTGTTTTGAGACTTGATAGCTGAATAGATAAAAAAATCGAAGAAGGTAACAATTTCATTCCAAAATGGTTAGGCCCCTACCAAGTAACAGAAAATATTGAAAATGGTACTTATCGCTTGTGTACTCTAAAAGGTGAGGAGTTTGGGAAATCTATCAACTCACTTCACCTCAAACATTTCTACATCTAGTCATTTACATCTCCACACTGTCATTTTACATTCTTATTATCTTTGTCATTTGCATTGTCATTTTGTTGAATTTGTATTACGAAAACTTACTTTTCAAGTGAATCTTTAACTTTAAAATATTGGAAAATCTCTCAATCATACCTTTTCTATAGTCTCTTGACACATTCAAATTATATAATTTTCATCATCACTCTCAAACATGAGACAAGTTTTTAAATTGGTATTATAAGGACTTGAATGCTTCATCCTTTTCATGGTTTCTTCCAATTCGGGTGTCTCTCGCTTATAGTTTTCTCTAGAAGGTTCTTTATGGCAGATCATTCCCTAAAATTTTCTCTCTATAACAAATACACTAAACATTTCTCCTGGAACTTCTACTTTCCCATCTCAGTCTTTGATGATGAGCCCTCGCATCTTTCTAGTTATGTAGGGCTGAGATCAAAGGGAAAAATGTTCCCTCCCAACAAGCACAATACAAAACAAGGAAAAATAAAAACTATATATATATATATATATATATATTACAAATAACCACATTTTCTTCCTCTCGTAATATTTGGTGGTGACCCCATGCTTCTTACTAGTAGCATGAGGTTGGGAAAAGAGGAAGATACCCTTACTCACCTACATTTTATCCTTGGTGGTGAGCATGTGATTCTTATTAGTAGCATGGGGTAGGATGTAGGAGGTCATGTCAAAAATAAAGCCTTAAATAAAATAAAGATAAGTGCTTGAAATTTTGAAATTCCCAAGAAAATTATTTAGATGAACATGTTAGGAGAGACAATCATTCTTTAACCAGATATTTTCAATCAATAGGACATCCACATATCTAAGTCTATCCAAAACTCATAAGAAAAAATCACCTTAAACATTAATTAATCCTGATTAGGGTTGAGTTGTGGGTTTCTGAATAAATATTTGTCAAAATTCATGTCTCTTGATCATCATCTTCCATACACTCTTCAATCATACAGATCACCTCCTTCTTGACTCTTGGTGATGAGCCCTCACATCTTAGTGGTTATTTGGGGTCAAGATAGAGTGAGATTGTCTTATCATCATACTATATTCAACACTTTTTTCCAATGAAATAGAAATGTTAAACATTGTTTGAAAAATAAAGCTTCCTAAGTATAATTTTTTAGTATGTGTATAGCTATAGACATCATTTTATTTACCACATTATATTATCATCCATAGCATACATTAAAAACCATAAAATATTGGAAACTCCTAACCATATAAGAGTACACAAATGAGATGAATCATAATGAAATTAACTCTTGCAAAGGAATGTCAAACCAAAAATATAATGTTTATGTGTGTGTGTGCACATGCTTGCACGCGCGTATGTTTGTGTGTGTGTGTGTGTGTGTGTGTGTGTGTGTGTGTGTGTGTGTGTGTGTGTGTCAAGTGTATCGAATACAATGCCAGCACACTGAAGGACAAGTGTGGTCAAAATGCTTAACTATGAGCTAAAAATTAAAAAACATGATATATACACAAAAATGATCTCAAAGCAATAAAGGCCCATGGTTTATCCCTCTCTAAGATCCCTGTGAAGGGCAAGGAGAGGACTCCTACTCTATCTCCTATGATAATATTAGCTAGATGCAACTTGAGAACCTCTATGTGCAAAGCGGTGAGATTGGTCGTGGGTGCATCAAGTTGCAGCAGTATCGCTATGTTAGGGGAATTGATGCCTCATCATATCTTAAAGCCCCTTCACTAATTGTGTTAAAAATGCATTCTCAGTCTTCAACAAAGAAATATCTCTCATTACATGCCAAGTTGGTGTAAATACATTTGTGTGGTAGCCAACTTGTGTCGAGGCTCCTGATTCTATCAGCAGATTCTCTCGGGATATCTAAGAAGGCAACTCAAAAATTTGTTTCTCAGATGGATAGAGCTTTTGGAAATACATACAGGTCATTTGTGGAAGAATGAGTTCCTGGCAACAATTTATATGGATGGATTACATGAGTTGAAGACTATAATTGTAAAGGTCCTATTAGAAACATCAAGAACAGAAGCATCTTTTCGATAGAGCATAGATCATTTTTTAAAATGGACTTAGCCAATTTTAAAGAGCAAGATACGTTCAAATGGTTGTCAATTTCCACTTCTCAGCAATATCAATTGTTAACATTTTAAAAATCCATGAGAAACCAAGTTTAAATCTTTGGCGGATTCTATAAAAGTCGACAGATGTTTAAATGGCCGTTAAATTTCAACATCCAAAAAGAAGGGGCCACTTAGTAGCAGATCAATGGTACATGCGGGGATGCATGGAGGTATTTTATCTATTTTCATAGTGATAGACTCTGGCGGACATAAGGTTGAGGAATAAACCAATTTTATAAAACTTTCAGGTCTGGCATGATCAGCGAGGTCAATTAGATAGGTGACATATTTAAAAGCTGAAAAGAAAAGATACATGGAATTTTCCTATTTGTTTTCTTTTCACATTCCAACACCAGGGTTTGAACAAGTTGATAAATGGAAAAGGTAGCATGGGATGCTCTAATTGGTTCACACTTCTCAAACTGACAAAGTTCCTTTAGAAAGGAAAGATGTTGCGAATGTGTGGAGCTTCCTTATTTATTCTTATTTCATAGTTTTCAGTAGGAATCAATTAGGATGACACTAAGGATACATTCGTGGAGTGGTTTTATTAGCTCATATTTTGCAAAACTCAGCAGGATGACAACGAAGATACATGGTGCTTTTCTATTGGTCATTATTTTGTAGTGGTCAGTCAAGCAAAAGCAAATATACATGGTGTTCTCCTATTGGTTTGAGTTTCAAAAATCTTGGTCAATTAAATCAAAGTACTAAAATTACAAATGTGCATGGAGTGCTCTGATTGGTTCATAATTCATAATTAAAGCTTCATTGAGCCCGACACTACGAAATCCAAAGTAGATGTGGCATCTTTTCATTGGCTTGTGTTTCAAAAAGAAGCAAAGCTTGATCCCGCAAGATAATCATAGGAGGACACATTGCAGAAATTTATGGAGGTAGACATGTGACAACACTCAATCCCCAAGCCAATTAAAATATGAGACGTCTCATCTTCCTGTGCATCATGATGAGTAGAACTCTGTAAGGTCATAACTTTTGTTCTACAACTCCAAATTTTACAAAATTGGTCTTGTTGGAAAGATCTCACCAAGATCTAAAATTTGACATCATTTGCTTTAGCTATTGAAGACATTCAGAGGAAAAATACATGTAGAAAAATAAAATTCCATGAAATAAGATTAAGAATATATAAAAGCATGCAAACTAAAGCTTGTTTCGTCATCCAAAAGATTTAAAAGCATGCAAAACAAAGAGAAAAACTATTTTGAGCCATGTAGAGATTATTTTTAGGAAAAATAGATAAAATAAAGTAGAAAGAATGCATGATTTTACATAGGAGTTACTTTTGAAACAAGCAAACAATTGTTGTAAATTAGGACACTGAGAGGGGGGGTGAATCAGTGTTTGTTCAAGTTTTACCGCATAAGTTAATTCACTTAATTTTCATCATCAAGATAAAACTAACATCCATATTTAAAATCTCCTTAGTTCTTCTAACATATTTAGAGGAAAGTATTTTATTTGTCTCTCAAATCCTTTAACACTTTCTCAACAAATGAGGCCATATGACTGAGTTCTTGACCATGAATAACTGTCCTTAGGACATTGATTTCCTATATTAGTTAAATTGATTTCATAAGAGCTTGAGAAATTTCATACTTATTTATCAACATACAATTCTAATATTGTGACCAAGCATGCCATTCATGTCTTTAGGATCAAGCTCCAAGATTTCTAGAAGCTTAAGCTCCTAGGTTTAGCTAACCTCACAACTGATACCAATTTAGTGGAAACTAGGAGACTCACAGAGGGGGGTAAATCAATGTCTGTACAATTCTTACCTCATAAGTTACTTAACTTGATTTACATCGTCAATATAAAACTACCATTCAAAAGAATCTAAAAGAAGAAAAAACAAACAGAGACAAAGTTAATGTGGGAAACCCAAAATGGGAAAAACCCCACTAAATTCAAGAATTATACTTCAGGAAAATATTGTCCTATATATGTTACATTTGATTTCACAGTTGAGCTTCAAATTAAACTAGAGGTGTAACTCCAAAATTTTTACCAAGAAGCCACTTAGTCTTTGACAAGCTTCAACCTATATGGAAGATTCAACTCCCAAGCTTGGTTCACCAACAACTGGCGTTTAGTGAGCTTTAACTCACAGGGAAGCTACAATACTGATATGTCTCACTGAAACTTCATTGTTCTTTTCTACTTGAATATAAATTTATGTATCACAAAGGATCTCAAGTTGTCTCAAACAATCTTCATCCCCCTAGTGACCTATAAATTTTTCAGGCTTACTTCTCTTGTTATATCCTAATTATTCATTTCTCCTCAATAGGATCTATTGTTCAATAGTATTCTCAGTACTAGGATTCCTCTAACATCTCATGAGATGATCTAGTTGCCCCTTTTCTTGCAGTGGAATGTGTTTATATCTTCATGAGCATCTACCTCATTTCAAACCTTTCTCATACAGTCAAATTATCTATGAAAAGTATTCACAGTCAAAACAATAGTATTATCTATTCACTTCCTTGTAATCAAACCTTTCCCATTCCTTCAACGCTATATATAGATATCACATTCACATCTCACATCTTTTTACTCAGATCTTCAAGACAGTTTTTATATACTTACACCTACTCTCTATTCGATATTAGTAATTTGTTTACCCTTCTAACACTTGCTAGCCTAATTTCATTTCTTACCATCCACACACACCCCCCTAATCTCCTTCTTGCAAAAAATGAATTCTCAACTTCCTATCTTGAATCTTCACAATTCTCGTGTCTTTGTACGTATAAGGGAAGATAATAAAAACTTCCCTTAGCTTACATCACTATTAACTTACTTTATCTTTAAGTGATAAGTAATTTAATCCATTCAATTGCTTGAAAAATTGATATTCTGAAAGGCTTTCTCCTTTCCTAGAAAATGCAATGTAAATATGTCAACCACTTGATTGTTTAAGTTCTTTAGTGAATGCAAGAGAAATTATAGGGAATAATTAATAATTTGGAATTTTACAAGAAGTTTGGAGATACCTCATAACTTCTTTAGACCCTTCACCTTTTGCAGGAACCTTTCAACTTCATTTGAATATCAAATTTTGCCTTAAGGACTTGAGAAGAATTCATTGCTTTGAGAAAAAACTTGAAGAAACTAGGGATAATGAAGTCTTCCAAACATTTATTACGGTTCATGACTATAGTCAAATGAATATAGATATAGTGTTTTCTTTGAATCAAAATTTATTGCATGTCTAGTTGTGATTTCGGTCAATCTAGCTAAGCTTATGAGTTCTACTGAAGCTTTCAAGATTTTAAACCATGTTCAACACATCCTTGGGGTAGATTTCTTCACCTTTTTCCATAGTTAAGCATTTCACAAGGTTTTATGCCTTCAACATAGAGAAAATGCATAAACATCACTTACCTTCCATTGTGGAGAAAGATGAGACCCTATCACAAGATGATTGTCATAAATTTTTCATACCTTCAAGAATTTTCAAGACCAAAATCTAGTTCATTGGGCCATTCCTTAACATCATTTATGTTTTCATGGAGTCTTATACCTTCAACAATGAAGAAAGACAATGAAATTGCTTACTAACATAGTGGAAAGAGAGAAAACCTTGCCTCATGAAGACTGTTATAAAAATATCTCCAAGACCTTGATGAATTGGATTGAAACTTGAAAAATATTCATGACGATGCCACAACAGAAATTTGTAGAAAGTTTCAAGAATTTTCATCAGGTAAATTTCGAATTTCGATCATTTTCTTCTCTAAACCCTAACTAGATGGTTTCAAACACCTATGCTAGTCCGAGCAGGCTCAAACATGATTTTCTTATTGATTTATATATGGTTTTTAAATATTCTTCTTCCTAAAGGCCTCTGAGAATATGGAGAATATTTCTAACTTTCAAATTCACCTTGCAATGGTCAAAATTTCTCCTAGCAATCATGATTTTATAGTATATAGTGTAAAACAAACAATGACAATGCCACTAAGTCAAAATAGGAAGCCATTAGGTTTGAAGTTATGTATTGTGGCATTTAAGGGAATCATTTAGAGTTCTTAAAACTTAATTTGAATATCCACCACCTCCCTTGAGATTAATTTTTTACTTTTGAATGAGAAATGTTTTCTTGCATAGTCGCAAACAATTCTTACTAGTAACAACATTTGGCTTTGTAATATTCTACAATATCTCTAGCCTACTCCAACAGTTTTTAGAGAATATATTATAATATAGAGGCCATTTGAACACTTCCAACATCCTAAAGATATTATTGTACAAGGCAGTGACCATACTCCATCACTTGAGTCTACAAAGCAGTTTAAGGACAATGGAGAATTACAACATCATACTGCTATACTGAGGTCATCTTGAGATTTGACCAATCACCTTGGACTTTTGGAAGAAGAAAAATTCTTTTTCAAGCTCAACATTTGTTCCAAACAATAACTTAAGCACTATACATCCATGCATCCTAAGTGTAGATACCTCACTTGGACACACTGAGAGAGCTTGTACTGAACCTGACCAACTTGAAGATCATTCACAACCCAAGTAACATGAAAAAATCATTAATAAACCCTAAAAAATATTTAAATTTTCTCATCTAAGTGACTTTAAGTTAAACGGGCAACTTTTGCTATCACTGATTCAAGAAGGTACTTGGGAGAGAGAAAAACATGGCTACAAAAATGATCATAACTTCTTTGTTACTTGTCCAAATTACCTCAAAAATTTTGAAAAAATTCAAGTTTGGAATTATCTTCAAAATTTCCTTATATTATTTATCTAAATAAGGCTCCATATTTTTTCTCGGATGCTAATAAAATAGGGTGCTCAATTTTCATTCCTTAAGAAACTAGTGTTAGGAAAACTTGCATAAATTCCACACACCTCTTCAAAAATTGATGAAATTTAGCATGAAGCACTATAAGACACCCCTCTACACACTCCATATGTTAGCCATGTATTTTCATGTACAACTTATACCAATCCCATTTACCTCAAACTTCATTATCAATCCTCAAAGGCAATTTTTGTGAACTTTCAAGTTTTTCCTCTAGGAGCTAAAATAAGCCTTTTTGTTGCTCATACATGCCCTATACAGCATCCCTAGGATCCTCCCATGCTTACATAGTCTTTTCATGGCCTTTATTAAGCTTTCACACATTTTTAGGCTCTATAACTACGCCTAAATGATCTAGTTTCAACTGAGACTTCCAAAAGATGACTTGAACCTCACTCCAAGAGCTCTTGCTCATGCTAACACTATCATTTCTGACCTATATACCTCTTTTTGAGCTTCAAACATCATTATAAGTCCCTACCAACCAACCTTCATGTCCCTTACATAGCCTCACTTCACCACTCACTCCTTTGCAATCAATGCCACTTGACATCAATGACAACATCAATGACTAGGGTTCAACAACAACTACATTGTTTTATTCTATTTTTAAGTCACACTTGCATGTCTAGGATTTTCTTATCCTTTTTCTCTCTCATATTTCTATAAAAATCTTTAGAACATATTGTAAAAAACATTCTCGCTTCTTCATTCATATTTCTAGAGAAATTTAGTCTTTTTGAGTGAGAAAGCAAGGGTCATGAGTGATTTTCTATGTTTATTCCACTTCTTGAAGCAAAAAAGGAGTTTTGTTTTACCTTGTACAATTTTTATTTAGTGCATTCTCTTTCTTTAAACTAATTTTATTTTGTGACACTTGGTTATCCTTGTTTTATCAATTTAATCTCTCATGTCTTAATGTAGTCTTGTGTCAATTTTTTGGTCATAGATTATGTTTGACAGGTTATTTGCAGGATCTTAATGTGGAGCCATCACTTTCCCCTTCATGTCCCATGAAAATTCATTCTAGAACCCTTTTATGAGTTACTTTCACTTTGACTCAATTGCTACTAGTTATTGTATGGTGTGTGTGGTTTCCTTGCTTCATCTGTGTGATCCAAATAAGTCTGAAGTTCTCAAAAAATTCTAGTGTATCACTTTCCTTTTTTAGTTTTTCTATTTTGCTTCCTTCTCCCTTTTCCTAGTCATTTTTGGTATAATAGATTTAGCCTTAGGAGATAGAATTAGTTTAGGTATTGCATTAGGATAACTAGCCCTCTCTAGAGATTCACTCCAACATACATATCACCCACATCCTAGGAGTGTTTCCATTTTTTCAATTGAAAGGAGAGTTATCACACCATTCTCCAAAGGGTGCATTTCAAAGTAAAAATAGTTTTTGGCACGCCCAGTGGGAGAGAAAAAATTATTTTTCAATAATTTGATGTTATTATTGACAAACATCAGTGTTTCAGAGATTTTCATCTAGCATCTGGCGACTCCATAAGTTTGAGCACATCCTGGTAGTAGATCAGTAAATATTTCATGCCAAAGGTTACAACCAAATCATCTACAAAAGGAATACCTTTTGATTTAATTGAATATGCTTTGAATTCAGCTAATAGGAACATATTTTCAAGTTCCAAACCATATATTAAATCTCCTACCACTCCACAAAAGCTAATATTATTCCCCAAATCTTCCATAACCAGTTCCATGTTGAATATCACCCTTCCAAGAAATCAAGTTTTTGTTCCCTTCAATGTTGGTAGCCCATTATTGTTAGCCCAACATAATGACATTCTAGCTAGTGCCCTTAAGAGCACTCTATTTTTTACAGGTGAAACTCATATTACACCCATAGAACATGTAAAGGATTTTGCCAATATATGCTCTATTTATCACATAACTTAGGATGATGTTGGAGTCAAATTATTAGCATCTTATTTCAAGGGAAAAACATTGCAGTGGTATAGGGGACTCACATTAAATTTTATTACCACTTAGGATCAGCTGGGAGAAGTATTTTGCAAACACTTTGATGATAAATCAGATTATCTTTCGTTGGTTGAGTAATTGACTACTATCAAGAGATCACCACAAGAGTTCATGATAGATTTCAATTATAGGTTCCAAAGGACTTGGGATAGAATTCTATAAGTCATAAGGTCTACTCCTCATAAGGATTTCTTATATAATTTAAGGGCTTTGAATTTTGATATTTCAGTAATGATACAACCAATGAGTGGAGAGACACTCCCTGATGCTTATGATATAGTTGTTAAAGCTAAAAATAGTTTTATACAAGTAGGGAATATATCTCCAAGGCCCCCTATGCCCATATTTCTAGATATTTCCCCTCCCACTTCTCATCAAGTACCTACAATAGCCCCAATTCCAACATCTAATTCTCATCCTTTGATCCAAACTAGTGTTACCCCATTCCAATCAAATGATTTTCAAGAGATAAAAGTACTTTTAAAATATTATGGAAATGGGATAGTTGCTCTCAAAAGGTAATAAAGTTAGAGTTTCAAACCTTACTATCCTCCCAATCAACAGAATGTAACCCCTTTCCAACCAAATTCGCAAGGCTCAAATCAATTTGCTAATCCAAAGCCTATTCAAATAATTGATTCCAATATTGTTAGCACATACAAAGTAATTGTTCTATTCTAGAATGATCTGATCCAAGATTATGAGTGGTGAAATCCATGTAATCAGCCTCATAATCAGAATCATGCTTTAATGGTATTCAGAATCAAGCACTTATGGTGCAAATAGTTATTATGTCACAAGGTCCAACATTCAAGGCTACACCACAGCATGAAGTTTTAAAAGAATTAGTACAAAGCAATGCTACATTCCTTAATTGGAAAGAGGATGACTTATGTGGGATGAATCAGCTTGACAATTAGAACTCTACTTCTATGGAAGTGAACACAAGGTCCAAGAAAAGAGCATTAGAAGTGGGAATCCTATTGGTAAGAACAGTTCTCAGTCTTCTCCATTTTTGCATACTGGTTTTTCAGTCTCAAATCAACAAGGTAGTCAAATAAATCAGCTTACAAAGTCTCTAAATTCGGAAGAGGTTCCAATTTCCATTCCTCCAACACAAGAAGGTGTTGTTGTTAATAAGCTATAACAGAATTCTAGTACCCCATATTTTAATATCCTTAAGCATATGAAGTAAACTAAAGTTTGTATGTCAATATGGGATACATTGTCACTTCCTGGACAAATGGACCTTTTATAAGAAGCTTTTTCAAATCTCAATCTTTCTAGCCAACCATCTAAAGAACCATCTAGGGTTTTGCTCATAAATACATCTAATCCAAAGGAAGCTCAATAAAATAAGAGTTTCAAGCCACCTCCCTTTTATGTTTCATTGATCATAGTTTAAAATCTAGTTCACAACTGTATGATTGATTTTGGAGTCTCTAGCTCAATTATGACTAAGCAAGTTGTTTATAAACTTAGTTTAGCTTATGATCCTCTTTCTAATAGAGTAGTCCATCTTGATGGAACCTAGTAAAAATTGGAGTCATTATAAATCCAAGCTTCACCTTGCATGCATGCCCCACCTTCTCCATTCCTCAAGATGTCTTCATTATTGATCTTCCTCCTATTTTTGGCTTATGTCTTTCTAGAGATTTCAAGGCCAAAATTAGAGGTTACTTATCATCAAATTGGTCTTATATGTTATTCATAACAAGATATGGTGCCAGCGTTACCATAAAATATGAACCAATATCAGAACATCACCTTGAGCATTATGTGCCTAGTGTCATTAACTAAAATTGCATGATCATAGATGAAGAAGATCAGTCAGATGACTATCATCTAACCACACTTCTAGAGGGAGTTCATGATTTATTACTTGATGAATGGACTTCTCAGAAATATTCTATTGATCCATATTGCCATATTGAAGAAGTTGGGCTTGGAACATATTGCTTGTATGAAGAAAATGTTATGGTTCCTAATCTTGTTAAAAAAGATCATCAAGAAGAAGGCTTGTGGGAATTACACTTTGATGGATCCAGAAGAAAACATGGAGCTGGTGGAGTAATCATGTTGATTTCCCCAAAAAAGACAAATTATTTTTCATCTATGAGATTTCAATTTTATTGCAAAAACAATACAGCAGAGTATGAAGCTCTTGTACATGGTTTTCATTGGGCTAGGAAGAAAGGAGAAAAGTAGCTGCAAGTTTTTGGTGATAGTGAGTTAGTGGTTAACCAAATCAGAGAACAAGCTACCACTAAGAAAAAATTGTTGAGATCTTATAAAAACATGGTATGGGATTTAATTGAGGACTTGGATGCTTTTAATATTCATTTTATTCCTAGAGTGAAGAACAAACATGCAGATAGGTTGACTTTCATTGGTGCTCAAGTTGATATTCCAGATCATACAAAGAAAGACAGAGATCAAAAATATGTCAAAAATTTGGTAAGACCTTCTATTCTAGATAACAACATTAATTGGCAGGTGTTTGAATTAGATCAGGAAATTGTTAATTTCTTACAAGATGAAGCCAAGTCTTGAATAAGAAATCAGGAAAGGTTGCAATAGCAATATGATAATCAAATTATTCAGCTGAAATATAGAAAAATTCCTCAAGTATTGATTACTCTTGAGTATATATTCAACACTGATGATCGAGTCAAAAAAGAAAAATCCAATATGATGATTAAACAAGAGGATTATGAAGGAATCGGTATTGAAAATGACAAAGCACTCAAAGTAGGTAAGGTATGTAATGATGATGAAAGGTTTACTTTTGTTCAACTTGTTCAAGAATTTGATGATGTTTTTGCATGGAAATATGGTGATTTAAAAAAATGTAATCCGAATCTAGCTCAACACACCATAGAATTGGATCAAAAAGCCAAGCTAGTTAGACAAAAGCAGAGACCAGTCAATCCCAAAATTGAACCATTCATGAGACAAGAGTTGAACAAGTTTATTAAGGCTAACATAATTTTTCATGTTAAACACTCATCATGGGTCACCAATTTAGTTCCTGTAAGGAAAAAGAGTGGAGAAATATGATTGTGTGTAGATTTCAGAGATATGAATAGAGCTTCTCTAAAAGATCATTACCCTCTACCATCCATGGAGAAAATTTTACAGAGACTAAGTGGCTCAGAACATTTCTCATTAATTGATGGCTATGGTACAAGAGTCAAATCAATTTAAGACAACATTCACCAAAAAATGGGTCACTTATGCATATAGGAAAATTCCTTTTGGAATATCAAATGCAGAAGCCACATTTTAGCGTGCAATGGACTTATCATTTTAAGGATTAATCAATACTTGTGTTCTTTTTTACTTGGATGATATAAATATTTTTTAAAAACATGTTGATGACCACATCATACATCTTAGACATTTTTTTGAGAGATACATGGAATATGATGTTTCACTTAATCCAAAGAAGTGTGCATTTTCAATACATGAGGGTAAGTTACTTGGTCACATTGTTTCTCAGAAGGGTCTCACAATTGATCCCAAAAAAGTAAGTGAAATTTTGTCCTTATCTTTTCCAAATCATCAAAATTTATTACAAATCTTTCTAGGTAGGATTAATTTCATCAGAAGATTCATTCCAGATTTTGCAAAAAATCTTGTAAATCCACTAACATCAATTCTCAATAATAATAATATGTTCAGTTGGGAAACAAAGGGAAAGAAATCATTTGAATAAATAAAACATGTCAACTCACAAGCTCCAACTCTCACTAATCCAAATTTTAGAAAAGACTTCATTCTTTATGGTTTTGGGTCAATTGATACAATCTCAACTATGTTGGTGCAGCAAAATGATGAGGGAATGAAACAACCAATTTCTTTCTTCATTCAAGGGCTACATGATTATGAGGTGAATTATTTCTTTGATGAGAAAAAATTTATTTTAGTAATTAGGAGCCTCAAGAAATTTAGACATCTGCTTTCTAATAACAAGATTCATTTAATGGTTTCTCACCCAAGTGTTAAAGAATTTATTTTGAGAAAATATTTGAATTAGAAGAGGGCGTGGTGGATCACAAAGGTAATGGAATATGATGTTGAAATTAAATTCACTAAGTTTATCAGAGGAAGAGGAATGTGTGAGCAACTAGCTTCAAAGCTTCATGATGATAAAGATCAAGTTTTACTAATTCAAGATGATCTAAATCCAGTAGTTCCTGCAATGCCTCAAAGTTGGCCCCAGGCTATGATCCATTTTCTTAAAACTGGAAAATTCCCATAAGGACTAGACAAAGAAAAATGGAGGTATTTCAGATTACAATCCATCCCTTATGTTCTCATTGATAATATATTGTTCAAAAAATATGTGAATGGAGTTCTTTTAAGATGCATTGACTTAGATCAGATTTAGCATGTTTTAGAGGAATTTCATGATGGTTTATATGGTGGAAATTTTACACCAAGAGCTACAACCTTGAAGATCATGAGAGTTGGTTATTACTAGCCAAGATTATTCAAAGATGCTCATACATGGGTAAGGAAGTGTGAAAAGTGTGCAATTTTTGTAGAAAAACAAAAGCTAGTAGCTCTTCCTCTTCAACCCATTCAGGTAACTCAACCTTTCATGCAATGGGGATTGGATTTTATCGACATGATTAATCCATCTTCTAGTATAGGCCATAAATGGATTCTCACAACTATAGACTACTTCACAAGATGGATGGAAGTATTGGCTTTAAAAGAAGCAAATGAAACATTAGTTTTGTATTTTTATGAAGGTCTTATAACAAGGTTCGGTGTTCCAGCAACAATCATCATAGATAGTGCATTAGCTTTCCTTGGAGCAAGAATATGTGCATGGGTAGTCAAGCTTAGAATTAATCTATCAACCTATTCTAATTATTATCCTCAAGGGAATGGCTTGGATAAATCAACAAACAAGAATCTTGTTAAATCATTAAGTGTACTATGGAATAAAATTAGAGATCATGGCATACAAAACTGAAATCAGCCTTATGAACTGATAGAATTACTCCTAAAAGGTCAATTGGTAATTCTCCTTTCATTTTTTTTCTATGAAAGAGAAGCAAGGTTACCTATCTCTAATGAATTACCAACTCTAGACCTCATTAAACAAATAGAGATGATGGAAGTAGATTCAATGGAAATCAGATTTGCAGAGTTGATGGAGTTGGAAGAAATAAGGAACAAGGAAACGAAAATGATGGAACTTCATCAAGCACAAGTCAAGAGTTACTTTGATAAGAAATCATCTACTAGAACATTCAGAAAGGGAGACATTGTGCTTAAGTGGGATGAAGATAGAACAAAACCTGGAAGACACACAAATTTTGATGCTTTTTGGAGTAGACCATACTTGATTACAAGTTACAAGAAATACAATGCTTTTCATCTCTCTAAACCAAATGGTGATGAATTTCCCATCCCAATTAATGGGATGTATTTCAAACCTTATTACTAGGGACGTTTTTCCTTTGTAATATATTGTTATGTTTACTTTCCTCCAAGTGATTCATGCAAATTGTTGTTTTTAGTTTCTTTTCTTATGTGCTCTGTGCACTTTATTGGTGTGTTGTCTAATAAGTGTTTGCATGTACATGTTTTCCTTTTGTTAAAAGGTATTTCAGTTTCCTTACAGTTTCAAGCAGGTTATAATAATCAATACTCAATTGTGTGCCTAATGGATGCATCAAGGCACTAGATCATTTCAGCTAGTAGGCAGCTGACCCCACAAAATCACTAGAATTGTTGACATTTCTTACACATGTACAAAAAGGAAACTTGAAACTTTATTTCTCATATGGAAATATCTTTTGGAAAGACAGACAGGTTGTTAATGGAAGAACAAGTTCCTAGGAATGATTTATATGGATGGATTGCATGAGCTGAAGACTATAATTATAAAGGTCTTGTTAGAAAACATCGAGAACAAAAGAATCTTTTGGATAGAGCACATATCAGTTTTTAAAATGGACTTAGCCATTTTTAAAGAGAAATATACGTTCAAATGGTCATCAATTTCCACTTCTCAACAACACATTCCATTAACATTTTAAAAATCCACAAGAAACCAATTTTAAATCATTGGAGGGTTGTATAAAATCTGACAGGCATTCACATGGCCGTTAAATTTTAGCATCTAAAAGATAAGGCCATGTGGCGGCAGATCAACGTTATAGGAGGGGACACATGGTGGGATTCCAACTATTTTCATAGCGATGGACTTTTGCAAACATAAAGCTGTAGAATAAACCAGGTTTGTAAAGCTTTTGGGGCCGGTGTGGTCAGCGAAGTCAATAAGACAGGTGGCAGATTTCAAAGCTGAAAAGTGAAGATACATGGAAGTTTCCTATTTTCTCACCTTTCACGGTCTAACAATAGGGTTCGAACATGTCAATAAAGGGTGAAGGTAGCATGGGATGCTCTAGTTGGTTCACACTTTGCAAATTGACAAAGTTTATTTAGAAAGGACTGACATTACGAATGTATGCAACTTCCCTATTTGTTTACATTTCATATTTTTCAGTACGACTCAATCAGGATGACACCAAGGATACATTCATGGAACAATTTTATTGGCTCAGCTTTCACAAAAATTAATTGGACTGACAACAAAGATATGTGATGCTTTTCTGTTGGTCATAATTTTGTAGTGGCTAGTTGAGAAAAAGGCAGAGATACGTGGTGTTATCCTATTGGTTCAAGTTTTAAAAAGATGAGTAGAGTAAATCAAAGGAATGACATTTTAAAAGCACATGGAGTGCTCTAAATGGTTCGTACTTCATAATCAAATCTTCATTGAGCCCAAAACTGTGAAATCTAAAGCAGATGTGGTGTCTTTTCATTGGCTCATGTTTCAAAAAGAAGCAAAGCCCGATCCCACAAGCTAATTAGAGGAGGACACATGGAAGCAAGTTAGGGAGGTAGACACATGAGAAAAATCAATCCCTGAGCCAATTAAAAGATGAGACGTGTCATCTTCCTATGCATCACAACAAGTAGAACTTCAGAAGGCCATAACGTTTGTTCTACAACTCCAAATTTTACAAAATTTGTCTTTTTGGAAATCTCTCACCAATATCTACAATTTGACATCATTTACTTCAAGGATTAAAGAGATTCAGAGGAAAATTCATGAAAAAAAAAATTGCAAAAGAAGACTAATATTAGATAAAAGCATGCATATTAAAGCTTGTTTTGTCATCTAAAAGATTCAAAAGCATAACAAAGCATGTAAAACAAATAGAAAAGCTATTTTGAGCCATGTAGAGATTATTTTTGGGAAAAATAGATAAAATAAAGTAGAAATCATGCATTTTTTTACACCGAAGGAGCTACTTTTGAAACAAGCAAACAACTACATTGTTTTATTCTATTTTTAAGTCAAACTTGCATGTCTAGGATTTTTTTATCCTTCTTATCTCTCATATTTTTATAAAAAACTTATTCATTCATATTTCTAAAACAATTCAATCATTTTGATTGAGAAAGCAAGGTTTGTGAGTGAATTTTTGTGCTTATTCCACCTCTTGAAGCAATAAAGGAGTTGTGTTTTACCTTCTATAATTTGTATTTAGTGCATACTTTGTCTTTAAATTGATTTTATTTTGTCATACTTGTTTATCCTTATTTTATCAATTTAATCTCTCATGCCTTTATACATTATTGTGTCAATGTGTTGGTCATAGATTGTGTTTAACAAGTTGTTTGCAGGATCTTGTTGTGGAGCCATATTTTTCCCCTTCATGTACCGTGACAATTCATTCCAGAGCCCTTTTATGAGTTACTTTCAATTTGACTCAATTACTTGTAGCTAGTGCATGGTGTGGGTGGTTTCCTTGATTCATTTGTGTGATACAAATAAGTCTGAAGTTCTCAAAACAATTTGGTGTATCACCACCCTTTTTTAGTTTTTCCTTCTCCCTTTTCCCAGTCTGTTTTGGTATAATAGAATTAGCCTTAGGAGATAGAATTAGTTTAGGTGTTGCACTAGGGGAACTAGCCCTCTCTAGATATTCACTCTAACATACATGTCACTGTACGTACCCACTGTAGCGGAACGGTGTAATAAATGCCCCGATCTCTAAGGTGTTCGGGATCCGATTCGGAGTATGCGTCATCCCGCAACGCCCTTTGTTTTTCCCTTTCTTTCCTCTTTCTTTGGCTTCTTGGCCTTCAGTGACATTCAGGGCGGCGGTCTCGTGACCTGACAGGGCAGCGGTAACCGGCCCTGCTCAGTGTGCACGTTTTCCATCTTTTGACGCGACCCGCGTGAAATATGAAAGGACTTGGGCATGTTAATGTTTTTGGTCCCCTGGAACAGTGTTTTTCCTTTGTTTATTCTTTGATGTTGGTTTTTGAGTGTTGGAATTCCAAAGTGGGTTTGTGTTCATGTAAAGGGCTTCTGATTTTTGGTCTGAAAATTTTGGCAATTTGATCTTGGTAGCGATCATGAATAAATTTAGGTCACCTGATTCTTGTTTAAAACTCACCAATTGATTAAGTCTTCTATATTCATAAAGTTAGTCTTTTAGCATGCTATAGTTGCAATTACAGCTGTTGGTAAGCCACAGATCTATTGTGCAAACAGTATTATTGTTTCTGGAGTAGATAGTAGGCATAATATAAAGTTGTCAGGTTTTGTATTCATATGACTGAGTTTCATGTCGATTCTATTGTTTCCAAAACCCTGCTAGGAATTGCATAAAGCTCAGTATGCCTGATAAGATCTTGCCTTCCATCAAATGTGGATGCAAAAACACAAATGTACAATGGTGAGTTAGAACATGTAAAAAAAATATTTCGCTAACATAAAGGCTAATCCAAATAGGATGCAAGCATTACACGCTTTTCTGGATTCACGAACAAAGAACGAAGAGATCATACTGAACAAGAACACACACACCGTCGGATTCGCCACTGTTCTGTGAAATCCAGGTACTTTCAAAGTTTTAGTTAGAACTCGTAGTTAATCACTTTATTTCAGTCCATTCTCGATATTGCCAGGGAAGTTGTGGGGATTGATAGTTTCTGATAAACTATGATTCGGCAGTCGAGAATATAGATTAGTTATTTCGTTGTTTAGAACAGATTATGCACAGACAAATCTACACTCAGCTATTTTGTTTGTTTTACGCTATTAGTCAATTCTAAATATTTTTAGATAGCTGCTTTCTTATAAATTGCCAGAAAATATAAAAAAAGGAATTATATATGCTAGAAGTGTACTTAGATTTTACTTTATTATAGTTTGTTTCATTACTCTTTTGCATGACAATTACGGGACCTAGGGAGCCCAGGGAATACATTTTTGAACCAATTGTGCCCCAGCCCAATATCGTATGGAGTAACTGGACTCCTTCCAAACAACAACAGACTTCCAACAGATAGGTCACAGTTGAGAGGGTTAAACGTTTTTGGTCAAATCAACCAAACTACAGGTATCCTAGAAAACATCCGCATGAATAGAAGGATTTGCCTTCGGGTGCGATCCTTTAGTACCCAGACGCTGGAGACACCCTCAGATATAGATACCAGCTTAAGAATTCAAGTTGCTAGAACACCTAGGTATTCTGAGAAAATCACACAATTCTTTCTAAACGAGAGGCTGAGAAAGCCGACCAAGTTAGAACTTGATCTTGATGACCATCAGGACCGCAACAACCAAGAGTCTACGGTTGTGATCCACAAATCCCACAACCCATAGATCGAATCACGCCAAAGCTATATTGATTGGAGCCTTCGGCAGTCATCCTCGCTGACCTATCACACCAGTCTAGAAGGGCCTTCTTTGCCTTAAAAATACTTAGTGCGTGTCGAGACATTAGACTAACTACTGCATATTCTACCACCGTAGTTCGGGTAGGTCACTGTTGATTCTCAACTCAGTCACCTATAGTAGTGTTACCATGTCATTCTCCAAAGGGGTGTTTCAAAGTGACAACAATATCTTGGTAGCGATCATGAATATAAGGTTTGTTTCCCTGATAAGATCTCGACATATCAAATGTGGATTGTGCGATGATAAGTTAGAACCCTAACATACGGTCGACAGCCCAGCTCGCATATAGCTACGTATGTCCTGGAGCTGTCATGGGGCCTCCTCCTCCTCCAATCCTTTATGCATGGAATTTCTAATCTTCCTCAGTATTTGGAATTCAATAGCCTCTCAAGCATGCACTCAGGGTATGACTTCTAGATGCAAGCTATCTTGACCTAAATCCTGCCTCACTAGGGTCCTCACCAAATTACAAAATCTATCGACTCTCGCCTCTCGGAGCTGTCACATATCCTTTATGGATATGGTTCCAACCAATCGAAGAACATCTGAGAAAGGTAACCCAAACTGCTAGGGAACATGAAGAATAATGGATGTTATGGTCAACTCTCACCACCATATACCTTTATTATGGTTCCAACCAATGGAAGAACATCTGAGAAAGGTAACCCAAACTGCTAGGGAGGTTGGATGTATCTCAACCTAACTATTGTAGTCAAGAAAATGAGAGGTAGTATTATAGGTAGTAAAATAAATGCCTCCTCACCCCATCGGCCTATCATATCATGATATGGCTAAGCCACCATATCCTTTGTGGTCAATGTCACTTCTAACTATGGTGTAGCCCTAAGTGGAGCCATGTCGACCCATATAGTAGCCCTAATCTCTCTGGGATTTGTTATCCCAAAGCTCCTTTGGTAGGGGATAACATGCTCATAGATCCATGTCATCACTAGTGTGGGGTGGATGAGAGATGTATCCCTATATATGACAAGCCTATATAGGTCATGGTAGGTAGTTCCAAGTATGTCCACTCCCATGTAAATACTCTCCCATAGAGCTCAATGCTCTCCATAATAGGTTCACAACATAATAAAAACATGTCCCTATCTTTATCCCCTATCAAACGTGAGGCCAACATACCAATGATATCCTTGCGCAGAGTGGGAATAGGGGCACCCTCAATAGTCACCAGTCTAACACCCTATTTTGCACTTGTGTCGAGTGCCTATGCATCTCCCAAGTAGGTTGCCCATCTATGGGCCTCATCTGATGAGATGGAACTCTTCAGTGAAAACTTCTTATCTCTGACAAGAACCCCAAGTATCCCGTAAATATCCTCTAAGGTGATGGTTCACTCCCCCTAATGCCAATAAATCAGAAAGTGTTCCGATCTGCATCCTAATAAGTCACTGGGGCAACTGGTCATGTCTGGGCTAACCGTTATATCTCTTCCCTCTCTAACAACCCTCTCTCCATTGGTGTCAATAATTGTAGAAATCTAGGTAACTGTAGACACAAAATCATGCACTTGGGTACATTTCTAGGTCCTAATCACATACCAATATTCATGTGATTCCTAAGCGAGAAAACTAGTAATTGACATTTATCTTTGGCCATTATTTTTTCTTTCTTATATCCTCTTTTTTCTTACACACCCCACATCCCAGTCTAATCTTTATTGTTTTATCTTTAATGACTCTAGACACCAATGCCTAGCTAGGAGGTCAACGCCCAAGTGCCCTATTCCCCTCTGGTTGCCCTTAATAGTTTTGTATTTTACTCACCTCTTTTGGGCCTCTTTTATCTTTTGGGAATCTTATTTTATTATGGGTCAACCTTTTAGTTTTCAATTACGAAATTGAAACAAGAGAATCATATAAATAAAAATCTATGTGACCAAAATAAAGGACCAAAATCTAAGCATCTATTATGATCACCTAATTTTGCATCCAAAAACATTCTAAGAGCATCAAGGAAACCATCTAACATTCACTCAAGGGGAAAGGTATTACATTTTCTAGATACACGCATAGGAGGGGAAGTTCATTTTTCCATCGACACATCTATTTACATTGCTACATTAGTTATCACTCGCTATCAAGTGCATATTGCACAAGAGCTTCCTTGGGCACAATTCTGTCACACACACAAGAACTACATGGAGTCTAAAATGTAGTGTAGTGCTCAATCTGTTGAGTTTTGGAGCTCAATTACTTCATTTTAGCATGCAATTGGAACTTGTTAGAAAACACAGTAACTGGCATCGGTTAAGGTCAGACCGGCATCGGTCAGGGAAGACCGGCATCAGTCAAGGGCAAGTAGGAACCGGCGACGGTTAGGCAGAACTGGCGTCGGTTACCTGTGCGACGAAGTTTTAATTAACTCTTGGGAATTATATCTATTTTTAGCATTAAAATAGATTTATTGATTGTAATTGCATGGCTAAGTGCCCTAAGTCTATAAACGACTATATAAGCACAAAAGCTAGGGTTTAGAAGATAATGAAAAACAAGAATTAGAAAGAACTTGAAAAAGGTTGGTGAGAGAGAATTCTTGGTGGTAGAGAAAAACTTGAAGGAAGAAAGTACTGAACATTTAAGAGGTGTGGAAGATTGTAAATCTTCATTGTATATCTTGTCAAAGCTTTGGATAATAGATTGGCTTGTTTCTTGGTGGACGTAGCCCACACTGGGTGAACCACATTAAATCTGGTGTTGATTTATGTCTCTTGTTTTGTATATTTCTTCTGGTAGAATATCCACTTTTATTTGCATGTATGCTTAGATCTGATATATTGTCTGTACAACCGGTGTGCTAACCCCAATAACTGGTATCAGAGCTTTGTTTGAGGGTTTTGTGTGTTGACAGATTTACTCATAGAGGGTTTTCTGATTGAGTGGGAGCTACACCAACGGCAGAAGAAAACAAATACAAGGTAGAGAAGTTTGACGACCGAAATTATCAATTATGGAAGATGCAGATTGAGGATTATCTATATCAAAGAGATTTGTATTTACCGTTGGATGAGAAGTCTAGACCTACGAAGATGACTGATGAAGAATGGAAGATTCATGATAGAAAGACTTTGGGATCTATAAGATTGAGCCTGACAGCATCCGTGGCTTCCAATATTACAGAAGCCGACTTCTATGGTAGACTTAATAAAATATCTTGCTAATTTATATGAAAAACCTAGTGCTTCAAATAAAGTTTATTTAATGAAGAAACTATTTAGTTCTAAGATGCATGAAGGTGAATCTGCCTCTAGTCATTTGAATGATTTCCGAATCTATTGTAAATCAGTTAAAATCGGTTGCTATATCATTTGATGATGAAGTAAAAGTACTTTTATTCTTATGTTCTTTGCCTGATAGTTGGGACAACTTGGTAATGGTTGTTAGTAATACAACATCTGCTAATAATATTTTGAAGTTTGATGATGTGGTTAGTATAATCTTGAATGAAGAAATTCGTAGGAAGAGTACATAGGAAACATCATCTGGAAATGCTTTGAATGTAGAAAGCAGGGGCAGGCAGAAGGAGAGATCCAAGAGTAAGAGCCATGGGAAATCAAAGTCAAGGGAAAGCAGATCCAAATCTAGAAGTAAGGGAATTACTTGTTGGAAATGTGGAAAGAAAGGACATGCAAAGAAATATTGTTGGTCAAAGGATAAAGAGAATCAACAACCAGACAAAGGTAAAGAGGTGAATCTTGCTTCATCAGAGGTAATGCAAGATGCTCTTATTCTTTCTTTGGATAGTAGAATTGAATCATGGGTTTTAGATTCAGGAGCTTCTTTCCATGCAACCCCTAATAAGGGTTATTTCAGAAATTATGTCCAGGGCAATTTTGGGCATGTTTATTTGGGTGATGATGAACCTTGCAGTATTACTGGTAAAGGGGAAGTTCATCTAAAATTGTAGAATGGAAATACATGGGTATTGAAAGATGTGAGGCATGTGCCAAGCCTCAGGAGGAATCTTATTTCTGCATGGCAACTAGGTGAATCTGGTTGCATGGTTACTTTTACAGGAGACTCTTGGAAAGTCACCAAGGGTGCTTTTGTTGTGGCAAGAGGTAAGAAGGTAGGAACATTATATTTATCTACCTGTATTACTGATTTTTTTTTGTATTATCTACTTCAGATTCAGATGCATGCATGTGGTATAATCGGTTGGGTCATATGAGTCAAAAAGGAATGCAGATCTTAAAGGCTAAGGGTAAGTTATCAGATTTGAAAGATTTAGATCTTGATTTCTGTGAGCATTGTATCTTTGGAAAGCAAAAGAGAGTGAGATTTCTCAAAGTTGGGGCAACTAAGAAGGAGCAGAAATTAGAGCTTGTACACTCAGATGTGTGGGGACCAGCTCAGGTAGCTTCTCATGGAGGATCCTAGTATTATGTTACTTTCATTGATGATGCTACAAGAAAGGTATGGGTTTATTTTATTAAACGTAAATCTGATGTTTTTGAGACTTTTAAAAGATGGAAAGCCCTTGTTGAGAATGAATCAAATTCTAAGTTAAAGTGCCTTAGATCTGACAATGGTGGTGAATACGGTAGCAAGGCTTTCAATGATTATTGTTCAGTGAATGGGATATGTAGAGAAAGAATGGTTCCAAGAACACCACAAGAGAATGGTGTTGCAGAAAGAATGAATAGGAAAATCATGGAATGTGCTAGAAGTATGAGGATACATTTTGGATTGCCCTTGCAGTTTTGGGCAAAAGAAATTGATACAGTTGTTTATTTGATTAACCGTGGCCCTTCAAGTTCACTAGATGGAGGAATACTAGAGGAAACTTGGATTTGGAAAAGAAGTAGATCTTTATTTTCTTAAAGTTTTTGGTTCATAATCTTTTGTTCATGTTGATAAGGAAAATAGGAAAAAGTTGGATGCAAAATCCAAGAGGTGCACTTTCATTGGTTATGGATTTGGTGATTCAATTTCTATTTTTGGGATTTAGAGAATTCTAAAATTATTAGGAGTCGTGATGTTGAATGGAATGAAAAGAGAATGTACAGGGATCAAATTTTGGTACCCAAGGATAAGAAAAATTGAGAATTTTATTGATGAAAATGAACTCTTGGGTTTTAAAGAAACACCTATAGAAATACACAATAACTGTGGTCAGTTAGTCCTTGACTGGAATCGGTCAGATGAACCGTTGACAGTTAAAAATGATCAGAACTGGTATCGGTTAGAAGAACTAATGTCAGTTAGAGGTGACCGGCGTCAGTCACTGTCAAAAGTTGATACTAATGTCTAGGAGGCCCAGATTGAGCCTCCGGTACCCCAAACTCTTGTGAGAAGGTCACAAAGGGTAAGTAAACTTCCAGAAATATTTACACCTTCTCTATTTTATTTATTGTTGACTAATAGTGGTGAACCAGAGAGATTTGAAGAAGCAATGCAGGATAAGACTCACGTTCAGTGGGAGCATGGCATGGATGAGGAGATGGACTGCTTGGAACATAACCAAACTTGGGATTTGGTTAAGTTTCCAATAGGTAAGAGGACATTGTAGAATAAGTGGGTTTACAGGATTAAGGAAGAAGAGGGTGGATAGAAAAGGTACAAGGCAAGGCTTGTAGTAAAGGGATTTGCACAGAAAGTAGGTATTGACTTTGGTGAAATATTTTCTCCTGTTGTTAAGATGACTTCTATTCATACTGTATTGAGTTTAGTTACAGTAGAAGATTTACATTTAGAGCAACTAGATGTGAAGATGGCTTTCCTTCATGGTGATTTGGATGAAGAAATTTATATGCAGCAATCGTTTGGGTATGAAGTCAAGGGTAAGGAGAAACTAGTGTGCAGGTTGAAAAAGAGCCTATATGGGCTCAAGAAAGCTCCAAGGCAATGGTACATGAGGTTTGATAGTTTTATGCATGAGCATGGTTACTTGAGATGTGAATCTGACCATTGTGTTTATTTCAAGAAGCTTGAAAATGGGAGCTATATTATTTTTTTATTGTATGTGGATGATATGCTTATTGCAAGATCTAGTATGCAAGACATTGGTGAGCTTAAGAGAAAGCTAGCTCACACATTTGCTATGAAGGATTTAGGAGCTGAAAAAAGAATCCTTGGCATGCAAATACATAGAGACAGGAAAAACAAGAAATTGTATATCTCAGGAGGATTATATCTACAAGGTGTTAGAAAGGTTCAACATGCAGAATGCAAAACCTGTTAGCACACCTATGGCTAGACACTTCAAATTGAGTAAAGATCAGTGTCCTTCATCACATGAGGAGGTAAAATACATGACATGAGTACCATATGCTTCAGTAGTTAGAATTCTCATGTACGCTATGGTTTGTACCAGACCAGACATTGCACAGGCAGTGGGAGTTGTGAGTAGATATATGGCTAATCTAGGTAAAGAGCATTGGAAAGTAGTCTAATGGATACTTAGGTATTTGAAAGGGACATCTAGCATGCAGTTATGCTATGGAGGTTTGGATATTTCATTACGTGGCTATGTTGATTCAGATATGGCTGGAGATCTGGATGGTAGGAGGAGCACTACTGGATATATTTTCATAGTAGGTGGAATGGTACAGTTAGTTGGATTTCAAGATTACAGAAGGCTATGGATTTTTCTACTACAGAGGCAGAGTATGTTGCAGCTACAGAGGCTAGCAAGGAGATGATATGGATGAGTAGGTTCATGGAAGAGTTGGGAAAGGAGAAAAGTGATTGTAAACTATTTAGTGATAGTCAGAGTGTAATTCATTTGGCAAAGAACTCAGCATTTCATTTGAGAACAAAACACATTCAGTTGAGGTATCACTTCATACGGAAGGTATTGGAGGATGGATAGTTGAATCTGGAAAATATTCATACGAGAAAGAACCCTGCAGATATGCTAACGAAGCCATTAGAAAAGGAGAAGTTGGAGCTACACTCCACTTCTGTTGGTCTTCGAGTTTGAGACTTGAAGAGGAAGAAACAAAGCCAAGGAAGGATCCAAGAATGATGTTGTACAGGTATGGTGTAGTAATTAAACTCCAAGTGGGAGATTGTTGAGTTGTGGAGCTCAATTACTTCATTTTAGCATGCAATTGGAACTTGTTGGAAAACATAGTAATTGGAATTGGTTAAGGTCGGACCGGCATCAGTTAGGGAAGACCAGCATCGGTCAAGGTCAAGTAGGAACTAACGATGGTTAGGTAGAACTGGCGTTGGTTACCTGTGCGACGAAGTTTTAATTAACTCTCGAGAATTATATCTATTTTTAGCATTAAAATAGATTTATTGATTGTAATTGCATGGCTAAGTGCCCTAAGTCTATAAATGACTATATAAGCACAAAAGCTAGGGTTTAGAAGATAATGAAAAACAAGAATTAGAAAGAACTTGAAAAAGGTTGGTGAGAGAGAATTCTTGGTGGTAGAGCAAAAGCTTGAAGGAAGAAAGTACTGAACATCTGAGAGGTGTGGAAGATTGTAAATCTTCATTGTATATCTTGTCAAAGCTTTGGATAATAGATTGACTTGTTTCTTGGTGGACGTAGCCCACACTGGGTGAACCACGTTAAATCTGGTGTTGATTTATGTCTCTTGTTTTATATATTTCTTCTAGTAGAATATTCACTTTTATTTGCATGTATGCTTAGATCTGATATATTGTCTGTACAACCGGTGTGTTAACCCCAACACAGTCGTAAGTTCACTCTGTCGGGTGATCATCATGGTCAGTCTGACTCCCCATTTGCATATTTTCTTTATAGGATTTGATTTATTTTAAGGTTTTGCAAGTTATCTTTCTCTTTACATGTTACAAGTGAATACAACAATCATCCATCAACATATAGGAAACCAACATCGAAAGCTAGCGACCATCTTGCGACACAAGAAGAATCAATTTCCAAGCTCCTACGATGTCACACCAGCCTAGCAAATGTCTCTAATGCCTAGGCACCCTCACCCCAGTCCAATTTCCCTAGTCCAAGCTCATTTGACAATTATAAAAATTTCTGAGTGCAGTTGCGACATATTATTCTTCCTCTTCATCAATCTTCGAGTCCAAAATACTTTGGGATCAATTGCAAAATCAGCTAAGTCTTCTCTCTCTCTCTCTCTCTCTCTCTCTCTCTCTCTCTCTCTCTTGCACCTATGGTTTTATATTTTCTTTGCTTATTATGTGTGTTAGATATGTACTTCAGTGTTTATTTATCATATGTGACTCTATAATATCTAGGGTTTTACAAATTCTATATTTGTTAAATTATTTGGCGAACCCATCGCTTGACTCCAACCTTATTTCTAAGGTCTTCTTCTTATGCCCATCACCCATAGTGGTCATTTTGTGTCTTTCAAGCATATAGAGCTCCCTCCATCTACCCGTAGAGTTTCTAAATCAATGGTTGAATTTGATAACCCTTTGCTAACTCTCAAAATGTTCCTCTTGAAAACATAAAATCATATGATGAGGACACCAACGTTGATCTAGAGAAATTAGACAAGCTTACCAATTTTCTTCAAGCTTTACATAGAAACCCCACTCTTCTTCCACATATTCTCCATGCTTTGATGGATGTTAAAAACACTCAATATGTTGCTTTTTTACCCCTTGTTAGTTATTCCTCGGCTATCATGGCCTCTACTCAACCTCTTCATATTCCCACTTCCATTCCCACTACTACCACTTGAATCATTCAACCTAATGCTTTTATTGCTCAAATCAGTTCTTCTTCAAACAATCCTGATTTAACTTCTTTATATTAGGATTTGTAGACTCAAATTCGTCAACTTCAAATGGCTACTTCTCGTGCATCTCCATCTCTTGATTCCACTTTACTCCTTCACCCTCTTTTCACACCCACCATTTCAACCTATCCACTTCCTCCCAATTTCATCATCCCTAAGCTACCCACCTTCAAAGGGCATGGTAACCCTCACGAGCGTATATGAGCATTTCATGTGGCATGTCTTGATTGTGTGGATGACCATCATTTACTAGCAAAGTTTGTTTTCTAGAAGTCTCTCAGACTTTGTTATGTGTTGGTTTTACTATCTACCTGTCCATTCGGTAACATCATTTATGCATTTAGCTGATGCTTTTCTCACACATTTTTAAATATATATTGGTTCTAAGATATCCTATGCTCAACTTGCACAAATTAAACAAGGATATAATGAGCATTTAGTGGACTATGTTTTACAGTATAAGAATAACTTAGTTAAGATGTCTAATGTACTTGTGACACTAAATTACAAGATATTTTTGTCCAAATTCTTTTGTCTCCTTTGTAAGAGATTGTCATCTTTAAGACCTCTCCATCATTTGATTAACTATGCCATACTCTTAAGTTACACGAAAGTAATCTATTATCTATGAGTAGGCTTAAATATCGTGATTAGGCTTAATCTTCTACTTGATTTCAAATAAAATCAACTTTCAAGCCATGCACTAAGCCCACTTAAGTAAAAGCTACTATTATCATTGTCTCTACTCCTGAAAAGCTTTAATGACAACCTCCAAAGTGTACATTCACAAAATTTCCTTGTGCTCCACATATTCTATTGCCACAACTTATAGAGAGAAATATTATTACGATTCTTTCTCCACTTAATCTGGATCCATCTCGACCTAAAGGACACAATTATAATGAAAATTTTAGATGTGACTATCATCAATGCATTGGGCATTCTACCAATCGATGTTTCAAACTCAGACATCTCATTCAAGATCTTATAGACAATAATGTTACCAAGATCTCTTAGCCTTTGACATTTACGTCGGTCAATGAAAACAAAAATCTCAGAATCTTTAATGATCATTTACCTAATCATGACAAGTAGGCTATTGATTCTTCTACTAATCATACATATCGTGCAGTGCCTCCTCCTTCATCGGGGGCTCTTGATTTTCTACTTGTTAATGTTGATGCATCTCCATCATTCATTACATTCTCTGATCATGGTTATCATGCCACATTCTTGTATGATACATTACATATTCACATTTCTATCATACCTCATGCTATCAATAATAAAATGATCAATCCATCGATTCATATGGGTGTGTTCTCTATTGCACTCCTTGTGGCTATCAACTATCCACTCTCTCATATCTCATATCCAGTTCCCAAATCTTATGGTGTCATCAAGCTTCCAGTTACAGTGGGGCCTCTCACCATGTTTATGCGATTCGTTGCAGTAACTTCAATCAAAGGTTGTGAAATGTTCTTGGGTCTTCCTTGGCTCCATGTAACTAAGGCTATCATTTCAATGAATCACTTATGTCTCAAATTCATTCACAATAAGAAAGTTGTCACCATCAAGGGTGTTTTTCCATGCACATGATGGCCATAACCTCTTCTTGAGGTTGTCATTGCACTTGCTAAAGCATATAGGCCCTTTGGACCTATCAAATCTAAGGCACATTTTGTTCCTACCTATCCTATTTTCACACAATCTACTTGATCTCATTGGTCCACTAGTCTATCTCATCAGCCTAGGTCCACTACTCAGATGACTCCTTCACATAGGTGCACATCACCTCCTCAATCTCCTTCACATATGTGCTCATCACCTCCTAGGTCTCATGCACATAGGTCTCACTCACTGATACATCATTTGTCTCATGCATCACTGATCTCGGAGCATGGTCACACACCTTTACCTCTGCAAGCATCGGGTGGAGGACCCTTTCCCCTCACTTGTTTGAATAGATTACTCATCATCATATACTTGGGGTTCATCATGTTTATCTTCCCCACCTCTTAGCATTATCAAGTGTCTCACTTTTCTACTACTACGCTCTGTGCTTCACATATAGTATTTCTCATGCATCTTACACAACTTGTATCGTCATTTCCCTATGACACACTCTAGTTCCATGGTTCATACTCGACTACTAAGCGTCTAAATCTAAAAATGAACCTCACCTCACTTGCACTCTTTACATTATATGATTCATTGATCGTATCCTTCTAGCACACACAATTCAAACCATTTCCTGATGACGTGTTCTTGTTCTATGGTTCATTATTGATTTTCGAGGGGTGTTTTGTAAATGATCCTCATCTCATAATCATTCACATGTTCTCAAGGGGCACATTACTCCTATCACATTCATATTACATACCATTCTATTTCACTCATTCACAGCATGTTGCATATCTTGGTTAGAATTATTCTTGTTTGATTATACTCACTTGTTACACTTTGCTTACTATGTTAGACGGATATCCACTATGTCATTATATTTTCTATATGCATATGCGTGTTCACTTTTTCTTTAGTTTTGAATGCATACTTTCTACAAATATTTACACACAACATTGATGCTTGCCATTGTACCTCTTACCAATCCCAATGAGGCTCCTAGGGGCATCTACATTTCTACTCCTACACATCACATGTGTTATTGTTTCATTTTATAGTACTTCATATCCTTACTATCACACCACTTTACATGGATCTATACACACTTTGACATACTCTTTATCTTGCTAACATGCTAATGGGTACTTCATGTGCAACATTTGTCTTGTGGGAACTATTTGCCACCATGGTTGTCTGATACTTTGTTTACTACTATTTGCTATTGTTTTCCATTGTATGTCATTGTTTGTGGGCTATTCCCTATGTCTTGTATGATCATTGCTTGTATGCTTTTGGCCTCTTCAACCTTGATTTTCTTGCGACATTGTGAGAGATGTCCCATGTTTGAAACCCTCTTTTCACAGTCTACGTTTTCTACATTATTGCTTATTTACATTGCCTTCTACAACATGATTGTCATTATTTCTACTAACACATATTTCTATCCTTCTTGTTTGCATGTGCCTTAGTTTCTACCATGCACATTCCCTCCCCTTGCAGGGTATCAATTTCATATCAGAATTTGGTCCTCACCTTTGGGCTGCATCCTCCTAATGACGTTGCATACACCCCAAATAAGGGGGACATACATTGGGTGAGTCTATCACCCGATTTAGCAACTCATAGCTTCAACATAAACCTGCACAGTACAGGAACAAAATAGAATTATATTCATAAAAAAACCTAGATTCTGACTTGGGTCCTCAGTTCAACACAGACACTAGTGCCTAGATGCAAATATGAGCTTCTGGGTGCTCCTGACCTTTCCTAGGCACCTATGACTAGGGGAATTTACAGTTACTTCATCACATTAGCACAGTTTTCAACAATTTTTATAGAGTAGTTTTCACTATACAAGCACATTCTGTTATCCATATTTTTCCCTCAGGTGAAATATTAGATCAAATCGTGACCCCAACTTGAAGGAACCCAAGAAAACTCATCTAGATCCTACAAATTGGTTGCAAGAAGATTCAGCAATGGAGTAGTGAAGGCCAAGAAAGATCAAAGGACCCTATACAGAAGGAAAATGTCTCTGTCAGGCCGTTTCTACATCTTAAATCCATCCTCCAAGTTACAGGCAGGAAAGACTATAAAATAGTAGGGTCAGACAATAAGGATCAATGCTTCAAAGAAGCCAGAAGAAGGAAGAATGGTGAAGATTTGAAGTCCTCGGGCTCAAGTTAGTTCAAGAAAAGGGCAAAAAATGACTAAGTATGGAAGAGGAAGTGGAAAGGGCCACGTGCCTTAACAACATTGTTTCAAGGGTGAATCAAAAAGGAGAAGTCCAAACTTGCGCTAAGCTTCCACGTGTCCAAAGTCCCCAAAAGTTGCGGGGCATTGAAAATTCTTCGGCTGAGAGCGAAGTGTGTCAAGTGTCAGCTTGGCACAAATTTGACAAGGGAACCCAGGGTGGAGACTCAAACTTGTGCCGGCCCTCCACGTATCCAAGGTTCAAACAGGGTCAAAAAGCGGGCTTCGAAATCGATTAAGTATAGAAGTGCAAGCGGAGAGTGCCACATGTCAGCCTGGCGCATTTCCAAGAGTCAGTCCCCAGGTGGAAACCCAAATGAGCATGAGTCCGCCATGTAGCTCAAAGTCTAAAAAGTAAGAAGGATCGTTGAACAGTCCACAAAGTAGCGGAGGCAGACAAGTGTCAACACGATGCTCCTCCAAAGGAAAACTTTGGGTTGGATTTACAAACATGTGCGCTGCCTCCACGTGTCCTCAAAGGGGGACAGAGTTAGTTGAAAATTCAAAACATTAACAGGCTAGTGGAGGCTGCCAAGTGTCTAAACAGTGCTAATTCAAGGGTCAAAAGGAGAGAAGGTTCCCAAGCAAGCGCCAAGGTGATGCGTGTCCCAAGGGAAAGTGGGGAGTCGGGGAAAAGGCTATTTTTTCACCCTTTGCCTCAAAAGGGGTAAAAGTTATAAAAAGACCCGCGACTCTACCCAAGAGGGGGAAAGTCAACATATAAACTTGAGTCAAAGCCAAGGTAGGGCGTCGGGGAGAAAAGTGAAAATTTGCCTTTTGTCTAAAAGGCATAGAGGTAAAAATGGAAATGCATTTCCCAGCCAACCAAAAGGAGCCACGTGTCTAGATGGAGTTTCGAGGCTACGGAGGTTTTTGAGTTTTTGTGTTTTTACGCAAAGGGCCAAAAGGTAAATTATGGGCCATGGACCCAAATTTTTGATCTAGTCTGGCTGCCATGTGTCCCAATCAAAAGAGGGACCCATTTTCAAGTTGTTTTCCCACCTATTTGTACAGAATTGATGCAAAACTTCAAAGGGGCATATCTTTCAACTCAAGGCTTAAAATATAGCAAATCTGACACCATTGGAAGAGTCTCAATGTCCTCTACGCCGTGGAAGGATAAAAAATCATATTTTGCAGGCCCTGCTAGGTAAAAAATGAAGAAAAGTCTTCCAGACCATTAACACAGAATCCAATCTCTTCAAATACTAGATCTGATTCGATTCGACCTGTTGGGGAGCCAGAAGTAACATATTGTGGGTAGATTTTAGCAAAAGCATTAATAGCAGTGGTTGAGCTTCGACTTGTGTTTCCCACTTCTCTCTCTCTTTCTTCTCTCTGATCGAATCTATAAATATAGGGGCAGGATTCATTGTAAAAGTTATTGTTCATTCTTCTTCTCTGCCTCCCCTCTTCTTTTCTTCCCAGGGTCGAAAATGGAATCTGAACCTCCTCCCCTACTCTGTAAATGGTGTTCTTTTACTCTTGTTTGTGTATGATGCTCTGTGTAAATTTCTAAAGTAATAAAACTCTTTTTTGTGATGTGTTTGTCCATCCTTTGCTTGTTTTCATTGCATCTTCTTGCTTCTCATCGTTCTAGAGTATTTTGTGCATGATTTAGATGTTTCATTTCCTGATCTGGGAGTTGTGTTCATGGGGATCAGAAATGGAGTTCTGTGTGAATCTGACATTTGGTCTGTGATGTTGTTGTCCATCCTCTCCATTGCTCACCTCACCTCCCTTCATTGCATGGCCATTTTGATAGATGATCAGCGCTTCCCTTTTCTTGGTGCTATCACCTCATTAGTGTAGGATTTCCCTCTTTATGCACTTTCTCTCTCCCTGTCTCATTGGCATTGTTAGGATAGGTGTATTTAGACGTCATTTCTACATTATGAGTAGTTTAGCATTAGGATCAGGAAGAAGAAGTCGGCTTTCTCCGGAGGGCCATCTCAAGTCCGTAAGTCCCACAACTTGAGAGATGGTCCCATGTTATGCAAATCACACCAAATGACCCTGCCTTAGAAAAGTAGATCCATGACTCATTTGGGGGTGCTATGATTTCACACTAACAGTTTTGGCATGCCTGGTGGGACCAAGAGGTCTTTCACTTCATTTTTGTAGGTTGATGTGTTCCTTTTTAAAATTTCAGCATTTGGAGGCACTTGCAAACACATCTGGCAACTCCATCTAATCAACAACCTATCTCTAAAGTTGCAGACCTTCTTTCCACTCATTTTCATTCATTTATCATCCATTTTTCCTTCCATCTCTGTCATTCTTCTTTCACTCCATGAAGTTGTGCAATCATGACTTCATTTCCCCCATGGAATCTACAATTTCAATAGCATCAATGTTTCCCACCTCCAACATGTTTTTCAAATCCTCCAGATTAGCATTTTGATCAAATTCAAAACCAATATGCATATCCATCTGAGAAATGTTAAAGTTAGTTTGGCTATGAAGCATGTCAAGCACAAGGGTACGCAGATTGTGATGGCAGTTAAGAAGAAAATGCAGATTTTTTAGAGAAGATCCAAAAGATGGAGGCAAACATGGTGCAATCCAGGGCTTAAGCACAAATGAAAGCATTTTGAATCGGTTATAGGGCACCTTGTCCATGGGTGGGACCTTTTCCAAGGCATTATAGCCCACAAGAGAAACTCAACTTCATTGTTGAAACGCTGCCATTACTTGTAAAGTGAGCTGAAGGAATAGAGATATATGAGAGAAGTGTTTAACAACCTTGTCAATGGGTAAGCACACCACCTCATACTCTTTATTTTCCCCCTTTTCAATATGTTTCATTCTAGCAATGTCAAGTTTAAAGTTTCCCATCTGTTGTCCCAAAAGTTGATTCCATTTCTCCATCTCCTAGTCTCCCATCCCACCTCATTTTCTCTGCTCTTTTCCGTTCCAAACAGCCATCCCCTCCAAAGAAACAAGAAGTTCTACCTCCTCCACCACCACAAATAATTGCAAAACCAGTTGAGTCACAACCCACCCCTCCTCTTGCATTCCCAAATCCATGTTGGGAGGATAAAAATCAAAATGCCAGTCAAGAAGAACAGCAGCAAAAACAAGAGCTAAACAAGCATGAAAAGATTAAAAGTTTGTTAAACTTGGCTCTTAAATTTGGGATTACAAAAATCCCCTTGATGGTTAAGCCAAAGGAGGAGGTTGAGGTTGAAAGAAAAGTGGTGGAAAAGGCTGATTTTATAACAGCAGTAGAGCAAAAAGACCAACAATTTTTTTATGCTAAGTTTGGTGCCCATGTTGGCACTTTGCCTGAAGGAAAAGTTGATCTAATCCAAGCTGCCAAATAATTCATCAAAGAGGAAGAAAAATCAGCTCCAAACCCCATTGAAGAGGAGCAAATGGAAGAGATCAGATCAGATTTTATAACAGCAGAAGAAGGAAGCATTATTGATAAATTTTTACTTTCATTTGAAGGGGCTGATTTGATTGATGAAGCCATTACGGAGGTAAAAAAAATAGGTCCAAGGGCAATGAGACATGAACAAGAAGCACAAGAAATTTCATGTTTCTCTCCCACTTCATCTCTCCAAAAATCTGATTTTTTGGATGAGTTCGAATTGACAAGTTTCATGTTTGAAAATGAAGCTACACATGGCAAAGAAAATGCAGATTTGAAAGTCGCCATGCAAGAGGAAGAGACTTTGTTGCAGTAGGACATTGAAGAGTTTGATTTCTTATCAGACTTAGAAGAATGTTTGGATGAGGAGCCAGCTGAAATTACAACATTTTCTTCTCCATCATTCGTTCTTCAGCATCAAGAGCCCACTGCCACGAAGGAGAACATTGAAGAACAACAGTCTATTTTTTGTAGCAGCCTTTTGGAACCAAGATTGGGAGATTTAAATCTTCCATGTTCTTCATGGGAAGAGGAAGGGAAAGAGAAAGAGATTTTTACCACTTCTCCCACCTCATTCATTCAGGAAGTTCTACGAGATGACTCCATTTATGGAGTAGAGATTCTGAGCTATGGGCACATTCAACGGATCAGACCTTGCCCGATCAAGTATTTGGCTTCTTTGGAGCCAAAGGAGGAGTTTCAAATGGTCATGCTTACTTTTGAGCATGAGTATGAGCATTAAAGTACCAAGGATCAGCTACAATACCTCTACAATCCAAATGCAAAGCAACTAGAAGAGGTATCTAATTTGTTTTCAGTTGACACCTTGTTAATTTGGGTAGAAGAACAGCTTCTTGTTGATTTTCCACTCATCCAACCAGCCATGATCAGCTCTAAATCATTTGCATGGCTGCCCATTTTGAAGAAAGGAAGCTATTTTGCACAACCAGTTGTAGGTTTTATTTAGTTCACCTTTGCTTCCAGTTAGAGTAGTGTAGGTAGGTTTGCTTTTAGCAGAAGAAGAGCTTGTGCACACTCTGCATGTTCCATTTAGAGCATGTATGATTTCAATTTTGTATATAGTCTTGGTGTTGTTTTGTTGCTCTTATGCAGTTCATTCAAAAAAATAGACGAAGCCCTAGAGTTGAAATAATTTTCTACTCTCAGAAATCTTCATTTCGGGATTTTCTTATAAAATTTGAGGATGCAAGAAGCTGGACTCGTGAACCAGAGGCAGAACTAGTATCAAACTGTTATTCTTGACTCCATGCCTAACAGATAAGACAAGGCAACTGATCTCTTCATCTAGCAGGTAGATGTCCCCGTGAGTCGCCAAATTGTTATCCATATTTCACCCCCAAGAAAAAGATTGGATCAAATCATGACCCCGCTTGAAGGAACCCGAGAAAACTCATCCAGATCCTGCAAATTGGCTACAAGAAGATTCAACAATGGAGAGGCGGAGGCCAAGAAAGATTAAAGGACCCTGTATAGAAAGAAAATAACTCTATCAGGCCATTTCTACATCTTAAATCCATCCTCCAAGTTATAGGCAGGCATAACTATAAAATAGCAGGGTCAGACAATAAGGATCAAAGCTACAAAGAAGCCAGAAGAAGTAAGAACAACAAAGATTCGAAGTCCTCAGGCTTGAATTGGTTCAAGAAAAGGGCAAAAAATGACAAAGTATGGAGGAGGAAGTGAAAAGGGCTGTGTGCCTTAACGGTGATGTTTCAAGGGTGAATCCAAAAGGAGAAGTCCAAACTTGCGCCAGGCTTCCACACGTCCAAATTCCCCAAAAGTTGCGAGGTGTTGAAAAGTCTTCGGCTGAGAGTGAAGCATGCCAGGTGTCAGCTTGGTGCAAATTCGCAAAGGGAACTCGGGGTGAAGACTCAAACTTGCACCAACCCTCCACGTAGCCAAGGGTCAAACAAGGTCAAAAGGAAGGCTTCAAAATTGGTTAAGTATAGAAGTGCAAGCGGAGAGTGTCGTGTGTCAACCTGGCGCATTTCTAAGAGTCAGTCCCCAGGTGGAAACCCAAATGAGCACGAGGCTTCCACGTAGCTCAAAGTCTAAAAAGTAAGGACCGTTGAACAGTCCACAAAGTAGTGGAGGCAGATAAGTGTCAACCCGACACTCCTCCAAAGGAAAACTTTGGGTTGGATTTACAAACATGTGCGGTGCCTCCATGTGTCCTCAAAGGGGGATAGAGTTAGTAGAAAATTCAAAACATTAGCAGGCTGGCGGAGGCTGCCAAGTGTCTAAATAGTGCTAATTCAAGGGTCAAAAGGAGAGAAGGTTCCCAAGCAAGCGCCAGGGTGACGCGTGTCCCAAGGGAAAGTGGGGAGTCGGGGAAAAGGCTATTTTTTCACCCTTTGCCTCAAAAGGGGTAAAAGTTATAAAAAGGACCCGCGACTCTACCCAAGAGGGGGAAAGTCAACATATAAACCTGAGTCAAAGCCAAGGCAGGGCGTCGGGGAGAAAAGTAAATATTTGCCTTTTGTTTAAAAAGCATAAAGGTAAAAATGGAAGTGCATTTCTCAGCCAACCAAAAGGAGCCACGTGTCCAGGTGGAGTTTTGGGGCTGCGGAGGTTTTTGAGTTTTTTTGTTTTTACGCAAAGGGCCAAAAGGTAAATTATGGGCCATGGACCCAAATTTTTGATCCAGTTTGGCTGCCACATGTCCCAATCAAAAGAGGGACCCATTTTCAAGTTGTTTTCCCACCTATTTGTACAGAATCGATGCAAAACTTCAAAGGGGCATATCTTTCAACTCAAGGCTTAAAATATAGCAAATCTGACACCCGTTGGAAGAGTCTTAATGTCCTCTACGCTGTGGAAGGATAAAAAATCATATTTTACAGGCCCTGGTAGGTAAAAAATGAAGAAAAGTATTCCAGGCCATTAACACAGAATCCAATCTCTTCAAATACTAGATCTGATTCGATTTGACCTGCTGGGGAGCTAGAAGTGACATATTGTGGGAGATTTTAGCATAAGCATTAATAACAGTGGTTGAGCTTCGACTTGTGTTTCCCCACTTCTCTCTCTCTTTCTTCTCTCTGATCGAATCTATAAATATAGGGGCAGGATTCATTGTAAAAGTTATTGTTCATTCTTCTTCTCTGCCTCCCCTCTTCTTTTCTTCCCAGGGTCGAAAATGGAATCTGAACCTCCTCCCCTACTCTGTAAATGGTGTTCTTTTACTCTTGTTTGTGTATGATGCTCTGTGCAAATTTATAAAGCAATAAAACTCATTTTTGTGATGTGTTTTTCCATCCTTTGCTTGATTTCATTGCATCTTCTTGCCTCTCATCGTTCTAGAGTATTCTGTGCATGTTTTGGATGTTTCATTTGCAGATTTGGGAGTTGTGTTCGTGGGGATCAGAAATGGAGTTCTATGTGAATCTAACATTTGGTCTGTGATGTTGTTATCCATCCTCTCCATTGCTCACCTCACCTCCCTTCATTTCATGTCCATTTTGATAAATGATCAGCACTTCCCTTTTCTTGGTGCTATCACCTCGTTAGTGTCAGATTTCCCTCTTTATGCACTTTCTCTCTCCCTGTCTCCTTGGCATTGTTAGGATAGGTTTAGTTAGACTTCATTTCTACATTATGAGTAGTTTAGCATTAGGATCAGGAAGAAGAAGCTGGCTTTTTTCAGAGGGCCATCTCAAGTCCGCAAGTCCCACAGCTTGAGAGATGGTCCCATGTTATGCAAATCACACTAAATGACCCTACCTTAGAAAAGCAAATCCATGGCTCATTTAGGGGTGTTGTGATTTCACACTAACACATTCCTCCAACAATAAGAATGCATTCTATCTTCTTTTTCTACTTGGATCAAACTGCATCAAACATCAAACAAATCAGGATCACACCACCTGCAATGGTGTATAAATTTTGGAAACATTCATGGATGGAGAATAACACTAGACCTTTCTCCCCAATACTCTTATGTCATGGTGTGAGATCACCCAAAAAACTTGGAATTGACATGAGATCACCCAAAAAACTCATTCTTAGCGTGAGATCACCTTAAAAACTCACTCATCTACAACATTTTCAGGAAATTTAATATCCTTTTCACTCGTCAAAAATCAGGTGCACACATTCCTTTTATTACATTTTCACATTTTTACATACTTTTACATGTTTTTTACAGATTTTTCATAACACGTGACTTTGACTACTCTTTCACTCTTATTTTGTAGGTACATCCTTAATATGCAACAAGAATCATCCCCATAGTGAGCACAAGCGACAACAATATGGTACGACACATATGCTTCACCCCTAGGGTCACTTCCTCTTCTTTAGCTTCCATGCTTCATTTTTTATCACTCCACATTTTTTCATGTCTCTTCGGCATGCTTTTGCCGTCGATATACATAGTTATCAGGTGTGCATATTTTATCTACTTTATGTTATCGAGTATACACTCAACAACATAAAGTGGGGGCAAATGTAGACACACAATCATGCACTTGGGTACATTTCTAGGTCCTAATCACATACCACTATTCATATGATTCCTAAGTGAGAAAACTAGTAATTGACATCTATCTTTGGCCTCTTTTCTTTCTTTATTGTATCCTCTTTGGTCCTGCACACCCCACAGCCAATTCTGATCTTTATTGACTTTAGACACGAGTGCCTAGCAAGGACATCAGTGCCCAGACGCCCTTGTCCCCTCTGGGCACCCTCAACCTCTTTGTATCTTACTCACCTCTTTTGGGCCTCTTTTATATTTTGGGCATTTTATTTTCTTATGAATCAAGCTTTCAGTTTTCAATTACGAAATTCAAACAAGGGAATCATATAAATACAAAGCTATGTGACCAAAATAAAGGAACAAGCTCCAAACATCTATTATCATCACCTAAGGTTACATCCAAAGGAATTTTAAGAGCATCAAGGAATCCAGCTAACATTTACTCAAGGGACAAGGGACTAGATTTTCTGCATACATGCATGGGAGGGAAATTTCATTTTGTCATCCACACATCTATTTACATTGCTACATCTAGTTATCGCTCATTATCAAGTACATCTTGCACAAGATCTTCCTAGGGCACAATTCTATCACACATGCACAAGAACTACATGGTTTAGACACAAAATCATGTACATATTACTATTTTATTATACCTCTAAGTGTTTTGTTTTATATATGGATCTTGAGTAAGAAAAGTATTCACTAATGGCCCACTGTCTAGTCTGTCTATTTTCCTTTCTTATTTTTATTATTTTATTTTACATATTGGTCACTCATACACCCAATTCTAGTAAGGTCACAGGAATCCCTGTCTCTCAATCTTCACACATTTTTCATCATTTGTCTATAGACACTAGCACCCAGGATTGGACACTAGCACCTAGGCACTCCTATCCATCTTGGGTGCCCATGCCCTCTTTATTTTTTCTCTTATTTTTTGCATTTGAGGTCGGTCATTTTGGTTTTCCCACTGATGTCCCGAGGTACTAGTTTGCATGTCAGGTCATTAGTGTCGAAATTCAAGCAAGAGATCCCTATATAAACACAACATACATACCATTATAATGGTGGACAATTCTTATCAAGGGTTATCTATCTACATATCTCAAGGGACTACATTTGGGTGCATTTTTCTACCATCCCACACATTTTCATTTTATTTAGCTATTTCCTGCTATCTAGGTGTCATCAACACAAGAGAAACCTAAGAGCACTATTACACACATAATCACATAGAACTACATTGGGTTTGAGATGTAGTGCGGTACTCACTCGTAAGTTCAATAATTGATAGTTGAGGACAGTATAACCCCTCCTTTTGCATATTTCTTTTTTAGGATTTGATTTATTTTTTAGGGTTTTGTAGGAGGATACTTGTGTTGTAGATTTACAGGTACTCCCACAGTCAAAGTGTGAATTTCAAGCGAACAATTGTGAAACCCTAGCGAGAGTGTCAGAACCAGATCCCTATATTTTTTGTAGTCTACGGTGCCCACCAAAGGTCTAGGGAAGCTTTAGGTTCCCTTGCCTCTAAGTGCCCATGTCTAAGAGTTTCGAGCACCTCTACATTTTTCTAAGCAGGATTGCAATGATCTGTGTTCCTGTTCTATCACATTCTCCAGTCTAGACACACTTCAAGATAAGTGAAATCAAGGTAAGTTTCTTATCTCTTGTATTTACTTTCATAAATAAATTAGATAAATTTCCTAACATTTGTGTTTCATTGTATATCAGTTGTGTAACATTCGCAAATACAAGAGCTAGAAAATGAGGATTTTTTTTAAAACATAAAACAATATACACCATTGTAGTCAAACATATTTTATTAATCATATCCATTAAAT
>CM034147.1:263140637-263215637 GCA_019776745.2 Taxus chinensis | reverse complement strand
GAAAAAGTCTAAACAGAACAAAAGACGACCAATTTGATTAAATGATAGTAACAGAAATACAATAAATGAAATATTCATTATCATTTATGAATCATTTTACCTATGATCAAGGCCTAATCATGTTTAGACAGGATCATCAAGGTGGGTGCGAGATTACCTATTCAGTAGTGTCATGCCCCACAGCCAAAGTTGTGGATCATGTCACGGCTGACCAAATAGAGTCATACACACTATGATGATCTCGTCTAATCCTGATTAGACTTAATCATATTTAATTTAACCTTTCTAGAAATTTGGGATGTTACAAGTTGTAGCATTCATTGCTTTCATATTTTAATAAAATATAAATAGATTTTATTGAATCATTTTGGTGAACCCATAGCTTTGACCTCCTTGCCCCAAGATCCACTAAAAACCTAATTGATAAGAATAGTTCTTCTCCTCCTAGGCAAGCCATGCCTCGTGTGAGTGTTAACCCTATTTATGATGAAGAAAATATAATTGAACTTGGCAACCTCTATCACAATATTGTTCTTTTAGATAATACTCAGAGGCTATTATTGGCTAATGAATTTAATATTCCTACTAGCTGTGATCATTCTATTGTTATCATTGTTTCTGATCATGTAAGTTTTTTAAGTTGTAGACCTTGCTATGCAGTAAGCCATAATCCACCCTCTTATATTTCTGTTGAGACTCTAGATGATGATATTATCCATTTTATTCTTAGTCTTGATGATGATAATTCAGATTAAAAACATGATGAAAATATTTATGTGCCTAATGTTGTTTCTAATACTAGTCAGGATGATTCTATAGTTGTATCTCATACTCCTTGCATTTATGAAAATATCTCCAATGATTGTAATGATTCATTGTATGTTGATGATATGCTTAATGAAATCCTTGCATCTGAATCTTTGTATGATATTGATTATACACATAATAGTAATTATTCTACTTCTTTGCATATTGTTGAATGTGAATTCTCTACTCCACTTTCATCTTCTTCTGAGATTATTTCTAGTAACATGCATTTTTATTCATCTCCTTCTATTACTTCATCTTCTACCATCTCTTCTGATGTTATTCCTATTGTTCCTATGAACACTTCATGTTCTTCACCACCTATTACTTCTTTAACACCTACATTAAGTGTGCCCTTAGCATCGGCATCTTCCAATTCCTTTATTGACATCCCTATTATCGCTTATAATGGCAAGCTTCATTCACTCAATGCACCATTCACATCTTCTACCATTCCTTCACATGATATCTTATCACTCATGCATGATGTTGGCCAATTACAATCTCAGGTCCAATCTCTCACTCTTGAAAACAAGGCCTATTATGCTTCTATCGATAATAATTCTTTACATGGCAATCCTATTCCGAAAAACATTCACAATTCAACATTTCCTAAGGATTTCATTATGCCTACATTTTCATGCTTTGATGGTACTGACAATCCATATTTGCATCTCAAACATTATCGTTTGGCTATGACTTCATACTCCAATGATAAATTATTGCTAAAATATTTTTGTCAGTCTTATTGATGGTATTCTTCAAGAGTACACACATCGACCCTTTAGATCTATTAGTACCTATTGTGAGATGGAAGAGGCCTTCCTTCAATGCTTTATACTTAACAATGGCCCTAGAGTCACACATGATCGCTTACCTGTCTTACATCAAGGCAAGACAAAACCTATTATTGATTACATTTTGCATTTCAATGCTTGCATGCATCATTTAGTCTTTCAGCCCATTGATTTAGAAAAGTAATTCATCTTTTTTCGTGGCTTGATTCCTGCTTTAAAGAAATGCTTGCAATATGATACATGTGAATCATTCACACTCTTATGCTATAAAGTCATTGATTTAGAATAAGATCTCATTGCTACACATGTCATAGATCCTCCTAATATTTATGATATTGTTGTATCATCTAGTTCTTCTCCTCTTCCATATGTTCAACCTCCTCCTAGGTCTTTATCTCCTCCACCCCGCAAGAAAAATCAGTCTTCTCCATCACATAAGCATCCTTCATCTCCTCCACCGCATCAATCTCTTCCTAAGACTTTTCCATCTCCTCCACGGGAGCCATTACACTTTTCTCATGATGTTAGGCCTCATGATGTGCTTGATAAGTGCTTGATTCACTTACCTTCTAATCAACATCATCCACCTCATCACTTGCAACGACAATGTGATCTACCTTATTTCAACTATCATCATATCCATGGCCATCATGACAATGATTTTTGTGCCCTTCATGATCAATTACAAAATTTAGAAGAAAAGGGTGTCATTGCCTTTGGCCCTCACTCTCGTGAGTGGTATATGTCTCTAATTCCACACAAGCATGCATCTAGTTTAGTTCACTTATCTCCTACACCTACTCCTAAGATCACTATTTGTCTGCCACCACAAGTTATTATTCATGCATGTCATCCATCTCATCCATCCACCACTGCACCATCTCATCTGCTGCGCAGTGCTCCTACTACACATTGGTTTCCTAATCCGTTAGCATATGTGCTTCCCACCGTGGCACTGCCCATCATGGGCACCATCTCATTTGGCATTCAGTTTAGTTCATACACTCATGTTGCTTAACTCCACATGCTTCCACCTCTCCACACTCGTTTGGTCTTTTGTAGGTGATTTTCTCACCTTAGCCCCTGATGACGCACTCGTGTTATCATGGTTCTTACATGACTATTGATTGATTTTTTTACAATAAGAACCCCACTTTAATTTTACACTATGCACTTCATTGATCTATTTATCTAACATACATTATCAAACCACTTCCCGATGATGCACTCTTTCATTAAGGTTCATTCTTGACTGTTGAGGGGTCTTATATAAATGAACCTCATCATTCACACACTATGGGGCATTGTTATTATCCCCCCTATCTTCATCATACTAACACATGCTTAAGTACACTTTTGCAAACATCTCATACTCTTTTACATCCTTTATTTTATACATATTTTACCATCCATCACATCTTTATTCATACATATATTATACTTTTTTTATCATCACATGACACAATCACATTATATATTCCATAAACTACCTATTATCACATACATTATCTCATCATGATCAAATTAAGCATCATTATACATTTTTCAACATCAACAACTACCCAATGTAAATCAAATTAAAAAATGTGAACACTACTCAACATATCATGTATCCATCCAACACATCAATATGATATAATAACGACAATCATCCATTTCTATATATAATTAAAATAGCATGGTTACATAGTACAATCGATGGGGGGAAAGCCCCCACATACATATACATCATATCTCATCATCACTATCACTATCTACAATTACAGGAGCTCTAGAACTAGATGCTTCACCACTCAACCTGCGTTGTTGGTCGCGGCCCCTATACCTCTCTACCTACCTACGTAATAAAGTCACCTGGATCGAATGCTCCGTAAAATGACCCTATAGCTGCAAAAACCTCGCAAATACATCCTATACTAGGGGACCTCCACCTACAGCCTCCCTAGCTTAATATGTCTCCTCTCGTGCCTTGTCTCACTCACTCAAAAACACGGTACAAGTAGTTTTTGATATCACCACCGGCTCGAATAAATGGGCATGCTCACCCGCAATCACATCTACTCATTTTAACATCCCACCTCCAATGAGCACATCAATGGGAACATTTTGTGTCAATGTGTGGATCAAAGTATATATAATCAGCAACTAATACGCATCCCCACAACCATCCAAAACATTGCATTAGTTCACACGAAATATATGACACAATCAAACAATTAAGTACCAATCCACAATTGTCAATACACATATACTCATACTCTACTCTCGCCACTGCCACACCATCACTACCAAGGTTAGGTGCATGTCCCTCTATTCCTCTTATTGGCGATGCTCTTGTTGCATCTACAATTACTAGGTATAATAACACACATCGGTGCATTGCCCACCATGCACTATACTCATCTATAAAACCCACGTCATCCACCTATATTGGCCCTATGGTTGTATCTCACTCCTCATGCCCAGGGAACTATGAGGAGTGAGATACTCCAGCCATCCTTGGGCTCTCACCCATATAGGCTCTAGGGGCACATCCTAGGCCATGCCAAATTATCATGATACACACTCTACCTGAAATAGCTCCACCACCCTATGAAACTTGTCCTCCAACCACATAGTGCGACGAATACATCGAAGCTCCACTACATCCTCAAGTCATCCATCATAGTCACGATATGGCCTCCAGATAATGGCCCTTGGCCCCATGTGATCCAACATAGATCTATATGTATCAGTATCCATCCTCATACCCTGCACACCTACCAACCACTTAGAAAATATGCTAGGTCTAGCCCACTCTCCACGTGGCCCACCAAGCGACCTCAATATTATAATATGCTTGTATGCCCACACATGTAACATAGTGGTGGCTCCTAGCCCAACCCCATGCTCCTATTTTGTTAATCTATATAAATCCTTATAAAAATGGGCTAATACGCGTCATACCCAAGCATATCTTGTCCCATCCTCCTCTATATGATGACAAATATCATGCATCTTATACAAGATACCCACACCACCACCCTCGACGACAACTGACAAAGCAATCATAAATGTTATAAACTTATGTAATTGTGGAATACCGTACCTTAGTATAACATCAAGACTGATATGGACCTCAGGATGCACTCGAGTCCCTATAAAGTACCACCTAACGACATAACCTGTATCCTCTCACCAACAATAGGCAATCGCAGTATGTAATATACATCCTCTAAAGTCATTGTCATCTCTCTAGTAGGAAACCAAAATGTGCTAGTATCTACACACCATCTCTCGCATAATGTAGTAATCATCATAATATTATGGGGCACATCCCCCATCCTTGCTATGTGTCGTAAGCCGACATGATTTAGAACAACTCACTCATCATATGACAACAACAATCCCAATAATGTGCTCAAGTGGCGACCATCACAAAACTCGCGTGAATGAATATCCCTCTACATAACATGAAACAACAAAAAATAAGACATCAACACGTCATATACATGTAAAAACACCTACCAATAACAAACATCTATTTTCACATTTACAACACTTTGGGCTCAACCCTAGCCTTCTAGGTTATCAACGCCCAGATACAGGACTTAGGCACCCCAAAACAGGTCACTAGCACCCATTCATTCTTGGGTGCTAGTGTTTCAAAGGTCATTAGTGCCTTCCCCACTCTTTCCCACGTCAAAAAATCCAAGAAAATTAAAAATAAAATTTTTGCAAAAACTCACAAAAAACAATCCAATTCAACACATTTTTTGAAAAAATCACACTTATTAGCTTAGTTGTCATATGTGACACCACAGTTGTCACCACCATCTCAAATTAACTCAATCATGGTGCTCTCACTTGCGGCATCTTCACACACCCAAAGCTCAAAATCACACTCGCGCAATGATCAAATGACATACCTATTCACTTTTTCCTATTACTATATATAGTAACTTTCAATTGTCTGCCTTGTTATAGTTAGTATTCATGTTTATTCTCCTACCTAATGCACATCACATAGTTTCACTCATATCTTGGGCTTCGTTACTCTAATTCTTGTCTCGTTTGCATTTTTCTCTTCATAATTCTTCTTACTACCATATCATATGTATTCCATACACACTATATTTCTACTCAGCAAATCTCCAACTCAATATACACACAATTTTACAACATCACCTATATTATGCTTAGGTCACAATTACATCAACACACATCTACTTTCGGCTCAGTGTTCATTCTCATCATCACTCTCCTTTTCACCCACCGAAAGGGGGGGGGTATATAATCAGGGTCATCCTATAATCCCCCTCACACTGTTACATGATCATTTTACATTTCTAATTCAACATTATCAAAAAAATTCTCGTACATCATGTGCCATTTCACACAATTTTCTACAAATTCCCCCTAATGACCTAATCTAGGGGCAACGCGCGTAAAATATCTCCATGAGTAATTTATAAAATACATTCAAATATCAAACACAAATCTTCTACTCACATCAATCAATCCACACAAACATATCACACTTCTCCCAGATGACCTAACTTGGGAGTTACATCATCACTTTCCCAAATGACCTAACATGGAAAGTTATCTCCACATTTTCTATCGATTCCAGATGACCTAAAATGGAAGCCATCTCACACATATTGCGGAACCTTGGGAGAAGGGGTAATGAGATTTCATTGTCTTTCCAATGCCACTCTTATATGGGTTATTCACATTTGATCGAAAAGTATCAAAATGAACAAATTTTATCTTTTATTTGTTTACAACTACTAGAGCTTTTGAGGATGTAGTTAAAGTCGGAGGGTAAAACTAGGCCTCTCTCCCTACACTCTTCCTCTAGCAGCAGGACGCCCAAATCCTCAATTTTTCACACACACAAAATTAGCTTGGGAACTGATCACTCCCTACCCCAATCAAAATCCCCATCAGTGACAATATCAAAATCTCCAATCACTCAAAATCAAAATCATCAATCTTGCTTAGTGTTATTCATAATGTTTCATCATCTCTCTTTAAGACACATGGGTTGATACACCGATCCATGATTCTCCATGTTATGTGTGTACTTCTACAACATCTTTGTGTACTTCTACAACAAGGATTCTCCGAACTCTTCTCAAGTATGTTCCTTACATCCTTTACACTACTTGAATTTCATTCAAATAGCATAAAGGGGGGGGGGGGAAATGTAAACACAAAATCATACACATACTACTATTTTATTATATTTCCAAGTGTGATGTTTCATAGATGGATCTTGTGTAAGAAAAGTATTCATTGATGCTCCATTGTCTAGTATGTCTATTTTTCTTGCTTGTTTCTATTGTTTTATCTTACACACTGGTCACTCATATATCCAATTCTAGTCAGGTCACAGGGATCCCTGTCTCTTGATCTTCTCACATTTTTCGACAATTGTCTCTAGACACAAGCACCCTGGCAGTCAAGTCCATCTTGGGCGCTTATGTCCTCTTTATTTTTTATCTTATTTTTGACATTTGAGGTCTGTCTTTTTCAGTTTTCCCATTCATATCTCAAGGTACTAGTCATTATGTCGAGTCATTAGCGTTGAAATTTAAACAAGAGATCCCTATATAAACACAACATACATACCATTATAATGGCGGAAAATTCTTAATAAGGGCTATCTATCTACATATCTCAAGGAACTGCATTTGGGTGCATGTTTGTGTATATATACTACATAGGAAGGGGAAGTTCATTTTTCCATCCCACACATTTGCATTTTATTTAGCTACTTCTCATTATCTTGGTGTCATCGGTGTGAGGGAAACCTAGGAGCACTATTGCACACACAATCACATAGAACTACATTAGGTTTGAGATGCAGTGCAACACTCAGTCGTAAGTTCACTAGTTGACAGTTGAGGACAATCCAACCCCTAATTTTGCATCTTTATTTTTTAGGATTTGATAAATTTTTAAGGGTTTTTAGGAGGATATTTGTGTTGTGAATTTACAGGTAATCCTACAGTAAAAGTGTAACTTTCAAGTGATTAGTGGTGAACAAGTAAAAAACCCTAGCGACAGTGTTGGAACCAAATCCTGAGATTTTTTGTAGTCCATGGCACCCACCAGAGGTTTAGGGCACTTGCAAGCGCCCCTACCCCTATCTAGGTGCCTATTTCTAAGAGTGTAGAGCACCTCTACATTTTTATAAGTGGGATTACGATGATCAATGTTTCTGTTCTATCACATTCTCCAGTCCAGACACACTTCAGGATAAGTGAAATCAAGGTAAGTGTTCTATCTCTTGTATTTGCTTTCATCAATAAATCAGATAAATTTCCTAGCATCTGTGTTTCATTATATATAAGTTGTAGTAGTCATTTCTTTCAGCTTTTAATAAAATATAAACATATTTTATTAAATCACATGGAGTCTGAAATGTAGTGGAGTGCTCGGTCGTAAGTTCACTCTGTCGGGTGACTGCCAAGGTCAATTTGACTCCCTGTTTACATCTTTTCTTTTTAGGATTTGATGTGTTTTGGGGTTTTGCAAGTTATCTTTCTCTTTGTAGGTTACAGGAGAATACATAATTTATCATCCATCAACATACATGTGACCAACAACAAAGGTTAGCGACCATCTTGCGACACAAGAAGAATCAGTTTCTGAGCTCCTACATGGTTATAGGCACCTAGTGATTAAACTAAAAGGTGATTTAATAGTCTAATCTAGATGTTATAATAGTTGTAAATAACCGAATAATGGAATATTGAAATACATAAATAATACCCAAACAACTAAGCTATGAAAATATGAAACCCTAGTGTGCAAAGAGAGTTAAAAGATCCTTAGTTGATTCAAAGAGGTGGTGAGAATATGTCGCAGTGGAGACCGGCTAAACAAGAGTGGAAAAAAGTTACACAAAAGCCTGGAAAATTGAAAATCTTGCAGATTTAGTAGGCAATCCAGAATGTATTCTCATACTTCTAGCACATTCCATGATTATCATGTTCATTCTTTCTACAATACCATTATCCTATGGTGTTATTAGAATCATTTTTTCTCTATGTATCCCATTCAATGAACAATAATCATTGAAATCCTTGCTACAATATTCACCACCGTTGTCAGATCTAAGGCACTTTAACTTTGAATTTGATTCATTCTCAACAAGGGCTCTCCATCTTCTAAAAGTCTCAAAAACATCATATTTACGTTTAATACAATAAACCCATACCTTTCTTGTAGCATCATCAATGAAAATAACATAATATTGGGATCCTCCATGATAAGCTATCTGAGCTGGTCCCCACACATTTGAGTGTACAAGCTCTAATTCATGCTCCTTAGTTTCCCCAAATTTGAGAAATCTCACTCTCTTTTGCTTTCCAAAGACACAATGCTCACAGAAATCAAGATCTAAATCTTTGAAATCTGATAACTTACCCTTAACCTTTAAGATCTGCATTCCTTTTTGACTCATATGGCCTAGCCGATTATGGCACATACATGCATATGAATCTGAAGTAGATAATGCAAAAAAGGAATCAGTAACACAAGTAGATAAATATAAAATTATTACCTTCTTACCTCTTGCCACAACAAAATCACCCTTGGTGAATTTCTAAGAGTCTATTGTGAATGTAACCATGCAACCAGATTCACCTAGTTGCCCTGCAGAAATAAGATTCCTCTTGAGGCTTGGCACATGCCTCACATCTTTTAATACCCAAGTATTTCCATTATGCAATTTTAGATGAACTTCCCCTTTACCAATAATACTACAAGGTTCATCATCACCCAAATAAACATGCCCAAAATTGCCCTGGACATAATTTCTGAAATAACCCTTATTAGGGGTCGCATGGAAAGAAGCTCTTGAATCTAAAACCCATGATTCAAGTCTATTATCTAAGGAAAGAATAAGAGCATCTTTCATTACCTTTGTTGTAATAAGATTTACTTCTTTACCTTTGTCTGGTTGTTGGTTCTATTTATCCTTTGACCAACAATCTTTCTTTGCATGTCCTTTCTTTCCACATTTTCAACAAGTAATTCCCTTACCTCTGTATTTAGATCTGTTATCCCTTGACTTTGATTTCCCTTACCTTTGGATCTCTCCTTATGTCTACCCCTTCTTTCTACATTCAAAGCATTCCCAGATGATGATTCTTATGTACTCTTCCTACAAATTTCTTCATTCAAGATTATACTATCCACATCATCAAACTCCAAACTATTATTAGCAGATGTTGTATTACTAACAGTCATTACCAAGTTATCCCAACTGTTAGGCAAAAAACATAAGAATAAAATTTCTTTCACTTCATCATCAAACGGTATATCAACCAATTTTAAATGATTTACAATAGATCTAAAATTATTCAAATGACTAGATGCAGATCCACCTTCATGCATCTTAGAACTAAATAGTTTCTTCATCAAATAAAATTTATTTGAAGCATTAGGTTTTTCATATAAATTAGCAAGAGATTTCATTAACCCTACCATAGAAGTCACTTTTGTAATATTGGAAGCCATGGATGTTGTCAGGCTCAATCTTATAGATCCCAAAGTCTTTCTATCATGAATCTTCCATTCTTCATCAGTCATCTTCGTAGTTCTAGACTTATCATCCAATGGTAAATACAAATCTCTTTTATACATATAATCCTCAATCTGCGTCTTCCATAATTGATAATTTCGGTCATCAAACTTCTCTACCTTGTATTTTTTTTCTTCTGCCATTGGTGTAGCTACCACTCAATCAGAAAACCCTCTGTGAGTAAATATGTCAACACACAAAACCCTCAAACAAATCTCTGATACCATTTGTTGGGGTTAGCACAAGGTTGTACAGATAATATATCAGATCTAAACATACATGCAATGAAAGCAGATATTCTACCAAAAGAATTATACAAAATAAGAGATATAAATCAACACCATATTTAACGTGGTTCACCCAGTGTGGGCTACGTCCACCAAAAAACAATCAAATCTATTATCCAAAGCTTTGACAAGATATATAATGAATATTTATAATCTTCCACACCTTTCAGATGTACAGTACTTTCTTTCTTTCAAGATTTTGCTTCTTCTCCAAGAATTCTCTCTCTCACATTATTCTCACAATAATCATCAACTTTTGCAAGTTCTTAATTATTACTTCTAAACCCTAGCTTTCATGCTTATATAGGCATGTACAAACTTCAAGCACTTCGCCATGCAATTACAATCAATAGATCTACTTTAATGCTAAAATAAGATCTAATTCCTGTGAGTTAAACAAAACACTCACATACAGGTAGCCGACGTCGGTTAGCCCTAACTGATGTCGGTTCCTCCTTGCCTAACTGATGTCGGTCATAGGTGATTGATTTCAGTCCCTCTATAACCAATGTCGGTTACTGTATTTTCTAGCAAGTTTCATATTACATGCTAATCCAAAGTAATTGAGCTCCACAACTCAATAATTCCTTTGATTCAAATTTCTCAATAAACCCCAAAAAGGCTGACTACCAAAAGACAAAATGTTCAAAAAACTAAAAAGGACCCAAAAGATAAGAGTAAAGTAAAAATGGGACATGAGCACCCAGTGGGGACGAGGGCGCCTAGCAGTGGCGTCCTGGCTAGGCACTAGTGTCCAGGGTGACAAATGACGAAGGGTCAAAGTACTGACTGAACAAGTAGAAGTGCAATACTGAAAGTAACAACTGAAAGGAAAGAAAAGTAGCCAAGGAGATGGGTTAATCAGTACTTTTCTAACATTGGAATCATATGAATAGTAGTATGCAACTAGGACTAGATAGTTACCCAAAGTGCGTGATTTTATGTCTACATTTTCCCCCACTTTATGTTTGTGAGTGGAAAGCTCGGTAACATAAATTATATAGAGATGTGTATCTGATATCCATGTAGAGAGCATGCAGAGATCATGTTGAAGGACTATATAAAAGTGTGGAGTGATAAAAACATGGAGCGTGGAGACTAAAGATGTTAAAAGTGTAAAAAGTGATGAAAATGAGCCTAGGGTGAAAGTGTGTGTGTAAATGTCGATGTGTGTGATGTACCTGTTATTAGTATCAATATGTGTGATTTCAAGTGATGTTGAGTGATGTTTACTGCTTGCTTCCCTTATGGATGGACCTACAAAAGAGAAGATGATCAAGTAGTCAAATACGCATGTATATGTGTAAAAATGCATATATATAATCAAAATATGTAAAGAAATCACGAAAGTGAAAAAGGAACATGTGCACCTAATCCGTGAATAGGAAAGAGTGTATAAAGGATCTTGTAAATTTATATGAAGTGTGATTTTTTTGGGTGATCTCATGCCACTAGCTGAAGAAGTGTAGGCAGGAAAGTCTAATTTATCCTCTAACCTGTAACTGCTTCTCGAAATTATAGAGATATTTGTATTGTCTGGTTTTTTGGGTGATCTGACAACATGGCAGAAGTAGTGTAGAGAGAAATGTATGGTGTTATCCTCTAACCTTTAACTACTCCCCAGAATAAAATACCACTGCAGATGATGTGTACCAATGCATGTGATAAGGACAACATGCCCTGTAAAATCCACTATGTAGAGTTCTGTAGACTGTGTTGAACTCAATCGTTGTGTAACTGCCCCTAGTTATAGGCACTCCAGGAAAAGCATCGTTGTGTCATGGATGAAAACTGAAAATGGTATTGTATCGGTATTATGTTGTGTTTTGTATATCATGTATGGGGTTACTAATTCACCCAAATGATGCCCCCATCATTTTTGACGCATGCGACATCGTTGTAGGAGTATGCGACCCAAAAGTGAACCAACCATTGTGACTAAAACTATGCCCTACATGGGAAGTGATAGAAACCAAGGCACATGCAAAAAAATGGCTTGAACAAAAAAATTAGTACTATCAAGCATGCATGTAGAAGACAAGTGTAAGCTACGAAAACAATGTGTAAGCTAGGATGCAAGTAAACACACAAGAAACCAAAGTAGACTGCAAAAAGTAAGTTGCAAACATGGGACACCACTCAGTCTGTCACAAGACACTCAAGGCTATAGTGGCTGCAAACAAACAAGTGTGTACACAAGACAAAGGGAAACTCCCGTAAACAATAGCAAACAATAACATACAAAGTAACAAACAAGTATGGAATCAAATATCCCTACTTAGAAAATACTACACATGAAACACCTATTAATACTTTAGAAAGATAAAAATTATGTCAAAGCATGTATAATTTGATAAACTAGTGTGTTGTGAAACAAAATGAAATGATAATACCTGTATTGAATGAATGTGTATGCCCCTAGGAGTCATCATGAGACTGGTACTAGGTATTATACCAAGCATCCATGTTATGTGTAATGGTCTTGTATAGTCTAGGATCAAAACTAGAAAATAAAGTGAACATGCATGTGTGTATGATAATGATAATGGCATACAAAATATCTATTTAGCATGGGTAATAAGATGAACATGTACAAGTAAATGAAATCAAAACGAAATACAACCATAAAATGGAGTATGTTGTGGATGGATGGAATGGAATGCAGTGTGAATGATAGGAGTTGTGTGCCCCCCGAGTGAATGGAATTGTATGCAATGAGGTTCGTTTATTTATGCCCCCTTAGCAGTCAAGAATGAATGGTAAAAGATGGTGTGTCATCGGGAAATGGTTCTATGTGTTGTGTGTAGCTAGATGTATTGAATGTGTAGTGATAATATGTGACCTAGTTATGAAGTGTGAAAATGCATAATGATATAGCCTACATTGTATATGATAAAAAGTTGATCAAAGGAGTCATGATTTAGCCTATGGCGTATATCACTAAATGATGCCAACGGAAGTGATGATGTAGTGTACGGCATATACCACTAAATGATGCTAGAAAAAGTGACAATGTAGCCTAAAGTGTATATCACTAATTCTAGGGATGTCGCATGAGAAAAATATTGAATGTGTGAATGTGCGAGTGTGATGTGGTCCATTGGATATGTATACCCTCAACAGTCCAGTATGGACCATTATACTAGAGTGTGTCATAAGGTAGTGAGTGCAGTGCATAGAAGTAGATGAGTAAAATGTGTGATGTAAGGTGTGTAGTATGTAATGCAAAAGGTGTGAGGTATGTGTAGAATGTTTATTATGTATGTAGCACAAGGTGTAAAATGTAGGATGTAAAGTGCAAGATGTGTGAAGACGCATAATGTGTAGTGTTTATTGTGTAGTGTGTGAGGTTCATGTGTATGGGATGCCCTAAACAGTCAAGTGTGAGCCGAAGCACAAGAGTGTGTCATCAAGTAATAACGATGATAATGTGTGTCAAGATGTATATGTGATAGGTTAAGTGTGTACTAAGGTGAGTGTAAGATGTGTGTTTATGTTAAGGGGGATATAGATGTAATGCCCCCAAGTGTGTAGTGGTGAGTGAACTATCCAATGAAAGTAAAGGATGAAGGTCCTCTACTCGATGATTGTGGTGACGAAGGCATATGACCATGCTCTAATAGTGGTGGTATATGAGATAAATGTTGTGCAAGTGAGTGTAGTATATGTGCATGTGATGGATGAGTATATTGTAGATGGCGTGGTGTAACAAAATGTGTAGGCAATGGAGATCTATGTAAAGTAGCGCACAATGGTGGTAAACACTGGCGTGGAATAAAACGAGGTGGAGACGTGTTTCTAGATGCAGTAACCATCCTCGAAATGAGCCGATATTGGTGTGTTGGACTAGCAGAACGATGAGACTACATAGGTTGTATGCAAGTGGGTGAACTAGGAGTAGAGGGTGCTTTAGGCTCTAAAAGTCATGGCACACTAGATGGAATAGGTGATATATTGATGACTGCACGAGGAGATCACTACCATGGGGTGAATGGAGGCACACCATTATTAGCAATAACTTGATGGTTGTGAATGAATTTTAAGCACAAATGGTTCATGGAAATGATAGACTGAGATCTACGAATCTAGTTGAGACCTAAGAGCATGTCCCACACATCGACTATTTATCCCACAAGAAAGGGTACGAGTATAGTGAGGGGACTAACCATAACCCAAAGTTTAAAAACACCATATGAATTGTTCATTGGATATGATATTTTTGATAGTGGATAGCCAATAGTTATGAGGAGTGGGATAGAACATGCACTGATGGGCCAGAATGAATCAACCTTAGTATTATTGATAGGGATAAATCTGATATAGGCACTAATATGTAAGTGATTAGAAGAAAATTTGGCATGATAATCGTGATCAGAGAAAGAGATAACTAGTGGAGAAATGTCAATGTTAGCAACTAAGAAATCAAGGGCTCCCGAAGCAGGAGGTAGCACGGTGTGATACACATAATTAGCTGAGGGGTCAGTTGGTTTTATGTCATGGTTTGGTAGGGGATTGTTAAATATTTTGAGGTTATCATTTTTTTTTATAGGTGTAGAAACCGTCGATGTTCGAAGCTCAATTTTACCATTGTCAATGAGATCCTAAATGAGACATTGAAATCAAAAGCAACAATCTATGGATTTTCCTACACATTGATGATAGTCACAATGGGATTTTTCATCAAAATTATGTCCTTTTGGTCACGATGGATCTAACTGGAGTGGAGAAGGAAGCGTGATTAGGTTACTATTGACAAGATGTGATAGTGAAATATGTGGAGGGACATTGAAGTTGGTGAATGTATGCCGAGGTAGTTGTAATCGAAGTTCTTTGGTAGTAGCGATCGCGTTAATAGTGATCTTTTCATCGGTTGATTTAGTTGTGGATGGTTTGAATTGCATCTTACCTTGAAAACACGTAGAAGATGAGGTGTGTTATTGATATTTAACTGATGGATAAGATCTTAGTTTCATGAAGCTTAAGAGTGTGACATAGTTGGTAGAATTAGGCAGATGTCTCAAAGAGAACACTTTCCTGAAGAGGCAGCAGGAGACTCTAGATAAATAAGTCTTGAAACTCAAAGTTTGCAAGTACATTTGACATCTTAGCTAATTTGTTTTTGTATCTCAAGACGTAATTTGATAAGTATTCATTAGCTCTTTGTTTAAGTTGGGTGAGTTGGGTATAGGAGATCTTAGAGCCAATGTTGATAGAAAAGTGAGTGAGAAAAGTATTGGCCAGATACGTGAAAGAGGTTACCGAATGAACAGGTAGGTCATAGAACCAACGCATTGCATAGTCTTGTAAACTATAGGGAAATATCTTAGCTAGTATGACATGGTCATCCACATAGTCAAGGCATACTACATGAAAGGCTCAAAGATGCTCCCGTGGGTTGTTGTGGCATTTGAAGATGGGCAACTTAGGTGAGACGAAGTTAGTTGGTAGCTGATAAGCGGAAATAGTGGGTGAAAAAGGAGTATGAAGAAGTGAAGTGGAGTCGAGAGATCGATACATGTGAGAAGTAGTGAGTTGTAGCTAAATAATTTGTGTCTATAGATCTTGATATAAAGAAGTTAAATCAGTAGCATTTAAAGACCAGTCGGGCTAGGCATGAGGAGTATTAGGTTGAATGATAGGAGCGATAGTAGTAGGGATGGATACTGGAATATGAGCTGGAATGGTAGAGGCCATTGGAGCCAAAGTATGAGCAATAAGAGGAGTGGAAGCATCATGAGCTTTCCTAGCAGCGATCAAAGGATGTAAGATGTGCAGTAGGTGTGTGGGATTTTCGCACAAAGCTTGTCAAAAATCAATAAGTGTGTTTAATTTTTCTTGATCAATGTTGGTATCCTCATCGTATTTTTCACTACCAGAGGCTTTTATTTCATGAAGAGGAACTTGGCAAGATATGTCCAAGGGATTTTCAGTTATAGCTATAGATGTAGGGAAATCGGCCATTGGTTTAGAAACCCTATAGGCAGATGAAGGAAGCTCACAATATTGAAAAGACCCAAAACAACCACTATGGGTGACTGGCATAAGAAGAAGAAAATCCCAAAAAGAAAGTGTATTTGAAGATCAGGTTCAAAAAAATTATTAAACTAAAAGGTGATTGAATAGTCTAATTTAGATGTTATAGCAATAGTAAATAACTAAATCATGGAATACTAAAATACAGAAATAATACCCAAACAACTAAGCTATGAAAATATGAAACCCTAGTGTGCAAATAGGGTTAGAAGAGCCTTAGCTAATTCGAAGAGGTGGCAGGAATGTGTCATAGTGGAGACCGGCTGAACAAGAGTGGAGAACTGTCACATAGAAACCTGGAAAATTGCAAATCTGACATATTTAGATGGATTTGGATGCCTGGAGAAAGATAGGGGCACCTGAGGTGCTCTGGTTTGCGTTTTGGGCACCCTGGTCTGCACAAATGCTTGGAAACCTGATTTTTTAGGGTCGTAAGATGTCTACACTTGTTCACCTTTTGTCACATGCATGTCGTTGAACTTCGTCAGATGTTGTTGTAAACTTGTAATGAAGGAATCACCTGGAAAACCCCAAGCAAAGCATCAAACCCCTAAAAAAGAAAGATGCATATGAAGGGTTCAGATTGTCCTCAACTGCCAAATGGATGGACTTGTCACTAAGCGTTGCACTACATCTCATACCCAATGTAGTTTTAGGTGTGTGTGTATAGAATTATGCCCTAGGTTGCTCTTGTGTGTGCCACACTTGAAGTAACAAGTAAGTAGCTAGATGTAAAATGTAAATAATGTGTGCATGGAATAAAATAAACTCCCCTCCTATGAAGTGTGATGCAGATGAAAAAACCTTTGTCCCTTGTGATGGAGCTAGATGGATTCAAATGGAGCTATAGATGCCTTGATGGATGTAACCTTAGGTGGAGATAGTAATGCTTGGTGTCTGGTCCTTTATTATGGTCACAGAACTTTATATTTATATGATTCTTTTTCTTCGAATTTCATAATTAACCTCGAATAGGATGGCTACCAAAAGACAAAATGTTCAAACATCTAGAAAGGACCCAAAATATAAGAGTAAAGTAAAAATGGGACATGAGCATCCAATGGGGACGAGGGCGCCTAGTGCTGGTGTCCTGGCTAGGCACTGGTGTCCAGGGTGACAAATGACAAAGGGTCAAAGTATGGACTGAAAAAGTAGAAGTGCAATACTAAAAGTACCAATTGAAAGGAAAGAAAAGTGGCCAAGGACATGGGTTAATCAGTACTTTTCTAACATCGGAATCATATGAATAGTAGTATGTAACTAGGACTAGATGGTTACCCAAAGTGCGTGATTTTGTGTCTACACCTAGCAGAGGTCTCTAGCACCTAGGCACCCTCCCCCAAGTCTAGACCCCCTAGTCCAGGATCATCTGGCAATTACAAAATTTTTTGATTGCGGTTACAACATATTGTTTCTCATGTTCATCAATATTCCAGTCCATAATACTTCGGGATCAATTACGAAAGCAATTAATTCTTCCACTCACTCTCTCTCTCTCTCTCTCTCTCTCTCTCTCTCTCTCTCTCTCTTGCACCTAGGGTTTTATATTTACTTCACTTATTGATTGTTTCAAATATCTACTTCAACGTTTATTTATCATATGTGACTATGTAATATCTAGGGTTTTACAAATTCTATATTTGATAAATCTACAACCACTCCTACTCTCAGGCTCTACTCTATATAGCATAAGTTCCCTACATTCAAAAATAAGGAAAAAGAGCATATCAGAGTCTGATAAATGCATGATAGGCTCACAAAAACAATATAAACATCCATGAAAACATTTAAAATTTCATATTTAGCTCTTAAGTTACAAAAATTCGTGACGGTTACGAAACTGTCACTCTTAGCACCACTGCGGCGTTTGTGTAACCACCACTCTATGAGGAGCGGCGTTGGCGCAACCACCATTCTATGAGGAGTGGCAATCGCATAACTACCATGATAGTTGTGTCAACTAAGGATGGGGTCGTACCCTTGAAAATAAAAACTCAAAAATACACTAAACGTAACCAAAAAACTTCAACACAAGTTGCAATACCTATAAAGTGCCCCCCATGAAAATTTTGACTACAATTTTACTAAAAATCTCCCCTCCTATAACTAGTTTCAAATGAAAATGATAGTTTAGGGAAAAAATAAATAAATGCTTGTAACTTACATGTTATTGACCCTATGCTGCTACCGCTAGGTTTGCTACCATGATGATTGAATTATCTTTGTTTTGACTGTACTCGCAAGCGAAATGGTCACCAGAAATCTAGAGCTCCAAATTTAGCTAAATAGGTATGCACAAATGATTTCTAAAAATAGTAAAAAGTGATATATATATATATATATATATATATATATATATATATAGCTCATATTTGATTTTCCAATGTTGGGTTGGATTTTTAATATTTGATTTGCAAATTTATGTTGCCAAAATCTTGCTAGGAATCACACAGACAACCTGTTCATTACTCTGTTCTTTCTAGTATTGCATTTTCAACCAGTTTTCTTATTACCAACTAGCTACAACCATTTTCTTGATTTTTCTTTCTACCAGCCAACACTTTGCATACCTTGGATCAATTGGAAATCATCTCTGGAAGAGAAAAGAAAGTTGCAGTGACACAAACACAACACCACACCTAAAATGCTATCTCAAATCAATAGTTACGGATTGGGGATGTTTTGAATTCTTTAAATATCTTGATTAATTATAGTCATTAAAGTAGAAGAAATACTTTGTTTTAGATTGGTAGAGTTAAATACTTCTTCGTTTCTAGTATTGTCTATACACAAACAAATTTTCCATTGATATCTTCTTCCCTACTTATCCTTGTGGGTCTGCAAAGGAAAGAAGTTAGAGGAATATTTTGTGTTTGTATTTCTTTGTCATTTCTTCATTATTAATCATCCATACAATTTATTTTCACTTTGTCGAGGAAAGATTCTGAGTAAAGAAGAAATTCCTTTTGAGAAGCTTTCTTTTCTTTCCCGTGAACTTAAGGCAAAATTAGTTAGAAGAAGTTTCACTTTCCAAAATAATAACATTGAATACATCTTCTATTTAGAGTAGATCTCATTCCACAATCCTGTAATAGAGGAATAACCACATCTGGTTATTTCCTATTTCAGTTTATTTTAATTTAGAAATAGCTTGTTTCATTTTAGATTAGTTTCATTGTGTGTGTCTGCAAGTATTTATTTTATTTGATTCTTCAAATCCAAAAAATACAAAAAATAAAGCCTAGGAATTAAATTTGTTTTATTCGTTTATTTATTTTAAAAGCTTTGTTGAAAACACAAAAATAATTAGTTAGTTTGTTATTGTTTTAATTTATTTAAATGTTGGCAAATGTAATTTAATTAGATTAAAGGGTGAATTAATCCTCTCATTATTTAATTTAGATCCACTTGCTTTGTTTATTTAAATTTAGGAATTAAAAGTAGATTAGAGATTGGAATGAACACAATCCACATTTCCTTAGCGGCATAGGCTACCTATACTAAGCCATTAGTTCCCTTTGGTTACCAGTTGTTTGTTTCCTTCGGTCTTTCTCACTGAGTTGGTGCCCATATGACCATTATGGGTCCACATGAGCCTCGCATAAAGTTATTTGACCCAATCATAAACCCACCCAACATCGACCAATGTTAGGGAGACATAAACCTAGGTTTACGACAACTAGTATTTACAGAAACTCTCATACCACCAGATATCATTGACCAACTTAATTCCCTTAACGACAAAGTAGAAATATCATAACAATATTAGGCCAATCAAGCCAATAGGGTTAGATCATGCAACCCTTAGTTTTCCCTCAACACATCCTCTCTCATTCTTACATGACCCTCTTTATAGAGGTACATTTAGAGGTAGAAGGACACTTCTCTTGAATCCATCAACCGGGTCGAGCTACACTTGGTTTCACTGACATAGATTGAGACCTAGGGAAACTGATCATTCTTGACCGTAGTATCACTCCCATACAAGTTAGACAGGCATTCGTTGTTCTCGACAAGTAATTTCCTAATTTGCAATTCGAGCATTTATGTTTGTCTTGATCATAGATCCTGGTTTTACCATTATTCCCACTTATCCCATTTATATTGTTCTTATTCATCCTATACCCATTCCATTTATTACATTTTAGTCATCTTGGTACAACCTCGAGTGCATCTGAGATCACATGTTGATTTTCAAGTGTGTAAACAGCTCCAATAGATGAGAATTGTATGGTGAATGATCTTCTGAATCCATTCAAAGAACTGGTCAGGAAAGAGGCGGGAGACCCCTTCTCCTTCAATGAGGACACCTTGGAGTCCCTTGTAGAGATCAAATGTGTTATTTCTAACACATCCAAGGAGCATAAAATATGGTTCAAGTAATGCAAAAACATCAACAATACTTTTAAGAATTGGCTTAAGGCTTTATGCTTCGTGTATATTCCTCAAGCAAAGAAGGTAGTACCTGCAATGGCTTGTTTCGGTAAAGATTTCAAAGGAATAGATATTTCTCCAAGATCACTCTCCCAGAGTTCTTCATCAGGTGGATCTTCATTGGCGGATGTAACATCTTCTTCGACATAGTTATCTCCCTTCTTCTTTCTTCCCCCTTTATTCTCTTCTCTCATGTTCTAATTCTTCATTAAGGGGGTTTACTTTTCACTTTTCATCTTATTCGTTTAAATATGACCTATAGTCAAACATTGTAATGATTTTCCTTCAATTAATAGAAAGGGATTCACTTTTCTTTCCTAGGGATATGGAAGGTTACAAGTTGTAAAGGTAAGTGAAAAGTCATGTGGGGGGTAGGTGAAGAGTCTTTTGTAAAGCTATATATTGTATGACTCCCTCATTCCAAGGGGTTATCAATTTATGAGTCTCTAAGTAGATAGTTATTGCACTAGTAAGAAGCAAGAAAAAGATGACATTCTTCTATTCATTTTCTCTATGTTTCCTCTATCTCTCTACTTTTCAGCTTTGTGCATATAATAATCTTGTACAACCAAGGAAGGTGTTAGTGCCTTTGATGAATGGATTAATGGAATTTTGTGTCCATGATTTATCGTGTTTTCATTGTTAGCAAAAAAAAATTCATCTAATTGAGTGTGGATTGATTCAGGCTAATGCTTGTGAAACTATGTTAGTGCCTATTTACAAGATTAACCCCTTCTTTTCTAAGTTCTAACTCTCGTCACCTTGTCTCCCAAGAAAATTCCTCCCTTACATTAGGTGCAAGCAATTTTCCGCAGGTGTAGTGGAGTAGTCTTGTGTGATCCACGACCTAACAAACACCCACAATATTTTTTTTATCTACATTCAATAAAGGGAGCCTCCCCTTTCACAAGCAAGAGGGGCGTAGTTATAGAGCGTTGGTGAAAATCAACTAATTTGTCTTTGTGACAAATTATTTTGCCAACAAAAGGTAAAGCATAATTTTCCAAGAAGGAGATTGTGAAGATGAGGATGTTGTAAACTTCTGTGGGCACTATAAAATATGATGTGAAGGAAGACATGGAGAGTGAAAGTAAAGGAGAATACGAATAAAAGAGTGAAGATTGAAATGGAAAATATGAAGAAGAGGTAGACTATTTCTACCCTAAAGAAGGAGAGACACTGGATGGTGAGATGAATGTTGAGTGGGGAAACTATGAACTACCAATAGAAGAGAGAAAAAAGAAGGAGATCCTCTTGAGTGAGGATGAAGAAAGGAGAGATATGGAAGTAAGTCACAGTCATTCTAAGATAACACATAAGTGGGAGAAACTCACCTTATTGAGGAAAAACATGAAGAAAATAGTGGAAAGAAAGGAGGTCTATGAAGTTCATAAAATACAAGAAGCACACATAAAAGATATGGAGGAATAAATGATAATATGCATGAATAAGCAAAAGCATGGGGAAGAGAATAGATCCCAATCTGACAAAGAGGAGAGTGGAGAAAATGGGTTTGTTTTAGAATAAAGGCATAATAAGTCACAGCAGTTGTAGATTCATGGTGATCAATTTGAGCTCTTTATTTATATAACCAGGTCTCTGAGTATTCATTAAGTGTCTAAGCGAGACCTCGATTCATTATGTTAAGTAGAGCACTTAGAAGGATTTAATAAATTCTTAGGTCTCATCTCTTGTGGGGTCACATATTAAGTAGATTTCTTTGAAGATTTAATTAATCTCGAGTCGCTTTATATTCTAAGACTCGCGGGATCATTTAAATGTTAACATTTATGGGTCACTTTATATTTAAAGTTTCATGAGGTCCCTTTATTATCAAGTATCATGGGGTCATTGCATTAAGCTTAAGAGGGTCATTTAATATTTAATCGAGTCATAAAGTGTAAAAGGGAACAAGATCCCAAGTGATTATGATTGTGAGAAGTGTCACAATCATGGACCCACAATGCAAGTGTCAAATGTATTGGGAATCCGTTTTAAAATATTTCATAGTGATTAAATGGTTTCCAAATGAAATGGCACACACGGTTGCAATTACTTGAGCCATGCCAACTAACAGGAAAATGTATAGAGCCCTTTAGATTGGCTTAGAGAGCATGAGAATATACTAGAATGGTTTGGGGAGCACACAAGGACTTAGTACACAACTAAGTCTCGGATGAAGTGATGTCAAATCTCAATGTGCTTAAATCTAGCATGAAACACTGGATTTTTTATCATTGTAATGGTACTACTGTTATCACAGTAGATAGTGGTTGAATGTTCCTGAACCAATTGCAAATCTTCCAAAATTCATCTAATCCATATGGCTTGACAACTAGTTGATGCTGCTATAATATACTCTATTTCTGTGGAAGAGAGAGTGATGGTTGCCTGCTTTTTACTACTCCATGAGACAACTCCATAACCAAGTGAGAAAATATAACCAAATGTTGATTTTCTATCATCCAATAAACCAACCCAATCAGAATTTGTATAACCACATAGCTCAAACTTATGTGTGGGAGAATAATGAATGCAAAAATTGAGTGTACCACTCACATAACTTAAAATTATTTTTACAGCACACCAATGAGACTCATGTGGATCCTGCATAAACCGAGAGATGAGGCTCACAGCATACATAATATAAGTTCTCATGGTAGTGAGGTACATGAGGCTTCCAACCAAACTTTTGTATAAAGTAGCATCTACTTTGGAACTTGCATCTTCCTTGGTTAATTTTTCACCAAGGGTGATAGGAGTGGAAAACTAGAGTGCATGAAATCATTCGAAACCACTCCAATAGATCATCCACATACTTGGTTTGAGAAATGGATATACCTTTAGATTGTTGTTGCACCTCCACTCTAAAAAAATAATGCACGAGTCCTAGATCTGACATCTCAATTTCTTGTTTCATTTCAGCTTGAAATTTCTCCATGAGAGATGGGCTATTACCTGTATAAATGAGATCGCCAACATAAAGGAAAACAATTAGAATATCATTGCCAAGATGTTGGATATAGAGGGTTGGCTCTGAGGAACTTCAAATGAATCCTTTCTTCAAGAAATAATTGTCAATCCTTGCATACCAAGCATGAGGTGCTTGCTTCAACTTGTAAACCAAATGTTCTTTTCCTTGAATTTTATAACCAATAGGTTGTTCCACATAGACTTCCTCGTCAATAAAACCATTTAGGAAGGCTAATTTTACATCCATATGATGGACTAGCCACTTGTGTTGTGCAACAATAGCCAATATAATCTTGATTGTATCAAATCTTGTAACTGGAGTGAAAGTCTCTGAATAATCTACTCTAAGTGTTTGTGCAAATCCCTTGGCAACTAATCTTGCCTTGTGTCTTTTAATAGAACCATCAACATGATATTTCACCTTATAAATCCATTTGACACCAATCACTTGTTTATCTATAGGAAGTTGCACTAATTTTCATGTATTGTTTTTATCAATTGCATGCATCTCTTCATATATAACATCAATCCATACTTGTTCTTTCACGGCTTCTTCATACACAGAAGGTTCAACTTGAATGGAACTAAACAAATAAAAATTTGCAACTGGATTCACATTAGAACTCCTTTGATAAATTTCATTTAAACTTCATACCTTTCATGAAGAACTTGGACTTGATTGTGGACTAGAACTATCACCTGAAGAGGAACTTGGTGAACTTGGTGATCTGGGGCTTGAAATTCCACTTGAGCTTGTGGGGAGAGGAGGAACTTGTTGAACATCTTCAATACCCATGATGGGTGGTGTAGTTTTTTGAACTCCTTTTTGTCATTGCCATACCCCCCCCCCTTCATCAAAAACCACATCTCGAGTAATAATCCATTTCTTTGTGTCAAGATTATAGAATTTGTATCCTTTTATGAAATCTGAATAGCCCACAAAGATACAAAGTTAGAATTTTACATCCAACTTCTTTCACTTCTTTTCTAGAACATGAACATATGTAGGGCAGCCAAATACACAAAAGTGAGCTACTGAGGGCTTGTGTCCACTCTAGGCTTCCTTGGGAGTGATATTCTGAAGCAATTTTGTTGGGCTTCGATTTAAAATATAAGTTGTGGTTGCTACTGCAACTCCCCAATATCAATAAGGAAGGTTTTTGGACTGCAACATACTTTGTGCCATCTCCATAATGGTACGGTTCTTTCTTTCTGCAATGTCATTATGTTGTGGGGTATAAGCTGTCGTAAGTTGTCTCTTGATTCCATGAGTAATACAAAAATAAAAAAACTCATTAGAAGTGAATTCTCCCCCTCTATCATTTCTGAGTATTTTGAGAGAATACCCACATTGATTTTCTGTCATAGCCTTAAAATGCTTGAAGCATTCAAATGCCTCAGATTTCTGCTTAATAAAATAAACCCATGTGTGGTGTGAGAAATCATCAATAAATGTCAGAAAATGAATATTCTTACTCAAAGATTCCTCTTACATGTGACCACAAATGTCACTATGCGCAAGCTCTAGAGGATATTTTTCCCTCCACGATTTGTTCACCGAAAAACTGTATTGATGTTGCTTGTCAAGTGCACACCCTGAACAAACTTCTTCTTTTGCGTGAATTACGGGAAGTCCTCTCACTATACCTTTCTTATGAAGCAAACTTAATCCTTGAAAATGCAAAATACCATATCATTAGTGCAATAACAATGAATCATTTGTGGTTGCCTTGAGGGCAAGAATCTTAGCAAAATCCAAAGTGAGAGGAAATAATCTATTCTCTGTCATACAAGCCTTTTCTACAAGATGAAAGTTAGCTGATTTATCAAATATTTTGCAATATTTATCTTCAAACACAACCTTGTAATTTTTTGCTACAAGTTTCCCAATACTTAAAAGATTATGTTGTAATTTTTTATCCTCTAGACTCCAAATGTAGGCACTTTGATAAATAACATAAATAATAAAAAATTCAAATCCTATGCTGTAATTTTGTGTTCAAGTAGTACCTTTTCCAAATTACATCTTGCTTCTGTTAAATAACATAAATAAAATAAACTTTGGGCTTAACTCCTTATGCTATGCTTTACATTTAATTTGACAAAGACTTTCTGTAAATTTACCTGTCCATAATGATTTGCTAGCTTACCTGAAATCTCATCCAAGAACTTTACAAAAATCCAGATTATGCTGATGTTTTTAATTATGCTAAATTGCAAGCGAAGTTTCTCAAAATATTTTAACATCTTCAACAGACTGTTCAGTATTCAAGTTAGATTTGCATTTATTTAAAAACCTTCTGTAAATTTATAGTGTACATAATGTTTGACAATACTTGGCATTTGATGCTTATCTCATCCAAACAAAATTATACAAAAATTCAGATCTATGTTGTAATTCCTGTGTCCTCTGCCATGTAATCTAAAAGTAGAAGACTCCCCTTGTTAAATAACATTAATTGAATAAAAAGGGGTTACAGATTATGTCTGTCAATTTTGTGTCCTGTAGACTCCAAATGCACTTGAACTTTGTTAAATAACATAAATAAATGAATTGTGGGCTTACGCTCCTTATGCTATGTTTGCATATTTATTTAAAAACTCTGCAACTTTAAATTTATGTATACATTATGCTTGCTACTTACTTGAAATGGCTATGACCACTGGATCAAAATTTACAGGAAGAGGTCTCAATATCTATGTCTACAATATTTTTAATCTATGACACTATCGCAATTAAGTTTTTCAAAATATTTTACAATACTTTCAACAATAGTAATCAAACTCTATAAATAGACCCAACTTATTTCAAAACCTTCTATAAATTTTTGTCCACATAATGTCTTCATAAGGTATCTGAATTCTTCACCAAACATTTTTTGTCAGAAATTCAAATTATGTATGTAATTTATAGTGCCTCTGTATGACATCGAATGCATGCACTTTGTCATACCAACTATACATAAATAAAATAAAAATATCAAAGGTATGATTGTAATTTATGTCCTGTAAGAGCTCCAAATGTCACTTGCTTTTTGTCTAATAACATAAATAAAATGAAGTGTGGGCTTAATTAATTCTATGCTTTAGGCATTTATTTAAAAATTCTTTAAATTTGTAGGTATACATAATATTTGCTACTTCTATCTGAAATCTCACCAGATATCTTTGGGAAAATTAGATTATGATGATCATTTTTAATTATTCCTATGAAATCATAAGTTTTCTCCGGTAAATATTTTAACCTAGAATCAACAATGTTCACCATTATGACATTACATAATAATTCTGTGAGAGAACCTTCTATAAATTTATAGCTGTACATAATGTTTGATAATTAATTCTAAAACCTGCTTTGATCTCATAAAGTGGAGAAATTTAGGAGAAAAACCAAGTTATGTTGTAATTTTGTGTCCTCTAGACTCCAAATGTAGAGCACTTTGATAAATAACACAAGATAAAATGGAGAAGATTCAGAAGAAGTAGTGGGTCTCGGTAATTTTGTGTCCTGATGAGGTACTCCATGTACAATGATCATCTTACTTTGTTAGAGATAACAGAAATGAGGACAATGAACTGTGGCTTAAGAAGAGCGTCTATGTTGTGGTACATTTATTTAAAGATTTTCTGTAGAATCTGCTTGTATCCGATTAATGTTTGCTACTTACCTTGAAATATCACCAAACAAACTTTAGCATTGAAAGTCAGATTACTCCAAAAAGGAATTTTAATCATGCTATGCAATCTGAGTTTCTGCAAATATTATGTAACATTTCAACAATGTGGCATAATTATTATTTACATTTGCATTTAAAAGATAATCTGTAAATGCCATGTGTATAGTATACATGTTCGATACTTACTTGAAGATGGTGGGGGCCCAACAAAATTCATAAAGAAATTCATATTAATAGTTGTAGTTTTGTGAAACATCTTTGCAGAATAGTAAAAGCAGACACTTTGTTCCAAGGTGGGCACTCCCAATGAGAGAGATGAATGGGTCCTACAGATTATGTGATGGCTCAATTAGAGCATATGTCCTATATATGCAACACAAGTGCACTTGCTTTGCTAAATAGACAACTAAGGTCGAGCATGATACTCATGGGCTTAATTTATGTTATGTTTTATATTTATTTAAAAACTTTCTTTACAATTTATGTATACATTATGCTTGCTACTTACTTGAAATCTCACCAGAGGACAAGACTATTACAGATGATTCATACTATGTTGATATTTTTAGATTATGCTATGCTACATTCAAGTTTTTCAGCAACTTGTGTATGTGGAACCTTTCAACATCTGTTCAATCAAGATGCTTTGGAGCACTTATTTTAGGCAACCTGGTCTATAAATTTTTGTTTACAGAATGTTTGATACTTATCTGAAATTTCACCAACACATAATTTACAGAGTGATTCAGATTATGTATGTACATTTTGTGTCAATGTAGACTTCTATGCATGCACTTTGATATGGAGAATGTGCATAAACAAAATAAAAAGATCCTACGAGATTATGTTGTCAATTTTGTGATTCTTGTAGTACTCCAATAGGTGTACTTGTTTTGTTAATACTCATAAATGAAAGGGATGTGAGAGTGTGGGTTTAATTTAAGCTACGCTTTACATTATTTTAGGGAAGCATCGCTTTAAGATTTCTGTATAATTAATGTCGCCATACAACTTACCAGAAAATGGTCACCAAACAAACTTTACAAGGACATTCAGATTATGCTTGATACAAAAGAATTGCATCCCTATGCAATTAAGTTTCCCATAATATTTTAGGATGTCTTTAACAATGTTCAAATTATGCTTTAACCATTTAATTAAACCTTCTGTAAATTCATGTGTACATTAGGCTGTTTGATACAAGACCATAAAATCTAGGGCAAACAAATCGTTACAGAAATTTAAACAATGGTGTAATTTTGCATGTCCTTAGACCCCAGATGCAGGCACTTTGTTAGAGTTGAGCATAAATAACAAAATGGTGAAACTATAGATTAGAGGATCCAGTAATTTTGATAAACCTGTAGAAATATTCTATATGACACTCTATTTTCTTAATAACTATAAATTACAATGAACTGTAGGCTTAGTTTATGCTATGAACTTTACCATTTATTTAAAAACTTTCTGTAAATTTATGCACTTATACAAATAAATAAGTGCCACTTACCTGAAGATCTCAAGAAAACATGCACTATTGACCAGAATAGTGCTCAAGATCCGAGTTGACCGATTTTTAATTATGCTATAGCAAATACATTTTCCCGTAAATATTGGCTTATCCTTTCAACAATGTTCAAATTATGCTTTACATTTATTTAAAAACCTTCCAGTAAATTTATGTGTACAGGGGGTAATGTTTGATACTTACCTTAGAATCTCGACCAGACAAGAACTTTACAGAAATTTAGATTTATGACTGGGAATTTTGTGCCTCCTGCCAGACTCTGGGCCTGCAAGCACGTTCGTCTCTGTCCGACATAAAATAAAATGTTTAAAGAACCACTATGATTATCCCTAATGCAATTTTTTGTCAAATGACTTAGATTCCAAATGCACTTACTTTGCTAATATAGACATAAATGTAAAATTAAACTGTTGGCTTAATTTATGCTAATGTAATACATTATTTAAAATTGGACTTTACGTGGAGATTTATGTATACATTATATGCTTGTTACTTACATTTGAGAATCTCACCAACCTAAAATTTACAAAAATTCATGATTATACTGATATTTTTAAATGTATGTTGATAAGCACCACCATCCAAGGAAAATTCAACAAGGAAATTTTAACTAGGGTGTGTAGGACAATGTTCAAATTATGCTTTACAAGGCCTTTAAAAACCTTCTGTAAATGACTGTATGTGGCGTACATTAACCATTTTAGGAGCTTGCACACAGTTTGAAATCTCTACCAGCACAAAATTTAAAGAAATTTGATATTACGTTGTAATGTTTGTGTCTTGTTAGAACTCTAAAAGTTTGACACATGCCATGGGGGCTTGCAATAACTCCTTAATAAAATGAAAATTACAGATTAAGTTAGTAATTTTGTGTCCTGTACACTCCAAAACACGCACTCAGACTTTGTTAAATAACACCCAACGCAGTGAGACTGTGGGCTTAATTTAGGATCATGTTTTATATTTATTTAAAAACTTTCATTGCAATAAGATTTATGTATACATTATGCTTCGCTACTCCAAGCCTGTGTAGAGATCGTGACCAAACAAGGGCATTGTGGCAGAGGAGATTCATACCTCTGATGACCCCTGATTTTTGTGTAATTGTGCTATGGTAAACCCTTGAAGTTTTTCACCAAATATTTTACATGCACTAAATCAACAGATGTTCAAATCTAAGCTTTGCACTTGATTTTTTAACCTTCACTGATAAATTTTTGTGTACATAATGTTTGATAACTACATAATGAAAAACATTCCACCAAAAACATAATCTACAGAAATTCAGATTATGTTGTAATTTTGTATCTTTGATGAGACTTCGAATGCACAAGTACTTGTGATAAATCAACATAAACAACAATAAAAATTCAGATATGATCAAAACTCACAATTTTGTGTCATGTATGACTCCAAATGCAACTCAATGCTCCATGTTAAATATTCACAATGAAATAGACTAATGCAAGTCATGGGCATATAGGATTTGAATGTGTAACGTGCTTCCTACATTTATGGGAAATAATTCTCATTTTAATTTATGTATTACAAGTAGATGTTTGACTCCACTTACAACTAGAAATCTGACCAAACACAACTGGTAAGCAAAATTCAGACCTAACTGGTTATTTTTTTCAATTATGCAACTGCTACAACTAAGAAAGCATATCCCATGAATATTTTAAAGCTTCCAAGTAAATGTTCAAATACACGGAAAATACATTTATCCTACACCTTTTGTAACATTTCTGTGTACATTAATGTTTGATACTTACCTTGAATATCTCACCAAACAAAACTTTACAGAAATTCAAATAATGCTGTAATTTTGGTGTCTTTTTAGACTCCAAATGTCGAGGGAGCTTTGTTAAATAACATTCGGATAAAATGAAAAATTCAGATTAGCTTGAGATGTAATTTTGGAGCCCGACTCGGGCTAGGGTTTGCGCAAATGCCGCACTCCCATACTTTGTTACGAGCCCCACTTCACCGACGTTTAGGCAATGAATTATGGCCCCGGCTACACGACATTTTATGCTAACCGAGTGGGATTTGAACACGGGTGGTCATTTTGATACCAAACTGTAATGAACCGTTACACCAAAACCTCAAGGCGTTAGTGAAATCCACACATGAGGATCATAACATGCTATAGCTACTAGACCTGATGGGATCTCTTGATGCGCCAGAATTAGCAGGAACTTGACAAGGTCATAACTTGAGCTCCGGGTGTCCGTTTGAGTCCATTTTTTTAAACCACATGTGTTTCGATGAGACAAACGCAGCGACAACCCGCCCTACTAATTGGGGCAAGTTTTTGACACATTTTTGGGCCCTAAATCTGCCATCTTGAGGCCAAAAATTAGGATTTAAGTTATAGTTCAGTTTTTTCCTATTTTTGGGCATTAGTTAATTTTAGTCTATTAGTTGCATTATGAGTTAGAAAGTTGGAAATTCCTCTAATTTAGGGATGTAGAAGATGCATGGCAATTTTTGTGCCCATAGGAATAAGCATGCGAACTTACTAAGAATAGCAGGTTCTAGTAAACTGCTAAAAATAGTAATTTCCGCCACCTAGAGTAGATTTAGTCAGAGTTAGTTAGAGTTTACTTGGTAACTCGAGTTGGGAGTTGTTTTCCTATTTAGGAAACATTGTAATTCATTATTCAATAACGAAGAAGGAGATCTATTTTCTTTGGAGTTCATATTATTTGCAGTAAATCAAGTTGGTTAGAATTTGGCTACATTATTTGGTATCAGAGCTGGTTCGAGTCTTTCAAAAAAAATGGCAGGAAGAGGAAGAGGAAGAGGAGGTGGTATTGCCCAGATGAATAGAAATATGCAAGATCTGCAGAGGCAAGTTGTTGTGCTTGCTGCAATGATAACCCAGAGAGGAAACCAAGGTGGAGATGACACAGATGAAGAAGAAGTTTGTGAAGAGGAGGAAATGCAAGCGCCACCATTAGCTTTTGAAGAAAGGATGCTTCGCACATTAGAAGGGAAGAATGATGGGATAAGAGTAGATGTTTCAAAGTATGGTGGTAGTCTAAAACCAGAGGAGCTGATAGACTGGTTGACTAGCATGGGGAAATTTTTTGAGTGGAAGGCTATGTCAGAAGAAAAGAAGGTGAAATTTACATGCACGAAATTGAAAGGTCATGCTATGTTATGGTGGGATCACCTACAGAAAGAGAGGTCAAGAAAGGGGAAAGAAAGAATTAGGATGTGGAGTAAGATGGAGAAGAAGCTGAAGGATAAATTTCTCCCTATGGATTATGCACAAACCCTTTACAGGAGGTTTCAGAATCTCAGACAGAACCTACAAACAGTGCAAGAATACACAGATGAGTTCTACAAGTTGTCCATTCGTGTAGAGCATGAAGAAACTGAGGAACAAATGGCTGCAAGGTATGTAAATGGATTAAAATTTTCTATTCAAGATGAGATAAGTATGCATAGGATTAAGAGCATGGAGGATGCCTATCAATTAGCCTTAAAGGCCGAGGAAAAACAAAATCATCAAAGTTTTAGGAGATCACCTGGAATGAATAGGGGGGGCCTCATCTTCCTTTCAGGGATGATTTGGTTTCAACCAAGGAAGGGGAGAATCATCTCTCGGATTGGAAAATCAAGAAAATACGAGGCTACATTTCCAAAATCAACAAAGAGGCAAAGGATTTTCTAGGGGCAGAGGATACGCTAGCGATAGAGGATGGGAGGCTCCATGAAGACCATTTGTTTGTTACAGATGTGGTGAAGAGGGGCATCAGGCTTTTGAATGCCCGCATTCTTATACACATGACAAGAGACAAGGAGATGCACCAAGAGTAAATCTTGTTGAAGTTGAACAAGTAGAAGATGAACAAGACCTAGAAATTCCACCAGATGTTGGAGAAAATATGATGATCAAGAGGACGATGATTGCTCCAAGAAAGGATATCAAGGGGGATGCATGGTTGTGTACAAATATTTTCAAAACAAGATGCACTTCCAGAGGAAAGGTATGTAATGTTATTATTGATGGTGGTAGTTGTGAGAACATGGTTTCAAATGAGATGGTCGAGAAATTGGGTCTGCATTGTGAGAAGAATCCTAACCCTTACCGTATTTCATGGTTTAAAAAGGGTAATGAAGTTACTGTTGATAAGAGACGTTTAATAAGTTTCTCTATTGGGAAAAGTTACAAGGATGAGATTTGGTGTGATGTTATTCCTATGGATGCATGTCATATGCTGCTAGGAAGACCATGACAATTTGATAGGAAAGTTATTCATGACTGGGGAAAGAATACTTATACTTTCTGGAAGGATGGCACAAAAATAGTTTTACTACCTCTCAAGGAAGAGGGGAAGGCTGAAAATATGCTCTCTACAAAGGAATTTGTGAAGGAGGCAAAGGCAACCGGTTTTTGTTATGCACTAGTTGCCAACAAGGATGAACCTGCAAGTGCACAAATACCAGTAGAAACAACAAATTTAATAAAAGAATTTTCTGATGTTATTCCTGATGAGCTACCAGATGGATTACCACCCAAAAGAGATATTCAACACCATATTGATTTGATTCCAGGGTCTTCACTCCCAAATCAAGCGGCTTATAGGATGAGCCCAACATGACATGCTAAGTTGAATAGGCAAGTGGCAGAGCTTGTGAGAAAGGGCGTCGTAAGGGAGAGCATGAGTCCGTGTGCAACCCCAGCTTTATTAACACCAAAGAAGGATGGAACATGGAGAATGTGCACTGATAGCAGAGCAATCAATAAAATTACAATCAAGTATAGGTTCCCAATACCTCACCTTGATGATATGATGGATGTGCTTGTTGGATCTAGGTATTTCACCAAGATTGATCTTCGAAGTGGTTACCATCAGATTCGGATCAGAGAAGGAGATGAGTGGAAAACAAAATTCAAGACAGGAAATGGATTATATGAGTGGTTGGTGATGCCATTTGGGTTATCCAATGCACCTAGTACTTTTATGAGATTGATGAACACCATGCTGTGGGAGTATAATGGTAAGTTTTTTGTGGTTTATTTTGATGATATCTTGATCTTTAGTAAAACTAAGGAAGAACATTTGAGGCATCTAAGGGTGGTATTCAAAGTGTTAAGAAAGAGAAACTATATGCAAATATGAAGAAGTGCACATTTATGCAAGAGAGTTTGGTATTCTTGGGCTTTATTATTTCAGCAGATGGGGTACAGATGGACTCAAAAAAGATAAAGGCAATTATTGAATGGCCTACTCCACGGAGTATAACAGAGGTAAGAAGCTTTCATGGTCTAGCAACATTTTACAGAAAAATTATTAAAAATTTCAGCAGTATAGTAGCACCTATAACAGATTGCACAAAAGGAAGGGAGTTTTTGTGGACAAAGGCAGTCGAGGATAGTTTTTAGTTCTTGAAGAAGAAGGTGACAGAGGCACCCATTTTGGCACTACCAGATTTTGATAAAGTGTTTGAGGTTGATTGTGACGCCTCGCATGTGGGTATTGGTGTTGTTCTAAGTCAAGGTGGAAAGCCAGTAGCTTTCTTTAGTGAGAAATTGAATGAGGTAAGAAAGAACTACTCTACTTATGATGTGGAATTTTATGCAATTGTACAAGCATTAAGACATTGGAGGCATTACTTAGTGCCTAAGGAGTTTGTGTTATTTACAGACCACATAGCCCTGAAGTATGTGAATACACAAAAGAAGTTGAATAGTAGGCATGCAAAGTGGGTATCATTTTTGCAGGGTTATACTTTTTCTCTAAAACATAAATCAGGAAAACATAATCAAGTTGCAGATGCATTGAGTAGGCGTGTGACTTTGTTTACCACTATGGAAAATGAGGTGGTGGGTTTTGAAGAAATAAAGGGTTTGTATTCCTCTGATATTGATTTCAAGGATATTGTTGAAAGGTTAAATCGTCCATTGTCACACAATGCAGGAGATGTCCTAGATGAGTACATTTTACAGGATGGCTATCTATTCAAGGGACGCCAACTATGTATTCCAGTTGGGTCTATGAGAGAGAACATAGTAAAAGAGTTGCATAGTGGAGGATTGGTTGGGCATTTTTGTAAAGATAAGACAATAGCCTTGGTAGCAGAGAAATACTATTGGCCGAAGCTAAAAAGAGATGTGATAAGATATGTGGAGAGGTGTCAAATTTTTCAAGTCTCGAAAGGCCATGCACAAAATACAGGGTTGTATATGCCGTTGCCTATTCCTAAAGGGTCGTGGACAGATCTGAGTATGGATTTTGTTTTGGGATTACCAAAAACACAATAAGGTAATGACTCAAATTTTGTGGTTGTTGATAGATTTTTTAAGATGGTTCATTTTATTACCTACAAGAAAACAAGTGATGCGACAGGTGTAGCAGATTTGTTTTTCAGAGAAGTTGTTCATTTGCATGGTGTTCCAAAAACCATTACTTCAGATAGGGACACAAGGTTCTTAAGTCACTTCTGGCGGACTTTATGGAAGAAATTAGGAACTCAATTACAGTTCAGTAGTGCCTATCATCCTCAGACTGGTGGGCAAACAGAGGTGGTAAATCAGAGTTTGGGAAACCTTTTAAGCTGCATCATTGGGGAAAAGTCGAAACAATGAGACTTAGCATTACCACAAGTTGAGTTTGCATATAATAGTTCCATAAACAGATCCACAGGAAAGTCTCCATTTTCAATTGTGTATGTCCAAATGGGGTGTTAGATTTGGTACAACTACCAGTTGATGGCAGAGTTAGTGATGATGTAGAAGCATTTGCCGAACATATACAACAATTGTAGGAAGAAGTGTGGAAGAAGCTGCAGAATAGTAATGAAAAGTATAAGGAAATAGCAGATGTGCACAGATAGAGAAAGGTATTTATAGTTGGTGAGTTGGTTATGGTATATCTGCAGAAGGAAAGGTTTCCAAGAGGAACCTATAACAAGCTGAAGTACAAGAAGATTGGTCCCTGCAAAATCATGAAAAAAATAAATGATAATGCTTATGAGGTAGAATTGCCAGGGAATTTTGATATTTCTCCAGTGTTTAATGTTTCAGGTATGTATTATTTTCATGGGGATGGTGCAGAAGGGGATGCTATTGATGAAGTAGTAGATTGGAGGCAGTAGGTTCCGATGAAGAAGAAAGAAGAAGTGGATTAGATTCTAGATAAGAAAACAATGGACATGCGACATGGGAAATACAACAAATATCTGGTACATTGGAAAGGACTGGAATAAGAGGACAATACTTGGGTCACAAAGTGGGAGATTAAGAAGTTGGATGCAGATAAATGGAAGCAGTTTGAAGAAGACAACTTGCAGGAGCTACATTTTTTTCAAGCAGGGGAGAATGATGCGCCAGAATTAGCAGGAACTTGACAAGGTCATAACTTGAGCTCCGGGTGTCTATTTGAGTTTTTTTTTTAAACCACGTGTTTCGATGAGACGAACACAACGACAACTGGCCTTATCAGTTGGGGCAAGTTTTCGACACGTTTTCGGACCCTAAATCTGCCATCTTGAGGCTGAAACTTAGGATTTAAGTTATAGTTCAAAATTTTCCTATTTTTGGGCATTAGTTAATTATAGTCTATTAGTTGCATTATGAGTTAGGAAGTTGGAAATTCCTCTAATTTAGGGATGTAGAAGATGCGTGGCAATTTCTGTGCCCGTAGGAATAAGCATGCGAACTTACTAAGAATAGCAAGTTCTAGTAAACTGCTAAAAATAGTAATTTCCGCCACCTAGAGTAGATTTAGTCAGAGTTAGTTAGAGTTTACTTGGCAACTTGAGTTGGGAGTTGTTTTCCTATTTAGGAAACATTGTAATTCATTATTCAACAATGAAGAAGGAGATCTATTTTCTGTGGAGTTCATATTATTTGTAGTAAATCAAGTTGGTTAGAATCTGGCTACATTAGATACTTTTCCGGTCCTTGATATGGCTTGCAAAATGTGATCTGGCTGTTCCATACGACTGTTTTTAAAAGCAGTTTTCTTTATTGGTGTCTAACTTTAAAATCATAGTATACTATGGGTGTCTTAGTGTCTAGATTCAAAATGAATTCTCGAGGTTTTGTTTTGTTTCATGCACCACTTTCTCTGACAACATAACAAAATTGCTTTATGGTTGTAAATATATGTGACTCCATTTGCAGAAAAGGCCCATCCCCCTCAATATGTCTAGGTGGGTAATAAGGGAAGACATTTTGAAGTTAATAGTTCTCTTGTCAAATAAGTAAGAAAAATACCTCAAAATTATGCCAAAATCAATCTATACTATATATGACAAATGCAAGATTGAAAAATCGTCAAACTTGGATTTAGGTCACAACTCTAGGAATTTGGGAGACATTCTCAGTATTCAACTGGATAATGAGAGACTTGTGAAATGGTTGGTGGTGCTCGTTAAATTATTTACTCATGCTTTCATTGAATTATAATTTCTTATGGCAAAACCCTTTTTATTGTGCTTATTTTAGATGCATTTTCTTAAACTTGCTTTGATGACACCATACCTATATCTTTTAGTATGGAGTGGATTTTTTTATTAATCCCATAGCTATATATATTGTGTAGTGGATTCATTGTTTTATTCTTAGATGCATTGTGACCCGCTGACTTGAAAATTACAAGATCAACGGTTACAAGAATTGTGCTTATCGTGACAAGACTTTGCCTTTTCTTCGTTGAACTATATTTTCACACAATTGAGGTAACAATAATGGGATATCCATTTTCTCATTTCACATGTTGGGATATACAAAAACAATGAATTGGAGGCCTTGAAATACTAAATCCTACTATCTTGGTAGGTATTTAACTCCCATAATACTTTGTATTGTGTTTGTGGATAAAAGGGGTTTGAATGGATAAGGTGAGTTGATCATTCTTTCCCCGGTGTTAATGCATAAATGATTTAATGAAATTATGTAATGTGGTTTCCATGTATAGATGTATATTATTGCATTTCTTTGTTGAATATTTTTATCGGGTAGAAATGAAAATTTCTAGCTGTTTAAACGATCTTGACATTTTTCATAGTTGCACATGAGATTACCTTGGAATAAAAGGATTGCAATGTTTCTCACCTTTGTTATATCATTCCATATGTCATTTACATGTGAATTTTTTTAGTAACATATATAGGGTTGCGAAAAGGTAGTTTTAGTTCAATAATACATTCTTTTGTATATATATTCCTCACTTTATGTTAGTGTGGACACTACAAAATCCAAGCAACAATCGACATGATGTGCATCCAGATATTGATCTAGCTTTAATCTTTCCTGTTGCATTTTATCAAATTTTAGGACGACTTTTATGCCTTGCCCATGTTGGGCATATCTTGTCATTGATGCATTAGAACACCAACTTTTTATTGTGTGGAAATGAATGTACTTTCCCTGGTTTGGGACTTTTAAAATAGCATGTACACCTAGATGATCAGATAATTTTCTTATTTTCCATTGTAGAAACTTATTTAAAAAAGTGGACACATCTTGCAATCATTGGAAGAAATATCATTAATCTACATTTATAATCATGTTGTTATTTGAAGAGACAATTTTAGAAACATAGACTAGTACAACAAAATTCAAAAACATTTCTATCTCCATCATTAATGCGCACCCATCTTCTTCCTCCACCTATCAGCCTTCCATTGCACACTTTGGTGCAATTGCTACTTCTAGACAAGACTTCCAACCCCTCATGTCTTATCTTCCTCTTATTCGAACAAGGTGATACACAAAGGTGTGAAAGTTTGAGCAAAGCCATGGAGAATTCTTTTTATAAATAATCTTATTATCCACACACACACATATATATATATATATATATCTATATCGACCGACTATTCTGCACTTCAAAATTGCATTTGGCCCCTTAACGGGGGATTTTGAAATTCTGCGAAGAGCTACCTGCATTGTATAGTGTTTATGTGAAGCAGTTGAATTGTGAGCAATCAACCTTTCTGCGTATTTCCTGTGGATTGAATTGAATTAAATTTATATCCAAAAATGGCGAGCACAGGCGGAAGAAGTACAAGCACAAATACGAATTCCTCATCCAATGCCAATTTCAATGCGAGTGTGAATGCGAATTCGAATAGTGGGGGATCATTAGATGAAAGCCTCTTCACCCAACTCACATCTGATATGATCATCACCCAAGAGCGCCGAGACGAGACCCTCCAAGGTTCTCCTTCCATTCCTTTTTACTTTTGCTTTCAGGGTTTTGAGAAACTATGGCTAGGTTTTTTTTTTTTCACAATTATTTTTTATACAGATGGTTCTGAGAAACTAGGGTTAAGTTTTATTGCTTTGAATGCGTTGAAAATTTACACGAGTGCCGCGATTTATGTTTGTTACATGCAGAGGGTTCTCTGAAACCGGGTTTAGAATTTTTGCTTGTGTGTGTGGAGGATTATAAGAGTCTAGATTTACAGTCTGTCTTATTATATGCAGAGGCTCCTGAGAAACGGGGGGTAGAAATCATGTTTTAATGTGCAGAGGGTTTTATGAAACTAGGGTTATGTTATTTTATAGTTTTTCAAGTCTTGGAGAGGCGGGGACTAGGTTTCGAGGACTGCGAAAAAATTCCCCGGAATTTGCAGATGGCAAGGAGATGGCTATTAAAATAATATATAAAAATATACAAATAAGTTAAGAAAAAAAGCTTAAACGAACTAAAATTTTCTGAAATTTAAAACAATAAATCAGTATATAAATTCATTAATCCAATAATCCATCTGATAAGCGATAATTATTAGCTATTAATCTCATCATCTGAAATACCGAGGTACATCAACATGCTAACTCAAAGCTGAGATGGTGAGAAGAGTACATGATACATCAACATGCTAACTCAAAGCTGAGATGGTGAGAAGAGTACATGATACATGAACATGCTAAGTCATACTCAAAGCTGAGAAGAGTACATGATAGTTTGCATCAACATGGTAATGCTCAAAATGAAAAAGCATAGTCTGCAACTTAATAATCAGAGTTATTATGTATTGTCAAGCTCATCTTCCTCTTACAAGGGGATTCCAACCAATCCCTGAAACACATCATCATCCTTGTCAACTTGCCTTTGCTCCTTATGTTCTCCATCCCACCATAATACTGAGTTGTCCTTGTACTCGGGTCTTTTGCAATCAATGAGACACAAGGTTTTGTGTACAACAACAAGCTTTCTCCGCTCTCTCAGAGATAAATTTGTTCCTCTTTAGAAAGTGAAGCCAACCATATGTTGATCAATTCCTCTCAGCAGTAGAGGAACAAGAAATTTGGGAAGGAGGTGAATGGCTGGTGTCTGCAAAAATCTTGGAGGCGCATACACTCGCTACTAGTTGAAGCCCAGTAGTCATCAAGTTTGGCAAACTCGAGCCATTCAACTCTGATTCGTGAACCTTCCTTTGAGCTATACACTTTTCTTACGGCCTTCAAAAATCCCTTTTTCACCTCCTTGTTATCTCAAGGGACAATTTTACTAGGCCTCTCCGCATACCATTTCAGATTTACATGCACGTGCGACCATGTGTAAGGGGGTGTTCAACATATCCCACCCCTGTTGAATGAATGATGGGCTGAACATACTAATGCTGTTGGGATTTGCGCCTTGTGCAATAAGCTAAAACAGAGAAAAGCTCTTCCGAATGGGAATGTAAACAATGCGGAAGAAAGTGACCCTTAGAATAGACGCAACATTTCACCTGGGAGAACCCTTTCGTGTAAAAAACCCAATATAGGAACCTTCATTCTATTGCATCAACTGAAACCATTTACAATACAAAGAGTCGCTTCAAAGGTTTTGTAGATAACATATAGTCCATACACCACACCGTGTAATTGTATAAATACAACAATGTTAACTGAACACAACCAACTAGACTTAATGGTCTAATTGACCATCAATCTAAAGATTGTTGCACTATTTTCCAATCTTTTTCCATGAAGGGAGTGCGTGCCTTTATACCAACACTCCACTTTGTAATCCTCATGCAATAGGAGAATCCTCAGTCTCAATAACTGTTGAGCAAAGTGATCATAATGCTCCCCCCGCCAAACATGTAAGAGTACTATCAAAACGTTGCTTGCACACCTTCAATCAATAGATACAATTAGACAAGTATATGGTAATACCTTACAACAAACATACGTTGCATTACCATGTTGTGCAACTCCCACTGCACAACACTCAGCAACTTCTCCTGTGCACCAATCTTCTAGTATGCGGTGACACCCACAATTGTACCATCACGTTGTACAAACCCTGCACAATGCCACTATGTACAAACCCTGCACAATGCCACTACATACATATCCTTGCACAGACTTTCCTGCAACAGTGTTGCGAAAGCTTGCATGACACAATATCTGTGCATAACCTTCTTGCGCAAAACCATGTGATGAAGGTGCATCCAAGGGGATTGTGTAAACTTGCATCACTTAAAAACTAAATAAGTATATTTTTAGTTTGTTTGATTTGTAAGAAAAAAACCATGTGATGAAGGTGCATCCAAGGTGATTGTGTAAACTTGCATCAGTCAAACATTAACAACTGAGAGTTTTTAGGAGCTTTGTTTGATCCTTAAAATAGAACTTTTGATGTACAACTGCCAATCCAAACAACTGAGAGTTTTTAGGAGCTAGTTCTCCTTAAAATAGAACTTGTTGTAACTGCCCTGTTTTAGAGTAATTAGGTAGACATGTTTGAGTAGATTAGTTTATTTATTTATAAAAAATGACTACTTGCTGGAGGGGCAGAGTAAGAGTTAACATGAGAGGATAAGAGTTAACAGTGGAGCAATGGTTGAGAGATTTGAGATGCAATATTAACTTTGGAAGAGGAATTAAAATGTGGTTTTATTGCTATTTTGAATGGATTTTCTAGTGCAACTTTGGAGGGGCCGAGTAAGAGTTAACATGATAGGCTATGAGTTAACGGTGGAGCAATGGTAGAGAGATATGAGATGCAATATCAACTTTGGAAGAGGAATAAAAATGTGGTATTTTTGCTATTGTGAATGGGTTTTCTAGTGCAACTGTTCATATCTGCGCCTTTGTCTCTCTGCCTCTCTCTTTTATTCATCGCAAAGAATAATCTAGTCTATTATTTCAGTGTTACGCGGGGATGCTTCCCCCACCCAAACCAACACGTGTGGGAATTCCCCGCCCCCCCCCCCCCCCCCGCCCCCTCCCCACAATTTTGAACAGTAGTAAATCGTAGGGGATGTCCCCAGGATGTCTCTGAATATTAGGGGAGGTTTCAGGGATGTCCTCTTTTTTGGGGATGTCACGATGTCTCTTAGATGTCTTTTTTTTCTGAATAAAAAAAAAATCTTTGTTGTTTTCTCTTTAAAGATTGACTTTGGAAGCTACAGCCACTTAACAAACTAAAGGTTTTGTAGATAATAAAAGTAGTAAGGCATAGATCAAAATGTTTACCAGTTGACCATAACCTGATTGTATTGTATTACATTTTACAAAGACAAAATAAGAATCAAGAGTGGTATATGAACATTGAATACAAAAAATTTCGAGCACAAATGCAGATGCTGGACTGTCACAGACTACTATTTATAAATTTTTTAAATTTATTTGTATATTTTTAATATTTCTAATTTTATATGTTATTTTAATACTTGTCCCCTAGCCGTCTCCTCGCTATCCCCAAAATTTGGAATTTTTAGCCTTCCCAGAAACTTTGTCCTGCTGTCTCGAAGTCTTAGGTACCTGTATTATTTAGAGTTCTAACAGTTTAATTGATGCTTCTATATTGTTATCTGCTTCAGTAGATCACAAAGTTAGTTTCATGTTTTCTAATAGTTCATACCTAAGTCGCAAGGTTCATGTTTGTGTTCGAGTTCGGTAAAGATGAAATTCGGATTAAATTCGGCAATGATAAAATCTGGAAAAAAAATCGTGATAAAATTTGAAAAATATAAATTGCTATTTTTTTTTAATATATGAAAATCAAAAGAATTCTTATTTGTAATATTATATAAATTCTAAATATTATTAAATTATAAATTTAATTTTTATATTTTATATTTCATAATAAATATCATTTATTTTAATATATTTTAAACATTATAAGTGTTAAATCTATATTTTTTAAATATCAAAAAGTAAAAACTAAATTATAAAATATCATCACATAACACTCATAAAGTAACGAGAACTTAAAAAATTGAAAAGAACCAAACTAAAAACAAAAAAATAAAAGATTTTAAAAACCTAAACGGAAACCTAATGGACAAGTTGCATTTTATTAAAGTTGAACCTAGACCCAACCTGCAACCCAACCTAAGCAACAATGGAGGCGACCAGATTGACGAATGGAGTGAATGGTGTTTGTTATCTATAATCTTCCGTTCCAACTGGAAAATGGCGATCTCAAAGTGGACGCTATCTGCGGCAGTTCGACGGTCACAGGCTTCACACAAAAAGTTATAAAGCCACATATGAATACCACATGCAGAGGCACTCAACACTATAAATCTGACTTTCACATAGCAAAGATTTGTAGAACAAAGAGAAATAATATTGAATGAAGCCTGAGAGTGTTAATTTCATAGGAAAAATCCAAAAACCCTAATAAAAAATGCGTTATTAAAACATATTTTAATAAAAAATGCTAATCCCTTTTCGGTGCAAACTTTAGGGTGAATTTAAACGATTTTTTTTCGCAGGATTTCGAACTTTTTGCTTGATGTTCGGCAAACCTTGTGACTTAGGTTCACATAGAGCTCTGCTGAAAGTAGCATATGTAGTTATAGAACTTGTGCTGAAAGTAGTGGGCTGTATCAAATTGGTTTCAGAGCAAGGACCTTCCTTGTTGGAAAAGCGCGAAGAAGCTCTTGTAGAGAGAAGTGCTGCAAATTGTGAAAGAGAAGTTTTACAAGTGTGGAGAGAAATATTGTGAAAATCTTGTTGCGGCATTGACAAGTTGTGGAATAAAAACTTGCAATTGAGTGACAATGGAATTCAGATGGGAGGTGCAAGAGCAGGAGCACCTAGAGTTACTGACTTAACACAAATCATGAGAGACGTCCAAGCAAAACTGGTTGCAATGAAGGCAACCCAAAGAAGGGGAATTCATATTGAGGATGTAAGTGACGATGAAGGAGAGAGAGCCTAAGGAGCTCAAGAACTCAAGCTGGAGACACCTTATTATAATGGGAGCTTGAATGCTGAAGAGTTCATGGATTCAATTACCAAAATGGAGAAAGATTTTGATTATGAGTTAGTGGAGTCCAAGAAAGTGAAGTTTGCTTGCACAAGGTTAAAGAGTCATGCATCAGTATGGTGGGATTATGTATAGACCGAGAGGCAAAGAAGAGGGAAGGAGAAAATCTAGTCTTGGGATAAAATGGTGACTAAACTGAAGGCCAAATTCTTACCTTCAGACTAGCACATGAGTTTATTCAGAATGCTATAAAATTTAAGACAAAAAGAAGTAAGTGTGAAGCATAGTTACCATGTTCGGGCGAACACAGGCGAAATTCGGTTCGGACCGAATTTTCAGGGAAAAGCGAACTTGTTTGTGAACTTTTTTTCCTTTTTTGGCAAAAAAGTTTGGTTTTGGATTTTTTTCACAAGAAAAAAATTTGCCATTTTTGGAAAGGGTCCGGGAAGATGTAGCAGCAAAAACTTGCATGTGCCATAACTTTCATTCTATGGCTCAGTTTCTAGTGCCGTTTTCTCCAAAAGTGTATATTTTCTCAAGCTCTACGCATTGATGGCAATATTTTTCTTATTTTCATAAAATCCATTTTTGCACCTTTTTGGACCAAGCAACTTCTTATTATTTAGAGACATTAATAATTTAATAGCAATATGTAGAGATTAATACTTAATAATAGTAATACTTGAATTTATTACCGAATGTTTAAGTTATTTTAGTGACTAGTTACATAAATTTAATTATTTTAGGTTTAACTTTTAGTATATTATTAATAAGTATTTTAGTTTTTATAATTTTTTTGGTAATTATTCATATTTTTTATTTTTTAAAAATTTATAATTTTTTTGAGCCAAACCGAACCGAACCGAATTTTTACAAAACTCCGAACTTCCGAACTTTTTTCCCTATCCGAACAACCTGAACTTTTCGAACATGGTAACTATGGTGTGAAGGAGTAGATTGAGGAGTTTTACAAACTCACTATAAGGGTTGGACATGTAGAAGATGACCCATAAATGGTAGCAAGGTATGTGAATGGACTGCATTTTGATATCCAAGATGAAATCAATTTTCTGAACTTTAGAACCATAGAGGAAGCCTGCTAATGTGTATTACAAGTGGAGGAGAAGCTGTCACGAAGACAACATGTGAACTTCAGAGGCAGAGGAAGATCCGTGAGTGGAAGAAGGCAAAATTTTGGAGGGAAATGACAAAAATTTGGTGTCCTCAATTTTGTTTCTCCATGGGGCAGATAGCCCCCGCATCTATGTTGGACACATAGCCATAACCTCCTTTTAATAAGGAGAGTTAGCAATATTAAATGGGATGCCAATGAGAATAGAATAATGTGCCAATGGAATCGCCAACCTTCTCCCTAGCCATTCATACATGTCAACAAGTGAAGTGGGGGCTATGGCTTGACCCATCCTCCTAGTCTCCACTTCTGTCATGTTAAAACATGGAATTGATGGAGCAGTAGAGAAAGAACTGATGGAAGTTTAATGAGAACTAGAAGGGGTGCCAGTGTCAACGCCACAAATTGTTGGAATGTTGTTCGGGATATCTTCATTGCTGAAATGTTCTTTGGGATATCTCCATTAAACAACTTGATAAACTCTATCCTCTCATCAAGTGTACTTTTTGTACAAAGGTCAAGCCTTCTCTGAGTATGTGAAAGAAGTGAGCATTCACCTTAGAGATGTTTCCCAACCAAGTCAACAAACAAACATTACACACTTCCACATTTTAGTGCCCCCTTCAATGCTTACTTAGGTGGAATCAAGTATTTGAGCAAAATTATTTCAAAGGCTTCTTGTCGACTGGTCCCATGGCATATTGGGCAAATATCAAACAGGAGCAATCAAAATTTTGGGCTCACACAACTAAACTTCCAGTTTGTGTTGCCTCTTCCCTTTCTCCTTTCCTCCCACTAGGGCCACTACCATCTCATCCATGTGCAAATCAACTTCATAATCACTATTGAACTCATTTTGGGACTATGAAAAAACACAAAATAAATATATAAATTTCCATGAATCAACAAACACAGCAAAATAATTTAATTAAAAAAAACAAAATAAGTAAATTGAAACTACAATATTCATATGACATAAATTAAAAAACAACAAATAATTTTGTCTCTACTATTTACTATGTTAGTGGTTAGGGAAAATAAAAATAATTTGAAAAAACTGAACAATGAATTCATAGGCATATCAATATGCCAATGCCATCATCCATTTTGGCATTTTGAAATAAAATGAAAATGAAAGAAAGCAGAAAACAGCAAAGGTCCATGTATTTCCTAGTTTGTAAAGGAAAAAAAGAAGAAAGAACTTACAAAACAGCCAAGGGCCAAATGGGTTTTGCATGTTTGCAAAGGAGAAAAAGTACAACCTTGAATGAATTTGTAAATAAAATGCAGGTTTTTAAAAACAGAATGGAACCTTAAGGGGAATTGGGGATCAATGCACATATCTTTGTTTTAATGAAATTACACCGAAGGCATAAAATGATTAAAACTGAGAATAATAATCTAGAAAATAACTAGTGGCAGGCCTAATCAGATCATGAATTATACTTCAATTTAGTATCTCAGAATAATTTGCTCATTCTAGAAAATAAGAAAATAGGATAACCAAAGTAGGCTCACAGAAGATGAAACAATATGCTTAGACACTGGACAAAAGGTGCGAATGCAGCTGTCAAGGTGCCTAGAAAAACTCAGGATTTGGAAGTATGCAGAAGATGGGTTCGAAAAGGCCAGACATGTATGAGTCCGAGCTTGTCTGCCTTGGACAGGTTTGGGTCCAAATGCGTCTAGGGGCTAGGCATCCAAGGCAAGTTTGATGATGTTTGTCTTTTCTATGTACGATTGCCTGGATCTGATCTCCTGTTCAGTGAATTTGGAATTTTGCGATGATTGTGACAGAAATTGGAATGCCTTCTCCTTGTGCCAAACCCTGCCTTTCACTTGCTTCATGATAAGAAACCTTAAAAGGGGTTAGCATTTTTGATTGCACTAGCGTTACCACACCCGCATGAAAGTTGAGCATTGCCTACATACCAATACTTCGAAGAGGGCTCAACTCACGTAGTTCTCTCACGATCCTATGACGAGATGCAACTAGTGTCAGAATATGCAACTTAGAATGAATCCCTTGATTTTGACCTTGACATTTGGCAACATGCACTATGAGATTTTGTATGCTTCAAAATTCTGCACGTGGCTGGTCTAGGGCTGCTCTTGGAAGATTTAGGAGGATGTGCTCTTTGTATGTAGTGATCTCCAAGGAGTGAAGTGATACCCAGATGATTCAAACAGCTTAGAGTGTATTTGTATTTATAGAAGTCTCTCGGTTAGTTTTCTACTCAAGCAACACTAAAGTACCGCTAAGGCCGATTAAGACAAGTTACCCATATGATATTATGATTATTAGACAAGCGAAGGACTGGTTTATGGTAGGCCGATAGGTGATATGATCCTCATGTGTGGATTTCACTAACGCCTCGAGGTTTTGGTGTAACGGTTCTTTACATTTGGTATCAGAGCCTCTACCCGTGTTCGAATCCCACTCGGTTGGTTACATTGTGTAGTTGGGGCCCATGGGGTGCCTAAACATCGGTGAAACGGGGCTTGCAAGTATGGGAGTGTGGGCGCGGACTCAACCCGAAATTGGACTTTACGGAAGCGTGGTGGGATAATATGATCCTCATGTGCATATTTCACTAACACCTCGAGGTTTTGGCGTAATGGTTTGTTACAATAGGTGCACGTTTGAATCTCTTGACGGGCTAGGAGCTTGTCTAAAGGTCATGAGAGACTAAACCTGAAAGATGGAGTATGTATGTAAGGATGTTTAAGAAGTTCTTGTACAAATTGTAAGTGGTTATGATAGTGTTGAACTGGAAAATAAGACCAACCTATTGGATTAAAGGGTGTTCAAAATGGGGAAATATGTGTGAATAAGGTCAAATATGTATTAATGGACCAAATTCTATTAAGGTGTAAAGAGTGTTGTTACCAAGTGCCTTGGACCAAATTTAGGATGCTACAACGTATAGAATGAGAGAACTAGAACCTTCTTGCTCTTGCAAAACTGAAAGGTGAAACATTTAAAACCCTTGTGTGCTCCTCCCTTTTCCTCTTTTCCCTCTTTCTCTTCTATTTGCCCAAGTATGAGCAACAATGTAGTTTAGGGTGCTTTTGATCAGATTTGAGTGTGCTTTTTGGGTTATGATTGCCTTTATTGTGTTTGTATGCCCTTTTTTGTTTTTAGCTCAAAACTCTTGTTTAAACTTTTATTTTGTTTTTAGCATCAAGGACACTAGGACATCGTGGTGTCCACAATAGTTGGTAAATGTGGGAGACATCTCAAGGTTGGCCCCTCTTTTTTGGAATTGGGGAGATGGCGGAGAGTTTCGTCCTCTTCTCCATTCCTTGAAACACCATGAACGCCCAACATGGGGGGAGTGTCCAAGCGTAATACTATTTTTTAATTTTGTTTTGTATATAGAGGATTAAAAAAACTAGTGGTTAGGGTTTGTTTTTCTATATTAGAAGGTTTTGAGAAAGGTTGGTGTGGTTTATGTTTCTATATGTAGAGGAATTTGAGAAACAAAGGTCAAGGTATTTTTTAATATGCAGAGGGAGCATCTCCATGTAACACTTTTTTCTTAATTTTGTTTTGTATATAGAGGATTCAAAAATACTAGTGGTTCGTGTTTGTTTTTCTATATTAGAGGCTTCTAAGAAAGGATGGTGTGGTTTATGTTTTTATATATAGAGGAATTTGAGAAATGAAGGTTAAGGTCTGTTTTAATATGCAGAGGCTTTTGGGAAAAAGAGGCTAGTGATTTTGTATTTATATGTTAATGGCTCCAAAAGGCTAGAGGATTTATGTCTTTATGTGTAGAGGATTCCAAGAAACTAGGGTAAGGGTTTGTATTCTTATATGCAGATACTAGAGTCGGGGAAAATATTTTACATTAAGGGATGGAAAATATTTTGGAATGGTATAGAAAAACATAGAATTTACTAGTAGTATATTTATTTGATGGCAATCCCAATAAGAATCAGTAAATGTTTATGAAAATTTGGTCAAACATGTATTTTAAAGAAAATTTTTCAATTGGCAAATCTATTTGTCTGATGTTGTTGAAACTTGAAAACTTAGCTAATAGGCTAAACATAGCCCATAAAAATACCCTTGTTAGGATTTATGCTTTTCATATGTAGATGGTTCTGGAAAACTAGAGCCAGGGTTTATATTTTAATGTGTGGAGGATACCAAGTAACTAGGGTTAGTGTTTTGGGTGCAAGTGCAGCTCTAAAGGAGGATGTTGTCGGGTTGCTTGACAAGTCCCTGGAGGCAGATGCATGGAGGTTTGCTGCACCACGGTCTCAATTACATCTCCTCTCTGGAACAGGTAGGCTAATTTAATTTTTTTAATTTGTCATTTATTTTCAAAATAAATTTCGAGCTTTTGTTTTCCAAAACTAGCTTATTTATTAGTAGTTGTAACTCATGTATCCCTTGCCTGCAAATAAGATTTTTTATATTTTTAAAATTTAATATTATTCATATGCACATTAGACAATCCTCAATTACACTCACTCTTTGGGTAGGCCAATTTGACTTCCATGTATGTAGAGGTAAGACTGTAGGGGGTTTTCTTTTTGCAGGGCTGATGCAAGTCATTATGTGATGAGGTGTAATCCACAGGTTATTGGGATTGCCTTTTCTTTGAGGACCAGCATGTACCCTTTCTGGTAATTTTTTCTGTAGACAGGCTTGGAACATGTGTGTCAAAATTGAGGGTTAGCTTTTGAGTTTTGTGCCTCACCCACTCATGTCAAAGAAAAACAAAATCACAGGAACAACCAAGCACAAGGTATTCAAGCAGCTAATCATAAGCTGTTGAAACATGTTATTAACAGATATTATACCATTTGGGTCCCTACAGGCACCTGAAACACAAGAAATTGTTAAAATCGTAAGAGAACCAAAGCAACCTCTGATAACAGTGTTACTTACTGCCGTTTATCAAACTGAAAAGGCATTGAAAAGACTAACATTCATTTATCAGACAAACTGTAAGAGAAGCCATGTTTCTCTTTGGTGGTAACTTTGAATTTCTATATTGTTCCGGGTTTTCAAAACATCAAAGTATTTCTATAGATGTAATTTACAGTAGTTTTTTCTGTACATATTGTATTATTTTTAGTGGATCTTTTTTTTTCCCCATATTTTTGCTCCACTGTAAAACATTCCGTATAATAGTTGCTACCTTGGATATCCTTGTTCTAATTCCCCAACTCTCCAATGTAGTCATACATTTCCATAGGCTTGACGAATGCGGCAAGACAGCCTCTAGTGAAGGATGAAGTTTAAATTTATCTATTCTCTGTTTTTGTAGCTCCCTTCACTGCTGGAAATTGAATGAACAGGGATTGTTGGGTTGCAAACTCCATTTCTCAAGAAACTAGCATTTTTAGGCTATTTCTAGCATGAGACAAACATCCATCCGAATCAGTGCCAAAAAATATTCAAAAAAACAAAAGCTAATTAAGTCTCATATGTTAACTATTCCAACATTTCTCCATAATAATCCTATTTTGTGATCTACCAATATATGTCATAGTCTCTTGTTGATGTGCTTCCAAGTTTTCTGGTGGACACAATTGCTGTCTTGTAGCCTGTGATTGTTTCTGACACAATTGTGAGTCTCCTACATTCCCAATGAATTTGAAGAATTTATTTGCTTTAGTGAAGGTCTTGGAATAGTATATATATTTGATATATCTTTGTACTCATACACTAAACCCCTCGTACACTAAACCCCTCAAATTCTTCCACCTGTAATCCTCGCTTCATCACAAATCCCTCATCAAGGAAATTGTGTGTAGCACCACTATCAATCAAGCAAACAACTCGTTGGCCCTTAAGTACTCCTTTCACACGAAATGGATGATACCTAGGGATTCCAGAAAGTGAAGCAATAGTACCTGAGCCTGATGCATCTCCATCTCCTAGCTCAACTTGGGGCTGCTCCTCATGTGCCCCCTGACCACTGTCCTCTGTATCTGTATCTGTTGAAGAATCTGCCTCTGCATCCGAGATAACCTCAATAAGATGCACCTTACCTTTCCCAAGGCAGTTGTGTCCAGGCTCCCAGTGATCTTTGCAATGGAAACAAAGTTTCTTTCTTCTCAACTCATTCCGAGTCTCCTGATCCATCCTAGGAGGGGGTACACTCCTTTGCTGAGTAGTGGAACGCTGAACCGGCTTGGAGCTTGTGAAGGGCTTCTTACTAGGCTGGTAAGAAGTGGGAGTGGTCTCCAAATCCAATGCTGTTTGGATAGCATCATGTAACGTAGTAGGCCTAAGGGCCTCGATCAACCCTCTTAACCTGTCATGCAGGCCCTCAATAAAAAGCATTACCACACGTCTCTCGGGCATCTCGGGAACCATTACTGCAATCCTCTGAAATTCGTTGATGTAAGAATCAACGTGCCCACTCTGTCGTAGCTGTGCCAAATCCCTGTAATATAGCTCCACATCTTTGCGGTCAAATCTGGCAATCAACTTCTCACTAAACTCCCTATATGACCATAGTAAGTCATGTCTCTGTTTGATAAGCCCATGGTGCCACCAATCATATGCCACCCCCTCTAAGTGAAGAGTAGCAAACTGAATAGCCTCTTGTTCCTGCATAGGTTTGAGAGTGAGGTATGTATCAAGCTTGTGAATCCATGCCCTGGCACTAGTCTTTCCATTGCCATCGAAGGTGGAAAGGGTCACCTTATTGGTAACCTGCTTCAATTCTCTGTTTTGCTGGGTCCTAGGCCTCTGTGCTTGCCTAGCTTTCAAGCTCTCCCTTTTCTGCATACAATACTGGTGGAGGGGAAAGGCGTTCCGCACCTCTTCTGGTAGTGCTCTCCACTCATCATGAGCTACCATTACATTATCTTGAAAGGCTATGTCTTCAAGTGGGTCCTCAACTAATGGCGGCTCCTCCCTTGGTAGGAATCTAGACTGCATAGGTCGATTTGCAGTTCTCGTGGGTCTTCTTTCCTTTGTATGTCTCCTATCTCGCGGAGGGGAACCTCTTACGCTGCCCACTTCTGTAGGAACCCGGCTGTGCCTTCGGTAGCTGCTGGCTATGGATGCAGATCTTTCCCTTCTATCATACCGATTTCTTGCCCTATCCATAGTCAAATTCTCCATCAGCTGTCTCATGGTCTGAATCATTTCCTGATGGGAATCGATCATTTCGTTAAAAAGGGCATCCAGATCAGGCCGCTCACGTCGTGGAGGAGTGTGTGCTCCTTCTCCTTTATCCATGATACCTTCAATATTGAGACGTGCCTGACTCCTAGTATAATATCGGTGTGGCCCAACTTCTGTAGGCTGCATAAAACAATTCCAACAGACCCTCCAGGTGGGAGGATTGATGCTCTGATACCACTAAAAGATACCTAGATGGATCTTTCTTATACTATACTGATTTTTAATCAATCAAAAACAGCAAATACAGATTTCTGTGTATTTTATATCAAGTTCCTAGTGCAGATCTGGAAAGTGCGACTAGGGTTAAAGCAAAACGTCAATGTAAAACACGCCCAATAAAACTATTCTCTGATTTCTAATGACTGCCCAGATTTTTAGGGCTGAATTACACAGAAAACTGAACTTATCACAAACTGGAATAGCCCAGAAAATCAGATCTAAGATCTGTTAAAATTCAGATTAAAGAAAGACCTTCAAATGTACCTCAGAAATGATAAAAAGTACAGCAATCAGTCTATAGTCTGATGACAAACATTTGACAAATATCTTGGATAAAAATACCTCTGAACATGCTGCCAAAACTGCTTACAATGGACTGATCCAACTGCTGGTTGCAAATCACTGGAAAACACCTTCAAATCCCTTTACCCACACGGCTGAACTGACCTTGGAAGTCTGATGAAGAACACTAGGAATTTCTGAGTGAAATCCCCTCTCAATCTCTTGGGGTTTTCGTCCGCAAGAGATAAATTCACAAGGGTTTTCGTCCTTGGAATTTCTGGTAAAAGCTCAGAGCTCTTAGCAATGCAAAGATGATAATAAAAATCTGGATGTTCTCTCTACAAGTCGACTTGTTTATTTAAAGGGAGATCAGCCAACCACCACCCTCAAATCAGCCAATCAAATTGTTTCTTTCCCCTATGCTGAGCGCATTTTTCCTTTTGGGCTAATTGGCACATTTTCCAAAAAATGACTCCCTAAGGTAAGTCACACTTTTTCTTTTCTAATACAATTACTTTTAATTGTATTTTTGACATTTTAATTCATTATTATACTTTATTATTTATTATATGTGCTTTTTTCATGATATTATTTTTTTTTTGAAACAATAGCACATTATAATAAAATAATAAATATAAGTCACCCTAAAACTTCCCTTTGGCCGTCGGGTAGACATAAAGGGCCAAAGGTCTTTGCCCAGGCTCACGTGGGCAGAGGGGACATTACAATAAAACCCTGTTACAGATGTGTATACATCTTTGGATTCATGGATGAATGCTAGTTCTGTTTCTGATTTCTTAATTATAATTTGTTTGTGTGTACAACACTTCCGAATTCTAGCAATTTAGAGCGTGGTTCCCTGGTTATCTCCCGAGGTCCAGATCAAACCTTGATCAAATCAGCATGTAGCAGGGAGGTGGGAATGAAGACAATCTGCTGGAAAGGGCCATGGCCAGTTTGCTGTCTCATATCTACTTTCCACTGCAAGGTTAATAAAGGTGTCAGGGTATTAAGGATCTTAGGCTTCCACAGTGCATAACAATGAGAAAACACCTTTATTTGGAAAGGCCATGTATGCTAATTTGAAATCGACATTTTGGACCACACCAGTTGGTTCATCATCAGGAATTGAAAGTACACAGCAAATAATGTTTTTCTCCTGTTCTGGATATAAAGAAACAGTAATTTCCCTCTTCTCTCTCATGAATGATTTAATCGCTTTCAATTGAAACAGATATTTCAATGTCTAGTATTTGCAGTAATTCAAATTCTTATATGTTTTATTACTTTGCAATATTCAGAGTGTGGTGCTGGTGCTACTTCTTGAATCTCCATGGTCTAGGCTCTAGGGCCTCTAGGCCTTAAAATGACAACTTCAACAACTTTAAATTTATAACATAAACACATGATGTAATCAATGATTAATGCAATTAGTGCCAACATCCTGATCAAATGCATCAAATGAGAGTTTATGCATGTGCATCGGAAAACAAAGATTGCATGGGAATCTCCCTTCTACAATGATCTAGATTCTGAGATTATAAATGTGCTGGCTGATGACAAAATGAAGGATGCCATCCTGGGGAGTTTGAAGACAGACTTTGCAAGGGCTGACATCAGGGTCAATGTTTTAACCAAGCGTTAGTCTTTGCAGAAACCTATGAAATTTGGTTGAACCTTTTGACTACGGTCCATGAGTGGTAACAGTTTGAAGATGGTTGGGCTTTATGAATGTCATATAATCTCAAATTATTTATATCACTTATATGCTGATCAAGCTTGAAAATGCCCAGTCATCTTGATCAGGCATGCAACTCAAGCAGGGAAGTTGAAAGGATGGCATTCTGAGTTCAAACATGAAATTGGTTGTTGCCTTGCTAGTTGTTGAAGCCAAGCAAAACCTTCTTGGGAGTTGGATTCCTAGATTGTCTTTTGGATGTTTGTGATATCCGAAAGGAGCTGAGAATGTTCTATTCCAAATCCAGTGTGTGCCAGTATGATTTTAATTGAAGTATAACTGCAATGTTTTGTCAATTGGCTTTCCTCCAATTTATAAAAGCATAGCTACAAAATTATCTTAAATTTTTAAAAAATCATGTTTCTGTACTTCTCATTGGCTTGCTATTAATATGGCTCATTAGAGACTCAGTTGAAGCCTCTCTAAGTTTGTAAGCCAAAACTTTTTGCCTAAAAAATAAAAAGGCCCGAAGTTATTATCATCAGATATATCATGTTTTCTTCATTGGTTGAGTACGAGAGACTTAATTGTGTATGGGATGGACGAGTTCATTTGATTACGTTGTAGGGCGGCTTGTATAATAAACATGAACTTCACAGTTAGCATTTATTGGGTGTTGATAGATTTACAGGTTACAGATGTCTGAAGTTGATTTCCTGTTTGATTTATTCAGGAATTCCATCCTCTAGTTGGATCCAAAGTACGAGGCAAGAACTTATGGGAAGTATGAGGGTAGAGCTGATGGAAACAGAAAATTCACAACCCTGAAATGTTTGTGAAATGGCCTTTTTGTTGAAGGATTCTAATTGAGGTTGGATACAGAAACCTGTGAGTTATGACTATGTTATTGTCTTCTTAATGGTTATGTAAATATGAGATGATTGTTGATGATGCGAAGTAAAATGTCTTTTCAAAAAATGGTTACGGGAACCTTTTTTTATTCCAGTAATTTTTCCAATCTGATGCTGCTATGGTGGTGATTTGGGAAGCTAATATGCTGTTTATGGTTCTTAGACTTCCACGGAGGAATCTTAGATCTTTATTTTTGGAACCTTCCGTAAAATATGAAAGTCAACCATAATGTATGATTTTTGAACTCTATATATTGGGTATGTTATTGGAATTATATTATATAGTAGGATGTGGGTTGTACACGAACCCTTTGTTGTTTTTGTCACTTTTTTCATTCTACATGGCAAGTTATCATCAGCGCTGGAAATGTAGTGTTGCAGAGTCTTAAGTGGTGGCCATGATTGAGTACCTCTGAAATTCTAAAATCTTTTTTCTCATAATGTGGTAGCCTCGTGGATGTTAAAATATCTTCTTCTTCTTCTATAATTTCTATAAACTTACTCTTATCAATATTATTTATTTTTCTCCATTTCTTTTAATCATCATAAATATGCCAAGGAATTGAAACATATATACAAAACAATTTTTCTTAGGACATGGTGTCAAATCAAAGTAAAATAAATAAATTTGTACAACCAATTTATAGTTCCCTTGTATGGGTGGGAGGGTGAGTGCTCTTGTGACGAGGCACATCATTGTCAAGAATTGTTTTTAGAATATGCTACCGTCTAGAAGGCTATTAGGGTTTTATTTTTCAACTATATTCATGAGCTACTATTGGTTCTATACTCACATCTTCGCAAATATGTCAATTACATTGACTGTGAAAAACACCTAGACAAGAGACAATAGACAATATGGTAAATATCCCCTTTCAAATCGAAGACCTTTGGCCTATTTTGTCAACCCGACGGCCAAAGGAAAAATATAAGGGTGACTTAAGTTATAATAAATTATTATAAAGTGCTATAAAAAAATAAAATAAAATAATTAAAGCACTTATATTAATTTATTTAGTTTAATAAAAATAAATTGTAATCCCTATGGAAAATACGATTTGCCTTAAGGGGCAAAAGTCATTGTAACGAGAATTATTATATTTTATTCCTCTTAGAAAGGATAATGGCGACTTGGGCCAAAGGGGAGTAATGAAGCTTAGGAAAGATAAAAACATAATTAATTTATGTATTTCCACTAGAGAAATGTGACTTGCACTAGGAAAATGTTGTTGGAAAAAATATTTAATATGGGAAAATATTAAATGTTTGCATAGGGAAAATCATGTGAGCTCATTGGCTGGTTTGGAGGTTGGTTGTTGGCCTTTTTCCTTTAAAAGGGAAGTTGACTTGCTTCTTCCATAATGCAGATTTTTATATGATATTTTCTCTTGCATAGAGTTTCAACTTTTGCATTAAAAATTCTACGGACAAAACCCCTTGTGAATTCTACATTTTGTGGACGAAAACCCTAAGAGTTTGAAAGGGTTTTTCACTCAGAAATTTCCATTGATTGTAATCAGATTTTCAGAGTTATTTTCAGTCAATTCCAGCGGTGTATTTTGAGGGTATTTTGGAAAATAAATTGCAGTAGTTCTTCTATTGGATTGACCCAGTTTGGGACTGATTTGGCATGTTCTTTGAGGTATTTAAATCTGATTTCTATTGTCAAATAATCTACAGATTTTTGTGAAGTGAAGCAAAACAAATTTATAATTTTTAGATGGTTCTCAGAGTGGTTTTCAAGCAATTTTATAATCAAATTTCAGATTTGATTTCTGATTATTTGTGGCTTTTAAAAACTCTGATTTTAATATATTTGGGCTTCAAAAAATATGGCAATCAGTTTGTGAAAAAAATATAATTTTTTAGAGTGATTTGCATTGGTTTCTCATCCAAACCCTAGTCGCATTTCCTCTATTTAAATAAGATTTGGCCTAGTTTTGTTGTCATAGCTGTCAAAACGTATGTTTTTATATTTGTGATTGGAGACAAATTCATTTTGGGCAAAGAGATCTATTGGGGATCTTTCACTGCTATTGGTTCTATACTCACAACTTCGCAAATATGTCAATTATATTGAATGTGAAAAACACCTAGACAACACTAGCCTTGTGGAATCCATGCGAACACCATACCATTTACATGTCAGTGAGGTCAAGAGATTCATATTATTCTCATCAATAACAATTTGTGTTTGTCAGTTTACTACAACTAACACATATATCTTAAATACATCTATCTAAAGTGCATCAAGAGATATCAATCCCAAGGTAATCTTTATATTAGATGTTTTATTCAGTTGAGTAATAACTCCATTATTTTCTATGTCAATTTTTGATTCACTAGTCACAAATGGCATCAATCTAGATTCTTGAAATATCTTAGAAAAAAATTGGGCTCCAAAAGCTAGAGTATGGTCAAGATATTACTTTGTTTTGATTGACTTATACAAACAATTTAAAAAAAAAGCGATGGTCAAATGGATGCCAAATTTAAGCTCAAAATGAGTTTTTAAACCCACAAACATTATAGTCTTTCACCACTATTCCCGATTGGCAACATAGAACGCCTATGGTGTAATGAGATGGGCATTGGAATCTTCAAAAGCATATCTTCTTTATAGAGGATGTTGCATAAAATATTGGGTTGGTTCTTGAGATGCAATCAATAGACTCATTAAGGGGCACTTGTTTGTGTCCTCGAGTTTTGTCCTCCATTGACTTGAGCAAATACAACTCAACAACAAACTCTAGTTTTGTAAGGAATGAAGTTATTCTAGAATGCTATCCCCAAACGTTCCCATTGAATAACATATAGTAGAGAGGACCTTATCAGGTTATCTCAAGTGTGTACAACCTCCTATATTGAATAAATTCAATGATACAATGTACGCATAAATAGTTGACGAGTGTGGCAATTGAATATAAGTATATGCTTATTGTTTCAAGTTAATCAACGAGGATTTAAGTAGCTTACAATAGATGTTATAGTGTGGTTCATGGTTATAGTGCACTTGTAGAGAAGCATAAGATAGAAAGTGCAAAGTTTGTTGTGTGCGTATCTCTTTTAGCCACTAATTTCTTTAATATCCCTGTATTCATTAGTGGTTGTCACTTCAATTGTTATGATCCAAAACAAGATTTTAGAAAAGTTATTTTTAGAAAGTCTTGAAAATATATTTTTAATAATTTTTGGTAGTTTTTAGTATTTTGCATTTTTGGAGGTCTTTGGAGCATTTTTGGGCTTTGGATCATACGCCAATAGTGGAAATGTTATTGTCGTAGCGATGTTTTTTGAGTTTGTTCAGTCATTTTTCCATGCCTAGCAGTTAGCAAATTGTGTATACGGACTAAGAGATATGACCCAACAAGCATTAAATAAACTAATAGTACTAATGAGATAAATTTCAAATTTTTCTATTTTTGTTTTTTTGAATTTGACCTCAAGGTGGATATGAATGATCTGTATGTAGGATGACCTTTTGGTTCTCATTCGGAACCCTTTGTATTACATTTTTAGTAGTTTTTCATATTCTCCATTGTATAGCTATTCTTATTCTTTTGTTATTGATAATCGGTCCAAATTTGGGACTCGAAATGTTGAACTTGTAAACCTAAAACAAGAATATCTAGATATATTTTACACTTATTTTGTGGAAATTTAAGAAAAACAACCATAAAGTAGCTTGTTTTGAATAAAGAGATAAGCTTATGTTGCACCCTATTAACCTCCAAAATCAAACACTTAAAAGAGGAAAACAAGCTTGAGGAAACTAACATAGAAGTGGGGGAGAAATTGGGAACATTGAAAGCGAAATCGAAGGACCCCCAAAAGGATGCAAAAATGTTGAATGACTTGGGCACATAGGTGAATAAATTGAATCCAATCATATAGATAACACTGACCAAGTGGCAGAGTTTTGAAGCTCTACTCCATAAGGAGGCCGTTGAGATTTTTAAAGATGCTGAAAAATGATTACCTAGGGGGAAGGCAACTGAGTAGTGTGGTGTGGTGTTGAGACTATATATATATTTTAGAAATGTACAAGTTTTGATTAAGCATTATTTTTGAGTGAAGCATAAGACATTTTTGGAAGCATTGAGTGTAGGAGCATTTTTGAAGCCCTTGGGTTGGCATGCACATGCATTTGCAAGAAGATAGGTTTTGAATATGGCACACACCTGCACTCTTTGAGATTACTGAAAACTATCACACATGCACAAGCTTGAGGACATGGCTATATGTGGCACGAACGGAAGAGGAAAATGCCCACCTACCCAGGGCATACGAGACCTAAACACCTTTTCAGATAACTAGCGAACAATATTTTGAATGATGGCATCAAGGGATAAACGGACTTCTAACTACCAACTAATGAGTTTTTGCATGGAAAATAGAAAGTTGAAGAGCACAATATTCAGTTAACAAACAATTCACAAGAGAAGCGTAGTGCTAGTAGGATAAGATCAACTAAGAAGTAGTGCATGTGCTAAAGATAAGATTTGGCGTATCTTACATGCATGTTGACTTACAAGTGCTAGTTAAGTCATCGTAAACTAGTACCTAAGGGCCAATATAAATATTAGATAATTTGATGAAGGGAAATGCCCTGGATTAGTATAAACCCATTGATACTTTGATTTTGTGGGTATGATTATTCTTGAGGACTCTAGAGAGAGGGAGAAAGAGTTGCGAATCACGATTAAATGAATTGATGGGAGATGATTATTATTAAACAAATGTACGCTTCTATTAGATATTAATGAATGTGGAAACAATTTTGCAGATTGATTTGCTAAGTATGGATAGTAGATACTCTATTATATTGTGTTGTATCTTTGTGTGTTAAGTGTGTTCTTAATATTTAGACTTAGAATAACCGAGATACTTTAAATTAGACATCATGTCACAACAAAAATTGGTATGAATTGGTCTTCTCTCGTGCCAAAGGTGAATGCACAAGATGAACCTCTTGTGTACTCTGCCAGTGCGGGGACATTGCTTCGCAAGGTGCACTTGGGCTTGCACACACATTCTAAATATAGGGTAAAATAGAGAAACATACAATCTATTGAGAAGGGACATCGTTTCTTTCACATCTCCTCCATGACACCATAATATAATAAACATAGTACCAATTTATTTCTACAATAAAATTTTGTGCCAACAGTTAAAAAATATTAAGACTGGACAATGTAGAGGATGTGTCAGCCATCACCAAACATATCAATGGATTCCCTTCTGCCTTACATCAATGCATTCTGTGACATGATCTTCATCTGTGGTGAAGCGAGAGGAGCAATGCAGTGGATGTGGTAGTACTTGCGAAGATTAAGTAGTAGGAATCTGTCGTTATATTCCTAAGAGAGAAACTTGAAAATTGTTTAAATTTGATGGAAGAGGAGACTGAAAACCCGCGAGGATCCCATGAGAGAACCAAGCCATGTTAGCTACATAAATAAATCTTCCATAATTATTTATACAATCTAGTATGCTTCCTTGTTATATTTTTAATCATTGCAGACCGGTGTTCCCTCAAGAGGAGACATATCAAATGTAGTTGTAGTGCCTCCAGTATAGGTATTTTTTTTGGTATTATTAGTGTGTGCATGTGTTGTGCAGAAATGGTGGGTTTGGTGAAGCTATAGTTGTGGTAGCAGAACTTGGTGTTGGATAAATCACAATAAGAACAATTCAGATCTTACTCTGCCCGTGCCTTCATCCTTCTAGGCAACAATGATAGGGATTAAGAAAGACATTATGTTCGCTCCATTATTCATTCCTCTTTCCTTCTTATAGAAAGACCCTATCTATCATGTGTTCTTAAAAACAACCCAAAAATACTTATCTTTAAAATCAAACAATTTTATGATAAACAACTTCTTTCTATATTGTTAAACAAAAGAAATTTAATAATATTATTTCTGTCACATTTTCTATTATTATCATAACACCATTTTTAATACAATTACTATTAACATTATTCCACAAAAGTTATCCATACTAATTTAAAGGAATTTCACTGAATTATTTTCCATGCTTTCCATTTTTATATACACTATTTCTATTTATATAATACCTTTTCTAGTATCACTCCTATTTGTTGTGTATGGGACTATTTCCATAAATTTTAATTCCATTACATTATTTTTATTTAAATTATTTATTTTGATTACCCTCTAAAATAAGAGAGTTCCTTTTATAATTCACAATTTTTATTTATTTATTTTATTTTTAAAATAAAAAAAGATTACTAATTTATTTTTTCTAATCAATGTTAAATGCACTTGAAGAAAAGTATTAAACTATAGTAGAATATTAAAAAAGACTCGAACATTTTAAAGCTGTAAACTATATAAATTATTGACTAAGAAAATTCAATTAGGGCATAATTCCCAACCACAATTTATCCTTTTTATTTATGAGATAAAGAAATTTTAGTGAACTAATTGCCAATAAAATTGAATAATTGGGGAAATACTTTTCAAGCGTACCTATTTTTTCAAAATAAAGAAATTTTAGTGAATTAATTCCTAACCACAATTTATTCATGTTATTATGGGAAGAAGTAAAATTTGATTTTCTATTCATTCAACCATGAATGTTAGTATAAAATGACATTATTTATTGTAAAACATAACCAATATTTTTAATTCTATTATGAATGTTAAGTATGAAATCAAATTTCTTACCGTGAAACATAAATCAATTTCTTTTAATTCAACTATGATTGTTGAGTCTGAAATCATATATTCCCAAGAAATCTCAAAATATTTTGGAGCCTCAAACCAGAAAGAAAGTTGAGAAATAAACAACCATGAATGTTACACATGAAATCATATTATTTACCCTAAAACATAAACCAATTTTCTTTAATTCAACCATGAATATTAAGTGTAAAATCACATACTCCATAAAAACCTTAGAACATTTTGGAGCCTAAAACCAGAATTTTTTTTTTATAAAAAGACATCCATGAATATTAGGTATGAAACCACATTATTTATAGTAAAACATAAAAAAAAAACCATGAATATTAAGTATAAAATCACATTATTTACCATAAAACATTAAAAAAAATCATTTTGGACTCCCAAAATATCAGAAAATTTCCCTATTTTGGACTCCCAAAATATCAGAAAATTTCCCTATTTTGGACTCTCGAAAAATCCCACAACATTTTAGAGTCCCAAAGGAAGCTCACAACGAAACATATTTATTGCAGAAAAACATAAAATTTCAACACATTGGAGTTATTTCCACCATAAATTTGCAGTGGAAGAACAAAATATTTAAATACATCGAATATTTTTGGGTCGTAAATGTTAAAGAGACTTCATTTTACACTCCTCCATTACTATCAGGAAGCATTGGAACTAATTCTTGAATTTTGTGTTTTACGACCTCTCTTCCCATGAGAAACTCGTATATTGTATAAAACAATTCTTCGGGAAAACAAGTTTTAGGGTTAGGGTTTACTTACTAACATGTTAGATAAAACCCATTTCATGAAAGCTTAACATATTTTTGGCATGTTAATTTCATTTTCAAAATAAAATTGTAAACATAATTTAATTAGAGATTTCAAAGTACAACAATTACGCCGATAGTCATGAATTATAAGTACTGGATTCAATGATTTAAAAAATATGTTGTTAAGGTGAAGTGGATGGTGGAGATGAAATGTGGATTCAAAAATCTTCAACGACTGAGTTTGCATGTTGCGCTGGCTTTTAGGATGTGCATCAAACAACTAGCATACATGTCAAGGTTTCTTTTATAGATGGTTGGCTTGTTATCACCATGGATTTTGTTTTGTTTGAGCTCGTTTCACACTAGACTATCATGCTTTGGCATTATTCGCAGGATTGACTCATCTACTTGGCATTATTCGCAGGATTGACTCATCTACTTGGCATATTCTTCATCAGCATCTTCATGTGCAACTTGCCAAGGATGAGCTTAGCTATGAATCTTATCCCATGAGGCCGGATCAAGTTTTAGATGGTTCACCTTGGGGCTTAATGTGCTTGGAGATTGCATTATCACATTTTCTCATGTTTTATGTTTTCACTAGTACTTGTAAGAACACACACACACAAAAGTTATAACACCTTTGATGTTATATAAAGTCGATAGGCGTTTTATTTTTATTATTGAAATACAAATAAATATTTTAATTTTTTAATTTTGCCCCAATAAATTATGTTTTTAAAAATGTTAAACCTATACAAAATCATCTTAGTAATATTATAGCTTATGAAATTAAAAATAAAAATTTATAAGCACAACCAAAATTAAAAAAAATGATTTTAATCAATATTTTAAATAATAATAATAAATAATGGGTATTATTATGAAATATAATAATAATAATAATTTTTAGATTATACATTTTATTATTACAAATGTAAAAATAAGGTGGAATATTCAATATTTTGAAAGTGCAATTATTAGAATATTAAGAATAAAAAAATATTTATATATTGACATGATGAATTATATTGATTTTGTTATATAATTTACATAGAAAAATATGAATTTTAAGGATTTGAATAAGTATTTTAAATTGTTAAACCTCAATATACATTTTTTTAAAATAATATAATCTTAATAATATTACAGATTATATAATCAAAATGTAAAAATTTATAATAAAAAACAAATTATATTTATAATAAAATAATAGTAATGCTAAAATTTTCAAATTATAATTGAATATTTATAATTTGAAAAAATATTCAATATTTTAAATTTCATCACTCAACCCCTGCTATAATCCTCTCTTCTAAGCTTTATTACGCTGAAAGGTGTTTCCAAAGGGGATTCAAACCTCATTGATCAACGACGTTTGTGGCAACGACGTTCTCTGCCTGAGAATGGCTGTGGTTGATCTGTTTGGAACTTAATCGATTTTTACCTACCCTCTCCTACCGGCATAATCCTCACGTCTGCAGCTACGAGTACAGGTTACATAATGGCTAAGGATCTCACGAGTCACAATACTGCCACTATGATTCCCTTTAACTTACAGATTTATCTCTGTGTGTAGGTTTGATTTAACACATAATGGTGTTGATTTTAGGATGACTATTAGCGAGAGCTCCTATTAGTAGCACAACTCCTCGTAACATTTTGCTTATTTATTTAATTTATTTCTCGCCGCGTCTATCCAATTACTGCCATGGGAAATCCATACCTACACAATTGAATCAAGGGCTGAATTGGTTATGGATTACCTTTCAAAGACATATGTGCAGGGGCCTTTCTGGGATTAATTAACAATGATGAAGTTGATTTCCTACCATTATACAATGTACTATGCATTCCATCGTTTTCCTTTCCACGAAATCCTCCTCTTGGAAAGTCTCTCAACCCAAAAACTATTAGGCTTTCACAACACAAGTAGAAAAGTAAAATCCCCATTGCCAAATTGGGAATAAAAAAAACAAAGCTAAAAAGTCAGACAACTACAAACTGTTATGGCTCAAGGTGGGTTAAATACTCGATAGGAATACATTTATGATGAAATCAAGAAAAAATAACTTGGGGTTCACAGTAGTTAATGCCTCTGGATCTCAAATAAAGTGCTTGTATTACTAGCAATCACACGACAAATGTGCAATGGAAACACTGAAGGGGGTATATTGAAGAAGTAAAACTGAGGGGACGAAAACAAGTAGAGAGGAAGAAGGGTGAAAATCTTCTTTCTAACATCCACGAGTTGTTTTTGTCAATCATTAGAAGGAGAAAGAGGTTGTAGTGTGAAAGGCATGTTATCCATCAACTGGAGAAAATTCAGTGCAAATCAACGGCTCGCAACGGCTTGTGCATCAACATCCTCCCTCTTTGCTTGTTGGTCATCCATTATGTGACACTTGTCAGAGAGGGAACCTCCAATCCAACTGGGAAATGCCTTTCAACGTAATAAAAGCCTATTATCTAATTGCATTTGAATTATACTTAAAAGAAATAAAAAATCTAATGAATCCATATAGAGTTTGAATCATAAAATCATCCCTAAAATTTGTAGTTTGTATAGGTTTATTCTTCCATTTGTTATTTTATTTATATCATACAAAGTAAGCATAATTTATTATGCCAAAGGAATTTTCCAAATTATAATGGACCCAACCTTGTTAACTCTGGCATATATCGAGTGTCTATATCACTAACATAGTATTTTTTTCCCGTTATTGTCAGTGCTAGAAAAATAAATAATTGACATTTAAAATTTAATATATGGTGCAATGGAGAGGGCGAAAGGGATGCGTTGAAGAAGATATATTTGAGAGAGGGAAAAATTTTAGGACAAAGAGGGGCAATGAGGAAGGGATTTGAGAGAGGGAAGTACACATTAAAGTAATACATGCTAGATCAATACTACCAATTTAAATAAATGAAAATACTAACAAGTCTTCAAGTGACACCCATTGGTGTACCATGTTTAGAGGCATTATGGTTAATCAAATCACAAAGTATCCTTTGTCACTTTCTGTAGATAGGGAAAGTTTCATATGGTAAATATGGGAATTTTACATTGCATGCGAACAAAAAATGTGGGTGAGTCTAGGGAAGATACAAAATATGGCGATCATGTCTGTGATTAATTAGAATTTTATTTACATTAGGCAAGTAAAACATTATAAAGATTATATTTAAGTTTGAATGACATAAAATCTTAGTCAATTATTCAATTATTTCGCATTGCATAAGTAACAAGAAATCACCCCAAGGATAAATTATAACTATTTTATAATGAAATAATGTAGCCATAAGTTGTGGTTTACATTTTCCAAATTTTAAAAGCAACAATGCTATATTTAATTTGTTATTTATTTTTTACATAAGAAAGACGTGAATGGAAAGCTTGAAATAAAAAGGTGGGGATTAAATACCTATAATTTGTTAAATAAAACAAAGACATGAATGGAAAGTTTGAATTAAAAAGGTGGGTATCAAAAACCTACATATCACGTCCCTTTTCCAAGGCTTCAAGTTGTTCCCACCCAAATAATATTTCTTATTTGCACTCCATTTAATCATCTGGATCTCACTCGCATTATTCACACAAGTGTAATTCTTAGTTAAAGGAGCCAAAATTAAAAATAGGAATATTTAAAAGGTTCCAAGTTTGAAACTCAACATTAAATGTGTGAGTGCAATTTACGATAGAAGGGGCCAAATTTGACAATAATAAAATCCAATATTTGGGCCATTTCTAGCCATGGAATTCATGAATAAAAAAAACAATACTTGTATATCATTTGAACACTTTTAAACTACAACACATTGGATCTAATTTTAGCCTAGATAGAGCTAATTAGGTAGACTATATCTTTATCACACTAAATCCGAGACAAGTCATACTTTTTCATACCAAAAACATGAATAAGTTTGATATGGAGGTTGTACAAAACGTGTATGTAATACGTGAGATTTGCAAGCATATAAACGCGAAAACCTTGGTTGTGGCTTCTAGTGTGAGTAGATAGTGGAATGAGGTAGTCATGCATGACAGTGGATTGCGAATTGGTTGGGTGCCTCAGGTATGTGGTGAGTATTCTCAGGGGATTCAGAGGTTTGTATGTCAAGTGGTTGTGTCCTTTACTGCTCACAATTGATAATGCTTTCAAGGAAGATAATTATTCGTGGAGTGAGAATCAAGTTCAGCCATTTTTTATCTTTGTTTTCCTAGGGAGTAGAGAGAATTGGGCGTTACACAAGTACAAATTCATCCTTTAATAGATTACTATCTACTTGTTATTTTTTATTGTCCTAACAGTCGGGAAAATAGACCTAGTCCTGTGAATGCCCAGACACTGCATTGAAACGACAAACAATGTTCACACCACATGGACGAATGAAAGGATGCAATACATCAATGAAAAATTAAATCTCTGCCCTTTGTTTTGATGTTGTGTGTCAGACGCGATGGGTCTTGAAATAATAATAGAAAGAAGAAAAGCTAGAATAGAGGCCTGAAAAGAAGTATAGTGTGGAATTAATTCAAAGGTATGTAAAAATGGAGAGTAAGGCATTGACATATATCCTTGAATTTGGAAACCCCCACTTATTCATTTAAAATTAAGTATGTTTTATTTCATCCACAACGTAGGGGAGAATCACAAAATGGAAGGATCCTCGTAAAATTGGGCGAGCTAGAGTGCAGGAAGAGCGAGTATGACAATTCTGTTGGAATTACCTTCGGCGAAGGGCAGCAAAAAAATGAGAACTTCGCCACACACAAGTTCCACATAATATGAAACATGGAGGGGCTTCTCCTTCTCCTCCTCATCGAACACACAGTAATACGTAAAAAATCCCTCAAGCTGGGAACGTAGAGATAAAACGGAGGCGGCAGGCGACCTTCCTTGTCCTTGACACTTTCCATAACCTTTGATTTAAATTTTTACTGTAGATGTTTCAGATCAGATAAATAAAAAACATAAAACACTGTTTTTTCCCTACAACCTAATTATCATTCTTTTAACCATCTTAAATCAACAAATCCATTGAAACTGTGCAAAACTGGGGATGAAGAGACACTCCCAAATAAATAAATAATAAAGCATCCCAACTCCAAAAACAAGGCTCCCAAATAAATAAATAATAAAGCATCCCAACTCCAAAAACAATGTAGTCATGAAAAGATAAATTTTCCAAAACTTCTTCCCATAAAGGAAAACAACTTAAGATGTGGAAATATCAATCAATTCTATCTTACAAGGGCACAAAAATGGTGATGTATATCCTATGATAGGCAAAGAACAATTATAGAAGTCTATGAAAAACTCTGCATATATGTACCATGCCCATTAATTTTAATTTTTTCCTCGAGAAAAAAGCCATCAAACATTCGTAAGATGCGTTCGAGGCTCGAAAGGAGAGGCAATATTGCAACTAAAAAATAAAAGAAAATTACCAGGAATTGAAGAACTACGTAAAAATTTGGTTGTGAGCCTATCCCAGTCTACTACACATCAAAATGCAAAAACTGAACACCCTAAATATACCATACTCTATTTAATCCCTTCCCTCATATGACCCAAATAACCTACATTTCCTCTAAAAACATAAAACATCATTAAATCTGTGGAAAGGCAGAGTGTCTGAATAAGCAGTGGGGGAACAAGATCACGGCCCATTATTCACTGTTGCATTTCTTGTGTTCCCAATACCAATGTGATTGTCGGAATTGTCAAGAGCTATTCTCAATGTGCCCTCCATAGCTGGGTGTTGCGGTAATGTTGCCGTGTTTCAGAGCACATAATCCTTAGACCATATAAACAATGCCTCTCCTGTATTTGTTACCATTAGTAGTGCGAGGATCGCCATTGCCAGTACAGAGCTAAAGCTTGTCATCATGGTCATGATAATCACGAAATACGCCAATGCAAAAATAAGTAGATTGTTAGGGATCTCCTCCTTTCATGCCACGTGAACGGCTGAAAGGATGTCGGTAAATCAAAAACAAAGTAAATCCCTGCCCTCTGTTTGACCCAACAAGTCTTAGTTCACTATAGAACGCCTTCGTCGTATTTATGCAAGGAAAATGACAGGTGTGAAAGGTCGTTTACGATGTGTCGCTCTCCATGTTCTGTTTTGGGTTTTGAAGAGGGGTTAACCCGGTTGGTGTGTTTGTTTGGCATGGGTTTATTTTTCGCACTCAACTTTTATTTTGTTGTTAAATACATGAACAAAGAAATACTTTTGAAGCTATACGATTCATATCATAGCTTTTCAATAGCAATCTTATCAATCTAAGGAATATCTATATCGAATGCCCATAAAAAGAAATTTAAAATGTGTCCTAACTCTGCAAACCCTAATTTTTTTTTGCATAAGTTATCTAAGTTATCATAGTTAATTTTAAAATAAATAAATAAGTGTTATGTTTTAGTTTTCATTTTTTTTTGTCTTTTTACTTTTGTTTTGTTCTGTTCAATAAAAAGAACCAAAATCATTTAGAACTAGAAGAAACAATTCAAAAATAAATAACACTCTCAGGCCGAGTCGTGCCATCGTAAGCTTTATTAGAGTTTAGCCCCTGGTTCTGACCCCTCATGGAAATTCTACAAGAAGTTCTGATTTTTTGTCTATAATTGCTTGCAGAATTGACATGTACGAGATTAGTTTGTCAAAGGAAAGTCTCGTCATCGACGGCGGCACAAATGTTTTGTTTGTCTTTTGGTTTATGTTCTGTTCCGTTCAATAAAAGAACCATAATCAAATATACCTAAAAGAAACAATTCAATAGAAATAAGTTAATAACACTCACATGCAGAGCCATGTGATCTTAAGTTTTTTTTGAGTTTAACCCCTATTTATCACCCCCCTTCGTGGAATTTCTACAAGAAGCCTTGATTTTCATCTACAATTACTTGCAGAAAGGTGGATAAGCCTATGCAATATTTCTCTGAAGCTCTTCAAGCCCCGGACGTGTGTGGATCCAAAACAGACCAAATCGAAGGGAGCAAAATCATCCCTTCCTGCACCGTATTATCTGAAAAAACAAATTATATCTTCTTCTCCTTCTTGCGTCAAATTTTCAACACTTATCAATTTATTAATGGTACCGGTCCAATTTGGAGAATATTTATTTATTGCTTTGTCTAACTAATCATATAACATGGTTCTTTTTAAATCACAAACCAAGTGAAGTAGCTAAAAAATATTGAGGAAATTCGTGAACAACAAGCACACATATAACACAAGAGCCGAAGAAGTGGATCACCATGACTTATATTGTTCCCACCTAAATAATATCTATTATGTGCCCCACTTTTCTGAGTTCGCTTAACTTTTTTGAGTTTCCAAAAATTTTATTTTGTCATCTTTGTGAGCTTGAAGTGCTTAAGTGGAGCATAGATACCATATATTAGTTGGGTAGGAACAATATGATGTCTGGAAAGTGTGTGGGCCATGCAAGCCACAACCTTAATCTACCTTTGGCTTGTATGACCAATCGTTGGAAGGTGTTAATTATCGATACATGGCTGTGCATCTGCTCCCTAGAATTGCTTGACCTTAGGACTGGATACATAGGCTAGAAAGTTCTGCAACACGTTCTTATTGCGGAAAGGTTCCAAAGTCAGAAAATTTTGTTTTTTTTTTCATTTTTCCCCTCTAGACACAAATTGCACTTGTGTTAATACTTTGGTACTCTCATCGTTAACATGACTACTCCACGTATTTGTGTCCCTAACATATCTCGTATACATGCATTCAAATTTCCCTTAATTTTACAAATTCTTTAACTTCCGAACGAAGTCAACATATGCAAATTCAATCGGGTATTCACCTCAACAACATTTTTCATCTGCTTCGTGCATTTTCTTGTATCTCCCTCTACATTTTCTGGGACGACTACTTATATAAGGGTTTTATCCCTTTAACGATTACCAAACATGTTGAGCTCTTCGTATTTCATATTTTTTACATTTTCTCCTCGATTCTTCTTTCCTTTCCCATCCACTTCTCCACCCTCAAACGTCCTTTTTCTACACTCCTCTTCCTTCCCCTTCATTTCCCTTCATCCGGTTTCACTTCTTCACTATATTCCTTTCGGATTTCACATCGTACACTTCACATGGAGTTTCCCTTTCTTATTCCCATAAGAACAACATGAAGAAGAATTTTAGGTAATTGATTCAGATTTAGAATTTGTTTCTCCTAAACCTGAATATAGAAGATCTTGGAGAAGAAATAGAATTAAATTTTTCCAAAATGTGATTTTTAAAGCAACAGAAGAATACAAAAAATTGTTGGAAGAAGAGTCTAGAGAGAAAAAGGAGACTAATGAAACTGAACAGTTTCTTGAAGAAGCATACCAGCAAATCCTGCATCAAGAAGTGGTGTCAGCAGAAGAAGTCAATACTAAGGTATGTACCATCAAAGGGGCACAAAATCCTTTTATCACAATCAGTATTTGTATTCCTAATATTAGACCCTACTCTATAGATGCCATGATAGATACATGAGCAGATATTAGTTTACTGAGAACCAAAGCTATTCCTCCAGACTGATGGACTGAAACATATTTAAAAATAAATTTTGACAAAAAAGAGGTTATATTCAAACATACAGCATATGTTCCTATCACCATAGAAAGATATCATAGAAATTTACAGTTCTACCAGCATGATATGCTTTCATATGATCATCTGATAGGAGTAGATGCATTACAAGAATGTGGTACTTTCAATATGAATAAATATATTATATCTTTATTCAACCCAGATGTCCAGAAACCTAGAAAGTACTCTTTCAGGACAATAATCCCTCTACCTGAACAAAATAAGGAGTCTAACCATGAATGGATCCATAAATCTATAGCCCTCTGCAAAGGAAATATAGATGATATAGTAGAAAAAATCAAAAAAGATTTATTTTCAAAAAATCCACATGCATTCATTAGCAGGAAAAAGCGTTATTGTTCATTAGATTTACAATTTGAAAAGGATGCAAATGGGAATAATATTATTCCTAAATTAAAAGCCCATCATAAAGGAATGGATCCTGAAGAAAGGAGAGAGTGTCATGAAGAAATCAAGAAGTTTATGCAATGAGGTTTTGTCCAAGAATCTAAGTCTCATTGAGCATGTGCAACATTCTATGTGAACAAGAGAAGTGAGTAGTTGAGACGAAATAAAAGGCCTGTGGTGGACTATAAGCCATTAAAAAAAATTGTTAAGTCAGTACAACATCCCATGCCTGCTAAGGATGATCTCCTGTCCAGAATCAAAGGATCAAAGGTTTACAGTAAATTTCATCTCAAGAGTGGTTTTGGAAAATCTTCTTAAATCCAAAAGACACATTCAAAACAACATTTGTGGTACCTGGTGGCCAATATGAATGGAAGGTACTTCCATTTCGATTGAAGACAACTCCATCAATTTTTCAGAAAGTCGTGGATAATATCTTTGGTGAGTTTTCTAATGTCTTAATAGTATATATTGATGACATTCTGATTTTTTCTAAATCTCCTAAAGAACACATAGAACATCTACAAAAATTCTATGATATTGTATATCAGAATGGGTTTTGCCTTATCTCCAAGCGAAATGGAAGTGTTTAAAGATGAAATAAATTTCCTAGGAATCACTGTAAAATATGGTTCTATTGAAATGCAGTCTCATATCGTTTCCAAAATTCAAAATTTTCCAAATCAAATAGTAGATAAGTTGTAATTACAAAGATTTCTTGGTTGCATAAACTATATTGATGGATTTTATAAAGGAATTGCAGCTGATAGAATTCTTCTAAACAGAAGATTGAGAAAAAATGCACCAAGTTGGACGCCTAAAATGACTCAGGCTATAAAAAGAATTAAAGAACAGGTTCAGAAACTTCCAGTTATGTCTCTGCCAGGAAAAGTTCAAAAAATTATTGAGACAGATGTTAGTGGAGAATATTGAGGAGTCGTGTTAAAAGAAAAGTTAGAAAATGCTAAAGAAAAGATATGCAGATATGTTTTTGGATCTTTTCAAGGCTCGGAAACAGAGTATCACTTAGCTCATAAGGAGATTCTTGCTGCAAAGAAAGCCATTAAAGATTTCGTGTTCTTTATACAAAATGAACATTTCATTTTGAAGTCAGATTTAAAAGACTTCACATCTCGACTCAACAATGGTGACCCCTCAAATAAAACTACCTTTAATAGACTTCAAATATGGGGTATTTGGTTTGATAATTTAAGTTTTGAAGTTGAGCATATTAAAGGCAAAAATGATTCTTTGGTTGATTTTGCCAGTAGAGAATTAAATCATTCCAAGCATATAAATATCACTAAGATAATCCATGAATTTGTTGAACCACTTTGGTCTTGCACAAATTCTCAAAGGTACATTGAATCTCTAAAAAGGAATGACAATCAAATGTCTCATGAAGCACATCAGCTTCTTCTCTCAAGAGGTAATATTTCTGTTTCTCCATATACAATGACAGAAGTAGCATACAGGTTCGTGTATCTAGAAATTGTCACATCAAAATTTTATACTAGGTAAGAACCTATGGTTTACTATACCCTTCAATGGTAGTGGAGACATTTAAGATATGTGGAACCTCCTGCGGATGATATTCCTATAGAAGGAATCCGGCTGGGACAATTGATACCAAGACCAAATACGTTATGGAGATTTGAGTTCTCAAAGCTATGGCCTGAAGGTCATCCTTTGCAAAATGATGCTGGGAACAAGCCAAGTGTTCCTAGAGATTGGTAATATATTGCTAACCTTTTCAAGTATTTTCTCTCCAGATACTTGCCTACAAAAATCTCTGATAGTCCACTTCTTTAGATGCATCCTAACATTGTCAGGAATATATTGATAAATTGTAAAATTTCTTGGTATGTAAAAGAAATGTACTATGTTAAGAATAATTGTGTGCAGGGACATCATCATAACCCAGATGGACAACTGTGGCGAAAAATTTATCTCCGTCATACGATGAACCTACATCCTCAAGCTCTAGGTCACTTCCTCCAAATACCAGATCAATACCTTTTCCCATCAAGAAGATATTTGGCCTGAGACAATGATGGAACTTCTTCCATATCCAAACTCTGGTACAAGAGTTACACCCGTGATCTATATTTCACAGAAATAAGAGATTGGGAGGAATCATCCAGCACATCAGATAATGACAATAGCCCAAGAGTCCACTTTAATCCGTAGGAATATTGTAATAGTGATAGCTATGATGGCAGGCTTGTTGCCATTTGTTTTGTCTATGGTTTATTAAAGTTTTGATGTGACTTCTCTCTAAGTCATTTCAAAAGCATGGTGGACCTCCCCACTTATTTAAGGTGTTAGGATGAGTGGCATGTACTAATCACGTTTGTCTCTCACTTTATGTTAGTGGGAATATTTTGGTCTACCTACGTTACCGGTTCTCGGTTTCTAGATTTCCTTTCTATCTGGTGAGAAGTCTCTCTTATTCCTATAAAAGGGGATAAAATTCCATGCCATTTCAAAAATTAGACATTTACAATGTCCTCTTATGACCAAAGGAAAGGGAACATATTTGGGGTGATTCAAATCCTAAGGGTAATCTCAAATTCTACAATCACAAATATGGGTGAATCAGAGGGATTTGTTCAAGCAACATCTATAATCTTCTTTACTACGAAAAACTCATTGACTAATATTTCCTCAACCCATAAGTTGCAACAAAATATTATATGTTCATTAACAAACAAAAACACTTAAATTTCTAATTGGTCATCGTCTTTGAATTCATATCTTTCATGTCTTATGTATGGGTTGGAACATCTCTTGGAATGGGTGCATTCAAGGTTTATGGTTCAGTGTTCAATGTTCA